>CM037871.1:13724695-14049695 GCA_021292105.1 Anadara kagoshimensis | reverse complement strand
AGAACCCTGATTCATTAGCAATTGAGACGTCGCGTTTATTTATTTATTATTTATTTATTGTTATTGATTCAATGCAATAATGTAAAGAGCCAAATTTAATATTTTCCTGGTAACATCTTTGTAACTTCTCTTTTCAACAAGACATGGCAATAAATGGATTTTATTTGGTTTTTTTACACCGCGTCTATCAATTCAAAAGCAAATTTAAATGCCAAAAGCTAACAAAAAATATTTTGTTTGTAACATATTTGAAGTACAATGTATTTGTATTTTACAAAAACAACAATTTGAGGGGTTTCTAACTAATATCGGTTTGGTAAGTCAGTTTGAAATACAATAACCTTTCAATAATATAATATATTGAGGCATAAATCTGTTTACGATTAGACCGTTGTAAAAAAGCATTGACTTCGCTTATTCAGAAACGAATGCATTTCAACTTAAATTTAATATGCCCGAAGTTTTTAGACACAAATGCAATGCAAATATCAAAATACTTGAGGAATAAATTAAAATGTAATATTTTTGTTTTTAATGCTCTGAACATATAAAAAGTCCCTATATCAAATAGTGATTTATGGTATAAAGGACGTTATATTATACTGGATTTCGTAATCCTGCGATCATAAATAATAAAAAAAAATAAAACTTAAACCATAAAAGTTATTTATAATTTATTCGGCAAAGTAAACTATGGATTTATCAAACAAGTTGAATGAACTTTTATGATCAGTTTTTTGCATACAGTACAGATCTGTCGAAAGTGTAACACTGAGAAAAAGAGCGAGTGCTGAATTATCACCTCATCTTGCCACGCCAACCCCAACCCCAACCCCACCCCCCATTCCGACTCGTTAGCTATACATGAAGCTATATTTTGACATATTTTCGGCATTTCCTACATGTATATATCTTCTGTAATAGGTAGCGTTTCGATTTAGCTGTTTCGGAGCTAGCTAGCTAGCCATATCTCAATCGCTTAAAAACCGAGCTGTGACTCCTTTTTGTTGGCTCAGTGTTAAACTTTCGACAGGTCTATAATGTAATAGCAACATCAGTCATATATAAATATATCAAATGAAATACTTATTTTTATTAATTATTTATTGGGGATAAGTCAGATTTTATTGAAACATACATATATTAAATAAAACCCTTGCTCTAAGATGTTTGTGTTATAGCAATGTTTTGATTTACAATTTAAGTGACTTTCTTGTTATTTTTCTCCTTGTATAGAATTCTTGATTTTAATGGATTGGCTAAGTAAGATTTATTGCAATTTCAAGTAATAGTTACAAATAATCATCTAATCTTATGGTTCAAAACATGTTCTGGCCGTCATGACGGTATTGTTAACAAGTACGATGTCCCTATATCCAAAATTATACTGCATATACAGTACAGGTCTGTCGAAATTTTAACACTAGGACAACGAATTATTGCCGAGTAGACAGCTCATCTCGGCCAATATTATCTGGACAGGTTTTCAGCAGCTGCCATCTATCTCTTGGCAGTTTTTCGGCCTCAAGCTATCTATATCTCGACTTGACAGCCGACTTGTGACAATCTATCTTCTTTCGGTAGCCTCTCGATTTATCTAGCCAATGTCCAAACAGCGTTCAACATTCGTATCTCTATTACCTCTTTTACTTCGCGAATCGCGACATACGGAGCTAGGAGGTGTACGCTGTTTCGGAGCTTGCTAGCTAGCCATATCTCAATCGCCTGGAAACAGAGCTGTGACTCCTTTTCGTTAGCCCAGTGTTAAACTTTCGACAGGTCTGTACTCTACATGTTTTTGACGTCCAAAAGGTCACCGATTAGTGGCGAACTCAGAATTTTGGAAAGGATAACGATACTTTCACGACGTTTTAACGTCCCTGATAAATTAACCGAAATAAATTATCTTGGACAACATTTTGAAATGAAGATTTACATAACTGTTTTTTCACGTAACAAAGTCAGTTGGGTAATGCGATAAATACATAGGTTAGCGATATTCATACGCATAATACAACACCAAAAACAAACATACTAATCCATGTCCAAATCACAATACCAAAACAAATTAAATTTTTGAAACTGGAAATTAGGTTCATTATGCTGTGTAGCACTTTTATTTTAATCACCTCCGGAGAAGGTAAAGAACTACAATGTACAATGTAGAAAACAATAAGCATGATGGTCAAATAAATAATGTACATAATAAATACATAATAAAAGATGCCTCATACAACTCCATAATGTCTCTAAAATACTACTCATTAACATAAGCACAATGTTTCATTAATGTCACTTGATAATTTAAATAATATCACAAAATAAATCAAGACAATATTTATAACAAGCAGGGCGTTTCGATAAAACGGCGAAAATACAATGCAATCACGCGATAAAATACGAATAAAGATAAAAAATATAATAACTCGAATAATTATTAAAGAACTTACACAATGGTGGCAGTAAAAAAGTCCATCAATTAAGAGAAGTTTGATAACTAAATAACCCAGCTGGTAGCGTCGCTAACTAACTTTTCCCGCGAAACTGATCATGTCACTTGAAATCCCTAATTACCCCAATGATACAAAACCGAAAGTACAAAGTTCGATAACTCCCAAAATTGAGGATTTAGTCCTATACCAACTCGGGTTAAGAAAGCAAATCGTTGGTGTGACAGCACCTTGATGTGAGGCCTGTACAAACTGATAATGTCCAAACCGACTCATAATGTCCAAACATTTTTATCAACACATACTGTCCCAATTTCCATCACATTTTTGTCCAAAACAGATCATAGTGTCCAAATCGACGCATAATGGCCAAACTTTTTCTGACGCATAGTGTCCAAACCTTTTGACGCATAGTGTCCAAACCTTTTGACGCATAGTGTCCAAGCTTTTTGACGGAAGGGAAAACACTCTTTGTTTAGCTAGTTACACCCGAAACGTGAGGAACAAAAGGAACATGTGGGAGGGGATGTGACGGACAATTGAGGAGATGGGGTCCCATTAATATTGAAATATGAAATGGATCACATTTTTTTTCAGGTTTACAAAAAAGAAAATTCGGTATTTTCTATTTAATTAATATCCAATCGAAATAAAGTTGGTAAAACGTGAAAAGTCCTCGCGTGATATGCTTGCTAAGAAAACTTGACTTTTTTTAAAAATTAGTTCACACTTCGATGTATGTATGACTGACCTAAACTTTAGGTCGGGTTATGATCTTATTTCGAATCTATTTTGTTCTTGTAATTATTTTAATAGGTCTGGTGACCCCTTGTTAATTATTCCAAGGACAAGTCCAAAAAGGAAAAAAAAAGCCATGTTCACGCTCAATTCTTAAAATTACCCAAGTTGTTTTTTTCCCCATTTCACGTGGTTGTATTTAATTTCTCATATGTATGACCACCCCCCACCCTTTCTATCGATTAAAAAGATTTTTCAGATTGATGCCGCCGCAAGGGTAATTTCCATTTATCAAGGACGAAGTAAGAAGTAGTCGATTAATTGATTGATTGATTGGTTGATTGATTGGGGTTTTACTTTAACATCCCAGTCAAGATCATTGCACTTATACCGAGACTTCATCATCTATGGGCGAAATGGCCTAATTTTTAACCTTTACAGTACACCAAGGGTAATATGCAGGGAGGGTTCTTGAACATGCCATGCTTAACGTGACACGGGGTTCAGTATAAAGGTTTCTCCCGAAGGACCTTGTGACTGTCATTTCCAAATGCTTTGTGAAAGGACAGAAACAACCCATTTTCAAGTCTTGGTGAGACCCGCCTACATAGGAAGCAAGCACTCTACCAATTGAGCTACGGTAGTGATATATATATATATATATATATATATATATATATATATATATATATATATATATTTTTGTAAAACTGCTGACGAGTCTGTGATTTTTTTTCATATCCCTAATAAATTAAATGAATATTTTGACATTTTTATAAAGTTTACTAAAAAGGATATTTGTTATCTATTATATTTAATATTCAATAAAAATAATATTTGCATAAAAACGTGCAAGTTTGTCGCGTGGTATGCTGGCGAACAGAGTTTGGCCTTTTCATTCAAAATTAGTTCATATTTATGACCTTAAAGTCGGGTTATGATCTTATTTTGAATCAATTTTTTTCTCATAATTATATTAAAATGTCGCGTGACCCCTAGTTAATAATTCCAAAGTCAGGTCCCAAGGTAAAAGTCCACATTCACGGGCAGTATGCCAAATTTACCGGGTTTTTCTATCTCACGGACATCTATTACTTAACGCAGTTTTGTCTTTGTAGATGTTCCTTTTGTATCCCCACCAAATCGATGTAATACATTTAAAAAAAAACCCACACACATTAAAGCCGGGTTATATGATAATGTTTTAAATCAATTTTGTTCTCCTAATTAATTTTAAAGGTCTGGTGACTCTTTGTTAATTATGTATTTACGATTTCAACTGCCTTGTTCTATGTAAACGTTGTAGCAACTCTTCATGCAATTTATACCTGGCACACCCGGTATCATACTAGCATGACGTGACCCCAAAACAATGTGATTTCTTTAATATAACGTCAGTACAGAACGTGAAGAATTGTGACATCAATGAGTAGCGTAGGAATACGTCGGAAAAATAGAGACGGACTTTGACCTTTTTATTTGAACAACAAGACATGTGCCCTCGGCTCGTGATTCTGTCTATATTGCAATAACACGTTGTTTACTGTAAACAATTTTTACAAGTAACTTACACAAACCGAGTACATGAGTAGTCTTTTATAACTTTTTTGTGTGTTTGAACAAATACAGGCTCCGAAACAGCATATGTAGTGTACATGTATATCGGTCGAAAAACATTGAAATAGGTCTCGATGAAACATCAACAATGTATTTCCATTTCAACGTGAAAGCAACGGATTTTATGGATTAATGTATCTAATGTTTCGTTAAAATTGTAAATATAAGAATTGATATAGTGTATTGTGTCGGTGATGAGGTGATTATGCAATTTACGTGTGCTTCGTCGTCCCAGTGCCAAGTGTCACGACAGGCTGATACGGTAAAGAACTGTCCCTGCATATTGTCCTGAGGGCACTGCAAGGCTAAGGAATTGTCACTTCACTTATAGTTTGTAACGTCTCGATATAAGTGAAATATTCTTGACCTGGACGTGAAATCAATTTTATTCAAGAAATCAATCTAGATCAGATTGTTATTGTCTATGGTCAAGTTTAACACCGTATAAGTCATTACAACTTTCTTCAATCAAGTACAGTCGAACCTGCCTTAAAGGCCACCTCTATATAAGGACCACTTGCTTATAAAGGCCAGTAGAATTGTATCCCAATTGTTCTCTATTCATATTATTTGAACCTGTATATAAAGGCCACCTGTCTGTAAAGGCCACTTCTACTGGTCCCCTTGGGTGGCCTTTGTAGACAGGTTTGACTGTATAAAAATAAGTTTTAAGTCAAAATTTTTCATTTCATTTTGAATTGTGTAACGCAAACGTTACCTGGAGCAGGTGTAAAATAGGTAAGCTGTGCGTGATATCGTAAACGCAATATGTTTGAGTTAAGTGTTTTGGTCAGTGCGAACTCATAACTTCCACTTTCACATGTCTAGATATACAATAGCGTCGTACTTTTAAATCGAAGGTAAATCAGCAACATGTTAATTCTTTAATATTTATGAGCTTCAAATTGCGAATTAATTGATATGAACTTGAAATTATGAAAAAATATACATTGAGAATATTCCGCGGCAGACATTCATAAAAATGCGTTATTGTGAAAAAATCATTATTTTGATATAATAGTATAAGTAGTTGTTTTGAGCGAATGTTATTCGTCGTAGACAAAAATTACAGTGTTAATTTATTTTGGACGATGGGGTACAGATTATAAACAAAAACAAAGGTCGAGCAATTGGAATGTTTCTAATTTTGTTTGACCCTTTCGAGTCTATTCATGGAATGACGAAGAATTATGTCCAGTATAGCTGTCCAATATAAATAAATCAGTGTTTGTCATTCTGCTGCAATTTGTCCTGACGTTAAAAGATAACATTTATTATTTTTATTCATTTTTGGCTTCCAAAACCTATCTCGTACCGTCTCTTTATTAGTCTTGGAAGCACAGGCACTTGTTTCTGATATTAAAAAATAACACCCTTTACTTGAACATAACACAAGGTATCCATCTTCATGATGTCCAAAAACGTTGACCCCCTTGGTTTTCTTTGTTTTTGACATAATGCTTACTAGGCATTCTAAAATACAACATATACCATTCTTTTCTACATATAATCTGCTAAAGAATGGTGTATAAAATGCCTGTCATTGTTGTCTCTAAACTGTGTCACAGGACCTAAACTTTATTTGACCATTGCACTTTGTGACATGGCCAAAGTCATCAGAGAATGATGATCCCGCACCGTAATTCGGAATAAAGGAACGCAGGGGAACGTTACCCGGAGCAAGTGTAAAATAGGTAATTAAGCTGTGCGTAATATCATAAGCGCAAAATGTTTGAGTTAAGTGTTTTGGTCAGTGCGAACTCATAACTTCCACTTTCACATGTCTAGATATACAATAGCGTTGTACTTTTAAATTGAAGGTAAATACACAACATGTTAATTCTTTAATATTTATGAGAGTCAAATTGCGAATTAATTGACATGAACTTGAAATTATATGAAAAATATACATTCATATTATTCAGACATAAAAATGCGTTATTGTGAAAAAATCATTATTTTGATATAATAGTATAAGTAGTTGTTTTGAGTGAAAGGTAATTCGTCGTAAACAAAATGTAAAGTGTTTATTTATTGAACGGTTGGGTAGAGAGCATAAACAAAAACAAAAGTCGAGCAATTGGAGTGTTCGACCCTTTCGAGTATATTGAATTATGTTCAGTAAACCTGTCCAATATTATTAAATCAGTGTTTTTCATTTTTTCTTTTTTTATTATTATTATTTTTGTTCATTTTGGCTTCCGAAACCTCGTGTCGTATCTTTATCAGTTATCAGTCTTGGAAGGTAGATTTGCAAGATATAACTTTTTTTAGTTAGACTGAACGCGTACGAGGACATGCATATTCAAAACTGGCTTCTAATTAACCCGCGTAAACTTTCCAATAGTTCACGCATTTATATGCAATTTGAAACCAAATAAGTTATGTCCATTTGCAACAAGAACTAAGGCATCAGTAAGGTGACATGTGCAAATAAAATAAATAAATAAATGACAGAAAAATTAAAATAGAATAAACAAATAAATCAGAAATAAATAAATAAATAAATAAATAATAAATAAATAAATAAATAAATAATAAATAAATCGTAATTTTGAGATACTAGTAGTATTCCGTATATGCTCACAAAAGTTTAATTTTACAGTCAGTCAATATATATCATTAAGGGAATGCGTAGTTATTATGAAATTAAAATATTATTTATTCCCAAATTAATTTTTCTACATTTTCTTAAATTAACATATTGCAATTGGATGTAAACCCATTTACAATTTTACAAGGTTACAATCCGTTTCAGAGTGAAGTGAAGTTTTACGTCTCAGCCAGCCGTCAGTCAATCAAGTCTTTGGTTCAGATCGAGGCGGTCATTTCGTGGATAGTGTAACATCGAACCGGCGTGCCTGGAGAAAACCATCCATCTTTGGCAAACAAATTGACATGATACTTATTCGCACTAGGATCTGCTTTGATAGGTATTCGAACCCATACATGGAGAAGCATTGTGTTTTACACTACTCAGTGACCGAGGCCCCCTAAAGTGTTTTAGATTTTATCTATGTCTATAGAAAAAATAAGGAATTTAATTTTCAAAATAGAATTCGTTTTTAAAGAATTTTAATTTTTTATTCAAGAACAAATAATTATGATAATTGATATTCATGTTCCTGTATAACTGCATTTTTATTTCGACATTTTGACTTGTATGCACGTAAGCATATTTGAACTAGACAACATTGACCTGTCTGCTTGACCTTTAATTTTGATATTTATAATGAAGAGTTCATTTTATGTATCACAGGTGGTTGCTTGACAAGACTTCCAAGACTAATAAGACGGTACGTGATAAGTTTCGGAAGACAAAAAATGAACAAAAATAATATATATATAATATATATCTTTCACATGAGAACACTGATTAACATGAGGCATGTATTGGGTGGATCTTCCTATTATATCATTCCTAATGAGAAATCAAACGGACAGGTCAATGTTGTTTACCTACAGTACAGACTTGTCGAAAGTTTCACACCAAGCTCACAAAAGTAGTCTAAGCTTGGCTACCGAGTGAACGAGATACATGTATGGATGGCGAGTAATAAAAAACTGTCGAGAGAACTGAGATAACAGCTGCCAAATAGCGGTGACAATGTAGCTAACGAGGGACCGAGATAGACGATACTGATTCCTTGGCTTAGTGTTAAACTTTCGACAGGTAGGTACTGTATATCACTTGTTTGTTGAGTTGCAATTGTGCAGAAAATACAAGAAATTTAGTCTTATTTTTCTGTTGTATAAAAACGCCCATATATTTAAATTTACACGCACGATTTAACCAAATTTTAATGCATCTTTATTGCAGAAACACGGCAACCACAAAACGTTTCAAATATGTTCGTTTGAAATATTACACAATAAAACGCTGCCGGAATTTTAGGGGATTATTGAACAACTGTTGACATTTTGCCATTTATAAAGACGAAAATTAAATTTTGATGGGCAAGTTAAATTTAACATAAAAATCATTTTGTATTCCAAATAAAAGCATTTTATCTCCCGGTTTCCGTGATTGAGAATAGGTATTGATGATTTCACATATAAACACGTACATAAAAGGTTTATCTAAAGTGTCCTTTCATTACAATTAATCACACTTTACAGACCTGTCGAAAGTTTAACACTAAGCTAACGTATTAGTACCGAATCGGCAGCTCATGGTCATCTCGGCCACTCATAGGGTTATATACTGACAGCTTTTTGGTAGCTGTGATATGTCTTTGCAGCTTTTGGGCTACTAGCTATCGACAGTTCGAACACTTGGACTCCTGTTCGTTAATCCAGTGTTAGACTTTCGACAGGACTGTACCGCATGTACGTAAAATCGTGTAAGAATAACACTAGATCCCCCCTTTTGTACAAAGATATATATGAACAAAATACTTCAATCCGTTTTATAATTGAACACTCGGCAGTCGAACGGAGACCTTTCTGTCCCGGAACTCAAGGAAAAGGTAAGAATAAGTTGAAAATGATGGAAAATTATAAAGATAAGTTTTTTCTTTCAAAATTTTATGTTAAGATAAAATAACATCGGTAGTTGAAAATGATGGAAAATTATAAAAAATACTGTTTTTTTTTCAAAATTTTATATTTAGATGATTATTTATGATTAATTATCATTGCAAATTATAACGGATAGCATAGAGTTTTTCTATAAAAAAGGAATACGAGTCAATTCCATTCAGAACTTTTTTAAAAAGGCAACCAGCTTCATAAAACATTGGGAAGTTAAAAACTAAACAACCAAATAAATTAATAAATTAATTAATTAGATAAATAAATTAAATAAATAAAACAGTTTCTTGAGTGACAGATACACCGAGCCCATCTAGGTTTTAACTGTGGCTTTATAACCAGGAAATGTAGGTTTTGATTGTCAGTAAGACAATCGGTTTGAAAGCCTTTTGTTACAGACTAACAAATTTTAAAAATTTCTTTTTTCTTCTTAGGAATACGTCAAATCACGAGTTTTAATATCCATTGGAAAAACTACATTTATTTTTAAAACGTGAAAGTTTGTCGCGTGATATGCTGGCGAACAGAGCTTGACCTTTTACTCAAAATTAGTTCACATTTTATGACCTTAAAGTCGGGTTATGATCTTATTTTGAATCATTTTTTTTCTCATAATTATATTAAAACGTCGCGTGACCCCTAGTAAATCACTCCAGGGTCAGTTCCCAAGGTAAAAGTCCACATTCACAGCCAATACACCAAATTAACCTTTTTTCCCTTTTCACGTGGATGTGGTGTCACTTTTTTCTTGGAAAACATTTTGGTCTTTGTAGCACTTCCTTTGTATCCCCCTTCCTGATTCATTTCGATGAATTCAAAAACAAACATACTAATCCATGTCCGAATCACAATCCAGAGGCAAAATAAAAACTAAATGACAAGTTAGGTTAGACACGTGAACATTCCACCAGGGGAGTGAGGCCGTGTGCTCCGGAAGGGTAGGCACCTCCTGTTTAGCTAGCTTCACCCGCCACGTGTGTAATCAAAACTGTGTGAAAGGAACATGGAACTATAAGACGTCAAATATACCCAGGGCAATCCTGGACACAGAGACATCAAACTTATCAACAATACTGTGATGACGACCATAAAACTTTTTGAGGGCCTTGCTAAGCCTAGGCTTGCAATATCCCTGAGTCAACAATTTAATTGCAAGCAGTCACTTTGTTGTACAAAGTCCCGGTTGTGGGAACAAGCTCTACCATAGAGCTCTACCATATTTTTTAAAATATTTAAAAAAAAATCAAATTGCTTGAGTCTGTAATTTTTAGGAGTGGAGAAGATTAATGGTGTTTTATTCCCAAGTCATAATTCTTTTACTTGTATCGAGGCAGCGAATTATGAAATGTTGGAGTAACCCGGAGTTTTTGGAGCAAAAACATCTGATATTTTGCAAGCAATATTACAAGCTTTCTGATATTACGATCATGCAAACCTTTCCGGGGTGCGTTTCTCCCAGGCTTTCCAAGAATGGTTTGATTCTCAGTAGGACAATCGGCCGTTTGGAAGTCTTTTAATTTTAACTCTGGATTTCTGCCACAGACTAACGTATTATTTTATTATATTTTATTTTTATTCTTGAAAAACGATATTTAATATTCAATGGAAAAACTACTTTGTATAAAAACGTGCACGTTTGTCGCGTGATATGCTGGCGAACAGAGCTTGACCTTTTCACTCAAAATTAGTTCACATTTTATGACCTTAAAGTCGGGTTATGATCTCATTTTGAATCAATTTTTTCCTCGTTATTATATTTAAAGGTCGCGTGACCCCTAGTTAATTATTCCAGGTCAAGTCTCAAGGTAAAAGTCCACATTCACAGCTAATACGCCAAATTAACCTTTTCCCCCTTTTCACGTGGATGTGGTGTCATTCTTTTACTTGAAGCATTTTGGTCTTTGTAGATCTGACTTATGTATTCCCACCCATTACTCTTGAAGTAATATAATTAAAAAAAATATATATTGCGTTAACGGAAGTTTTAAAAAAAGCTGTCAGGCCTTTTTTCAGAAAAAAAACGATAGCGTAAATGTCAGTAAAAATCTTACAAAAGTTTAACAGTGATCTAATGCAATTAGATCCGAGCTGGGCTGCTAAGTGGTCAGGGGTTTAGAAGTAAAGAAGATGATATGCGTTATGCATTTGTAATCGTTACGATGCCTTCGATTTACAAAGATTATGGCCATTGCTAAAATTTGTAATAAATTCTTACTATCCAGCGAGCGTTTCACGAGGAATACTTAGGAAAAAATATTAGGAAAAATATTTTTTCCTAAATACGACTTAGGAACAAAACTTTTCCCAAGTGCGTTTCATGTAACAGTCTAAAATTGAGGAATGATCCTACTTTTCCCTAAATCTTGAAAGGTAAAAAGTTGATTTACATGAGAACTTTACATGACGTACTGTACAGTTCTCATGTAAAGTGCTCTTGTAAGAGAACTTTACATGACGGTTGACTATATTTATAAAATCGGACGGCGACAATGCAAGTTCTACGAAAGCGCAATAAAGCGCATTTTGTTGCCGTGATATTAAACCCTTGTTCATCAAAAATATATTTAAGAACCTTCTTGCTAAACGATATGTAGGTCCAAGTTTTAATTTTCTATTTAATACTTTTTTAATGGTGCGTTAATAATTTGGTGTCAAGGAGCGTGTTAAATATTCACAAAAAAACTGTAATTAAAAACAATTACATAATTAAAACTAGCATTTTAATACTCTCAGCTAGAAATGACTCAACAATTTTGTATAATTTACGGGGTTTTGTTTTGGAGGGGTGGGGGTGGGCAGAGAAGGCAAATTGCGGGCTATCACAAAATCAATTGTAAGACGAAAATGTTGGCACTTAAATTATATGTTTAAATTACCCCTATAGTTGCAATTGAAATACACTAACTTTGTATGTACAAGTTTATTTCTTTAATATTCAAAATGTGTATATGACTTATAAATTAGGAACAAGCCGTATGCAATTTAAATCAACTTAACCGTGGTAGTATTTAATTTGCTTCATATATAATTTCTAGAGAATTTGCTTAAGAAAAATTTAAAGAATAATAAAAAATATAATTTGTAATCAACATTTTACTTGACATCGATTAGTTTGCTATGGTTTTTGGGAACATATGCAAATATTTTATACACAGTAAATTAGCATGGTTGAAGTTTGGTATTTTGAATAACTTGGGCCTATAGTCGCAATGGGGAATCGTTAAGCGCATTCGCGATTACCATGATGGATAAACGGACGGATTAGACGGATTTCCCATTTTGACGGTCTTCTTTAAATGAAAGTACCGGAAAAATCGACTCTTTGTATGGATACTGTACCAAAATCAAACACTTAACGATAAAAAAGTACCTAAATGGCAACCTTGCGCACTAAAATGTACCGATCTGGACAATTAAATAAAATTTAATTGGCCAGCCTGCTCTGCAAAGAGTAAAACCTTGCCAGTATAGGGAATTTACAATGTACATGTTGAAAACCAGGAGAATGGGGGATTATTCATACTACCTAATGAGTAACCAAAAGCTACACTTCCATTGTTAGCATCGATCATTATTTGTTCCCAATAGCGCCGAGTAATAGTTTCCTTCAGACAGAATCACTCCATGCCATTCGAAAATGCTCTATTATACCGTATAGAACTCCATTTGTAAAGGCCCCTCGTGTGAGCTCTATTTGTTTGGCCCAAACGGATTCAGTCAAAGATCTCTCAGATTTGTTAAAGCCCGACGATAAGGGACACTGGGAGCCCTATATCTATCAGACAACGACTGGCATCGGTATCGCTTTTCGATTATGAGAATCTCAAAGTGGCTGACTCACCTGATTTGCGTCGTCCACAAACTGACCCATAGGCGACAGAAATTGTTACATGAGACTGAAATACGGGGCATGACCTTTTTGCTCATCTACAATTACAATTTGTATCCAATCTACACCAAGCCTGGCCGCAGATGCTCTTGACAACTTCTAGGTAAAGTTTGTACATGGGTTTTGTTAAGTCAATCTGTAAATCACTGTGTCAAGTCATTGAAATAACTTGTTAATATTTTTCACGTCATTTATGTATACGTAGATGCCTCGAATGATCTTTTTGAGAAAGGCAAGATCGTCGTCTTTACAAGGTTATGTTTGGTTAAAAAATAGGTCCCTAAACCACTCTAGAAGCGAAATAAATAATTAGGCCAGTCTTCATCAATTTGGACAAGTGGGGCAGCAAATAGGTCATTGGTTCAAGCTTTTAAGAACTCAGTTAACCTCCTACATTTACAAAATGGAAGTGAATTCAAAGTATGAATTTCTCAGGAGAGCATCCAAGGTCTCACCGCACCTTTAGTCATTTATCTCGTTCCTACGATTTACCACTACGGTAGTGTGCTCCAGTGTGGGAAGTCGATGGTTTGAACACCGGCCGGGACTGACAAAGACTTGAAAATAGGTAGTTGCTGTTCTTTCGCCAATAACTCGGAATTTAGAAATGAAAGTCACGCGGTCCTAAGAAGAGACTTTAAAAACCGATGCACCGTGTCACATTGCTCTTATAAGCGCAATTCAAAGGTAATAATTTCTGCCACTTCAAATATGCAGCTTTTTAATGTATTATTTTATAAAAAAAATCATAAGTACCCCATGACATACTGTACATGTATGTATGAAGTAGCTAAGATTGAACATTTACAAAAATAATTTACCCTACGATGAAAAGAAATCAATAACAGAATGATTTGAAACGTACGAAAGCTTGTTCGTGCCACTTTGATTTTTTTTCTCAAATCGTAGATACAATTTTTAAAATCGTACCTACGAATAGCAAAATCGTACGTGCGAAATAAAAAAACTCGTACCTACGATTTGAGGAAAAATATTAAATTACAAAGTGGCACGAACAAGCTTTCGTAGAAGCGGGTTGTTAAAGCGACGGACAAACACAAAACGAGCGTATTTATTTCAATATGTATCGTTACATGATGATTAAAAATCGGTGAGTTAAAACCAAATTATCAAAATAAATAAAAAAATAATTAATTTCAATGTAAACATCTTTGTTAAAATTAATCAACTGTTGCGAAGGAATTTTTACTCAAAAAAAAATTCAATTCAATGTAAAAAATAAATCTTTGTTAAATTAATCAACTGTTGCGAAGGAATTTTTATATAAAAAATTAAGTTCAATGTAAAAACTCTGTGTTAAAATTAATCAACTGTTGCGAAGGAATTTTATATATAAATACATGAAAGTTGAATTCAGTGTAAAAAATCGTTGTTAAAATCGTTCGACTGTTACGGAGGAATTTGAAAAAAAGTCAATTTTTTCAAACTTAATCTGTAATGGATTTTGTAGCTATTTTTATAATATGTCAAGAGTGTATCGGTAAAAGTCACTACATTAAAGAACTGTCGAAAATTTAACATTAAACCAACGAATTAGTGCCGAATCGGCAGCTTATCTCTGTCCTCCGACAGCTTCTCGGCAGCTGCTAACTATTTCTCGGGAGATTTTCGACCACAATTTGTCAGCAACTGGCCACGCAGTCGACCTTTGGCTCCTTTTCATTTGTCTGTTGTTAAACTTTCGCAAGTTCATACAAGTCGAACTTTTAACACAGAACTAACTTGTCATATACCATTTTTTTAATTTTAAAATACATTCAAAAATGGTAAATGACAAACTAAATGAATTGAACCTTTAGCTGCCGAGTGGCAAAGATATTGAAAGGTAGAAGCCAAACGCTGTAGTGGGACCGCGGTGGACTAATTAAATGAAAATAACGTCAGTCTACAAATCCAGGGTCTCTAACCGCTGTCAAGTTCGAGTCCCGCTCAGACTACACGTGGGAAATTGAATTTTCCATGCCGTTGGCCTGTGTCAGTATACTGTGACTGGGGGAGTGGTACGCTGCGTGGTCTGCGGCGTACTTACTCGGTGAGCAATCAAATTAAAGTTGCCCCGAGTGCGACCTGGTACAAGGCAGACCATTCAACACGCTCGCACTTCATTCGATCACATGCATTTACACGAACTTGTTCATAGATTAATCTATAGCAGCTACTGAAAAGCTGTCGAGATATAGCTAACAAAAATAAACTACCGATTTAACACCAATACGCCAGCTTAGTGTTAAACAGTCATGTCACACCAATACGCCAGCTTAGTGTTAAACAGTCATGTCACACCAATACGCCAGCTTAGTGTTAAACAGTCATGTCACACCAATACGCCAGCTTAGTGTTAAACAGTCATGTCACACCAATACGCCAGCTTAGTGTTAAACAGTCATGTCACACCAATACGCCAGCTTAGTCTTAAACAGTCATGTCACACCAATACGCCAGCTTAGTGTTAAACAGTCATGTCACACCAATACGCCAGCTTAGTGTTAAACAGTCATGTCACACCAATACGCCAGCTTAGTGTTAAACTTTCGACATGACTGTACTCGATATATATTGCACAACATACATGACAGTAATTCAAACGATACAAATATTTTGTGTTGCCACTACGGATAGTCTCTATCTAAATTTTTTCAGTTGTATAAGTTTAGCTATATCAACAAAGACTACTTTATTCTATGTTTAGTATCATAAATCAATATATCTATATTAAGCTGATCATGATCAGATCATAATCGATTCTATATGAATCATGTGTGATTTTTTAAATAAAAAATATTTATACATACATTTTTGTAACACTTAAACAAATCACAAACAATAATATGTTATACATGTGTCATATATACCACTTTTAAAATTTAACTATAAAATAACGTGATTCAAAAAGTGGTATCAGATACAAATGTATTATACCAGTTTTAATTTTACAGCACTTGACGGTCGTTTCGGAACACAATTCTTCATCAGTAGTGCTTGGACCAAAATTATGAAACCAAAATTGTTATCAAGATGTTGAAAAGATACCCAAATGACCAAAACATATTTTAATAAAATAAGCAAGGGAAATACTTTGCATGAGTTAGTGCACTGTTACGCCACATAGCGGTGTTGCCGCATAAACGTGTTCCAACACGTCTATGTGGGGAATTTCAACGCATATAGAGAACGCTTTAATGCGGCAAAAAGGCTACATTCCGCCGCATAAAGAAAACATTTACTATCATCACCTACACCATCGTCATTAACACCTTCATTAAAAAAACACCACCATCACTATCATCGTGATCATCATTATCATTATTATTATTAATATCATTATTATTATTATTATTATATTATTATTATTAAAAGCAATAGCCGAAATTCTGCCAAAATCACAATTTAACGCTCATCAACATTACAGTCAATTGTCATCGTCATAATTAATGTCACCACCATCGTATTTTTCTAAATATTAGCTCTTTTTAAAATTCATACTAAGTTATTAAAATGAGTCCTCTTTATGCGTCAAAAAGGCAGCCTCGCGCCGCATATAAGCACCACATCTTTATGCGTTGAACGCCGCCGCATAAACGTGGCCGACCTCTTTATGCGTTGAAATTCCCCGCATAGACGTGTCGGGCGCGTTTATGCGGCAACACCGCTATGTGGCGTAACAGTGCACCTTAGTTTTTTTAGGATTTTCAAATTTTTAACTACGCAGCAAATTTAGAAATTGCATATTTCTGACAATAATACACAATTATTGCCTTCGAAGTTTTTGATGTCCTTGGGTCACCAGTCACCAGCTGAGATACAGGCTCGGGAATTTAAATTACATATTATACCAGTTTTAATTTTACAACACTGGACTATATGAGACAATATTCAACTTTTTTGTAAATGCATTTTATGATTAAATACAAAAAATGTATATGATACATGCACTAGACGGCCGTTTCGGAATACAATTTCTCATCAGCAGTGCTTGGGCAAAGGACTTAAAATAATGAGCCAAATTTGGATATGAAAATTTGCATGAGGGAGTATAATTTATTTTTGGGGGTATGTTCAGAATTTAAATAATTCGTAAGCTGATTATTACGGTTTTATTGAAACGAGTTGACAATGTTTCGGACAAAAGTCGAAATTTTGCCATTTTATTTTTCAAATGAGTTGATAATATCTCAAACAAAAGTTGATATTTGTCCTCAAAGACCTCGGCGGAACAAAGGTTTTGGTACATGTATACATTTCACACACAAACACTAACGAAAGTTCAATAAAACTAAACTTCAAGTACAACCAACACAATTTTCACATTAATTATTTGACAATAAATCAGTAAAAGGAAAGCGATAATATGTATTTATATGTGTAACTTGTAAACAGATAGTACAAGTTTCCAATTAGTAAGCCCCGAGTTTAATTAACCGCAAGTACGTAATTAGTTTAATTAACTTAAAATGACTCAAATTGAACAAAGGTTTCAACAAGTTAAGGTGAATCTGTTAAAAGTCAACTATGTACAAATGTATGTGTTTCTTTATTTGTTAATCCTTCCAAGTCTTATGAATCTCTTAAAAAGGTGTGTCTGTCTTATTGTGGAGATCGTCCCTAATCGTGTATTGACGTCAGAGGTTTAAAACTAGAAAAGTTCCGACACATACTTGAAATAAAGGATTCTTACCATTTAAATAACCTTTAGTTATTTAATTATTGTAGTAATGTGTTCAGTTACTATAAACATAAAAAAATCATTTCCGATAATACAATGTACCCACTTCCGATCGCAAGATCGAAAAATTTATAAATAAATGATGATGCGAATTGGCAGTGTATATATATATATGAGTTAAGATCTTGTCACCGACAGTAAAATACTTATCATTTCGTAACTGCCGACATATTTTTACGATATTTCGAGAAAAGAGGTAATATTATTCAAATATGTTATAAATGATTTTTTTAAAATATAAAACTCAGATTTTTTAAAGTTATAAGTCCTTTTTCTTCAATCAGATTTTTTTTAAAAATTTTATTTATTTATTTATTTATTTATTTATTTATTTATTTTAATTTGAAAACGTTTTAATCTGGGATAGTTTCGTTTTAGAAAATGCATTTATTCATTTTCTGATAAATACATATATATATATATATATATATATATATATTATATATATATATATATATAATATATATATATATATATATTCGGGTTATACGGAAGTTTGATAGGAGCTGACAGATGACTTTGAGCAACAGACTGTTTTCGAGGTATCGAAGTTCGAGCAATCGCAATTTCAATTATTATAGGCAGCAATTGCTTAAATATATGGTTAGGGTATGGTGTATTCGTTAGGCCTTTTCTTTTTCTGATTTTTTCTGCATGTATTTAATTCTAGGTGCATATACACGTTAATGTTGATATCGAAAATTAAAAAAAAGAATCACAAAAATAGATTCACAATCCCATACCTTTAAATGATTGAGATAAGAGTTTGATATTTGGTCCTAAAAGATACCGATCATAAAGAAGTGTTAAGTTTTATTACAATATGTATATACGTGCGTGGGTATGTGTCTAGATCTTAAATTTTTACCATTTAAAGAACATTGGCCCTAATTAATAGAAAAGGACAATGTCGGGGTCAAAAAACAAGTGCTTGATGATTCAATCTCGTCGACAATTTAAAGTCGACCTTTTCGGAGACTTCTTACATACCGTAGTTAAAACCATTATCTTAATCTGGATAAATTATCAAGGCAAAATAAATTACATAAAAAATAAAGAACTAGAAAAACATGTTTTTGTAATAAACATGACCTTACTTATTATTTTTTTAAAAAGTTTTTTTGGACAAGGGTGGTCAATTTCATGTGATACGTTGCCAGACAATTATATAAAGTATCGCGATCAGTTCACACCATCCATAGATTTTAAAAGCGAAAATTTATGAGAATTTAAACCTAACATGGACCATAAATTAAATGTTGTTTACTGGGAACAAAAATAAATGGTATGATGTTATAATGACTGTATTTATAGCTGCCAATGTACTATATATAGTTTGAATTTCTTCATATCCATCATTTTCCTTTTGTCTGTTGTTATAGAACCACGTGTACTGGACTTGGTAAAACTTCAAACTTTGCCTTCCCTGAACACAGGAGCACTAAGGAATCGACAATTTTCGGTAAGTTTTTTATTTTTATTTTCATTATATGATTAACAATATTTTAATATTTTTTAATCACAGATCTATTATTTTGTTAAGATTTATTTTTGTTCATCTGTCAAAATATAATTGTTTAAATTTTAAAATTTTGAAAGAAATTATTTTTAAAAAAATGATATGACATCACACTGATTCAATTCTATTTTTAAGAAAAAAGTCAATAAGATTTTTTTTACAAAATGTTTTAAATGGTCTGATTTTATTATTTGAAAGGTTTTAGTAGAGGTCACAAATGGAAGTCATTCCGATTCTTTAACATCATACGATATTTTATCTATATGATGTTACTTCTTTTATCGCCTGGCATGCATTTTTCACTTTCCCCTACTCATTCGTTTGCCGAATGCTGGGTTAAGGATTTGATTTATTGTATGGAATAAATGGGTTTGCGTCCGAACCAAAATAATATTTTACTTATGTCAGAGTGAGCTGTTTTTATTTTTATTTATTTATTTATTTATTTATTTATTTATTTATTTATTTTTTTTTTTTTATTTATTTATTTTCAAGTTGATGTTTATATTATAACTAACATAATGATTATAAATGAAAGTTTTCTTACAAATTTTGATAGATTCCATTTGTTCGCGTACAATTGAAGATTGATTGATTGAATGAATCAGGTTAACATCCCTGTCAAAATATTTCACTTATATCGAGACGTCACTAGCTATAGGTGGTCTTGTAGGAAGTTTTACCTTTGACATTGTATTTCAGCCAAAAAGTACGTCTATATAAGAACCACGGTAGCTCAGTTGGTAGAGTGCTTGTCCGTATGTGGGAGGTCGTGGGTTTGAATCCCGACCGAGTCAGTCAAAAGTGATTATTCTTTCGCCAAGCACTCGAAAGGCATTACGAAATGAAAGTCACGATTCCTTCGTATGGGGACTTTAAGTAAACGAGACCCGTGTCACGGTAGGCTTGACACGATAAGGAACCCTGCTGTAAAATGCAGGCAAAATTTCTGCACCTTCGCCTACAGTTGGTGACGTCTTGATATAAGTGAAATAGATCAAACGCGCATTTTAAGACTTAAAATAAGTCTTATGTTACCAAACAGTGAACTAAAAATACAGAACAGGCCTGTCGAAAGTGTTACACCGAGCAAACAAAAAAGATCCGAAGCTCAGTTGCCAAGTGACCGAGATTAGAAACGGTATTGGCTGAAGAAATACTAGCGAGGGATACATATAACAACTTATAAAATTTTATCGTACGAGCGGCTAAGATGCGCTGTAGTTTGGGCACAAATTCGTCAGCCTAGTGTTGAATTTTCGACAGGTCTGCACTGTATATTATCAACTTTGTCATGTGTCATCTTGTTTTTGGGTTAGTCGTTGCTAGTTGTAATTTTAAAACCAGTGTCTGTCTTAAAATTGTTTTCTTATACCATGGTGTTTCCCTGGCGGCTCCTATGCACTGCTAGTATAGGCGATTTTACTGCGATTTTTATATTCATTTTCATTCAATAAGTTACTACAATACTAATTGGTTTTCATTTCATTTTGTATTTGACTACGGTAATTCATGTTATAGCGACCGCCCCTTTATAAGGAACATCTGCTATTTAAGACTAGCGTTTTAAGGTCCCATTGCTTCATATTTCAGCCAAAAATTATGTATAATGACCACATGTCCATTAAGAACATTGTTTTACTATCATTTTGCTTAATATTTCAATATGAAGAAACTCTACATGTACATTTTACCTTTAAAACCAGTATCTTGAGCTTCCATTGCTTCATAATTCAACATACAAACCTCGATGCAAAGGTCGCCTGTCTATAAGATGTCCATATTTCTTATGTACCTTGGATGGTCCTTTTATAAAACGGTTTACTGTCATTCGTTCTAATTTATACAGTACATACCTGTCGAAAGTTTAACGCTGCGATAACGAAAAATGTCGAAGCGCGGTTGTCTAGTGGACAAGATATGGGTAGCTACTGACCGAAAAGGTGGCGAGAAATAGACAACAGCTGCTGAAAAGCTGCCGAGATATATAGGAAACGAGGGCGGGATGCAGATTCGGTACTTATTCGCAAACTTAGTGTTAAACCTTCGACAGGTCTGTACTGTACACTACTGTTTATTGCCTGACTAAACGAACATCTCCAATCAAACCGGAGATGGTAAGCTATTTGATTTACATTGTCAAGATTGTTCTGTTCCATTTAGGTGCAATTATTGTAATATTTTTCCCGACGGAATATAATAATATAAACCTAGGCTGGGTAACTTGAAGCTTACCCTACAGGATTAATGTCCATTTAATTTTGCGTTCAGAATCTCTAACATTTTAACTGATTCCTTTACCACTGCGGTTGTTCAGTTGGTCAAGCGCTTGCTCCGTAAATGGGAGGTTGTGGGTTCGATCACCTGCCGGGTGTGACCCAAAACTTGAAAGTGGATAGTGACTGTTCTTTCGCCAAGCACTCGGCGAAATAAAAGTAACTGTTCTTTCGGATGGGATCTTAAAATTAACGAGATCCCATGTCACGGTAAGCATGACACGATAAAGAACCCTGCTGTATATTGCCATTAGCGCAATGCACAGACAAAATTTCTGAGCACCTTCGCGTAAACATGAACCTGGCGATGTCGCGATATAAGTGAAAAATTCTTGACTGGGACGTTTAACACCATTACATAACTCAACTCGGTTTTCCTGCCCTGTATTTGTCTTACACCCCCAAAAGGAAAGAAACTTGGCGGCAGACATGAATATAAACACCCACTTTGTTATTTTAAGGAGATTTGTTTTAAAAATCGGTCATCAAAAGAATTTTTAATAAAAAAAGAGAAAATCATTCACGTGTTATGTAACATGATTTTAATACTTTCACGTGCGAAACTAAAACCTTATTGACATTAAATGTAGAGGCGGCTTTACTTTCCTGTAAATTTGAATACCCAGTTTAGTAACCCCTGCCCTCTATCGGTCGATTTTAAGATTAAAATATTTGTTTAGAAGTTAAGCGCTGATAAATGATGAGTTTTATTATATTGAATATCATTAATATTGCGACAACAACAACGCTTGTCGTAAGAGGTTATCAGATAATTTCACAGCTGATACGCATTGATATCGTAAAGGAATTAAATATGGGTAGAAATAGGTCGTTCTTTAAATGTACAGTACAGACTTGTCGAAAGTTTAACACTGAACTGACAAAAAGGAGTCCCGGCTTAGCTACCAAGTGGCTGAGATATCGATAACTAGTAACTGCCAAGAGATAGACAGTAGCTGCCAGAAAGCTGTCACGATACATGCATAGGTAACACGGGGCCGGGATGATCATTTGCTGATTCGTAACTAATTCGCGAGTTAGTGTTAAACTTTCGACAGGCCTGTTCTATATATCAATGTATAAACAGCGTTGTATTGACTTCATTGATCAATATTTGATTTTATTTGTAGAGCTATTCAAGCAAAGTCTTAAGACAACATTTGAGGGGCAGGGTCAAGAATTTTTGATTGATAGATATGCCGAATAAGGCGGTATTTAGGATCAGTCGGCCTTCAGTTTGGTCAGAGTATACCTCGTATGCGAGTGTAGCTGGTTTACATAGTGAAACAAGTCCCAAATCTTTAGCAAGGAAAAATAATTTTGATAAACAATACAGGAATGACATGACTGTTATTGAAGGTGCGCATAAAAAAGAGATGAGGAATTTAGATAAAAGTAAACGCGAAATGGAGCAATCCATGCTCGCCTACAGTGAAAAAATGAAAGAAATAAACAGACAGCGAAATTCTCTGCCGGTCTTGCCGAGTCTTCAACTTACAAAATACTGGTCTGTTGGTGATAGCCGCGATATTAGCCGAAGTGTTTCTTCTGAAAAATTGAAAAGTTTAGAAGAGGACATTCATTCAATGAGAAACTCTGCTGAAACCAAGGAGTCGTACAGAAAATTGTCACCGCTTACTCTGCGGTCAAATAACAGAAAAATGACTTATCATGGCACAGAAGGACATTTACTGGATGTAAATCCAATCATTAGACCGCGCCATTCGGTAAGCATTAGTGATCCTAGTAAGAAATCGGAGGAAAGGCGACGGAGAAAAACTGGAATTATCTCACCTCCGAGCCCAGAGAGTTTCCGGAAGTTGAATTCGAATCGTAATTCAGCTGATAGTGGTTTTGCAAGTCAGAAATTTTTTGGAGATGACTTTGATTCAGATAAATCAAGTGTAGAGAGTGATTCCCACACCAGGACTTCGGTTCGAATTTCACCATTTCCTGACATAATGGAAGAATCAGTTGAATATTTATACAGGAAAACCGAGGAACCACAACTAAATTCAAATAGATTTATTTTTAAAGAAAAGAGGCCCAAGGAAATCAGAAAGGTGATGAGGAAATCGGTTGGGGATCTTCCGGATTCTCGACCAAATAATAACAAACTCTTGCCTCTACGCAATTCACCGATAAATTCAACTAGGAGGATGTCAAATGCTGGTTCGGTAAGGAAAAACTCTCTTTCGATAAACTTGAAAAAAGTGGAAGAGAAAAAAGGACCGGGTGCTTGTCAGTGTTTTTGTTATTCGGAAGCAATGAAAGAACTTTTAAAATCGCCGAATCCATTTTCTATGTCTAAAAAGGACACGGTTTCAAAACTCGAAAAAGGTCCAGATGGTAGAATGATAGCGACTATGAGCGCTGCTGTGTTGACAGTTATTGATATTGACGATATGCAAAACATCCGAGGGATTAAACTCAATTTGAAAAGACATTCGGAACCCAACAGTTCTCGTTACCAGATAGGTACTTCATCAAAAAATGAAACAGTGTTGGAAAAAAGGGAAAGTATGGACAACGGAATAATTACCGAGGAGCCATTGACTTCTGATGATGATAAGGAGATTAATGTGAATTCGAACACGTATTTAGACCGATTATTAAGCACATGTTCACAAGTGCCAAATCTTGCACATCAGTCAAACTCTACGATGGTGAGCGTAGAAGGATAGGGAGAACTTACAATTTCAATACACGTAATAATTTTTAAGTGTACTCAGTGTAGCATTTTAAATTGACAAACGTAATGCAATATTAAGACAGTGCTAGTGTTCATTTTTATACATTTTAACATTTTACTAAATATGACAAAACATGTAATAATGTTCATTAAGAAACGCCATTAGTTAACTATCATGCTATCGTATATTTTATGTTCATTATTAACCTTAGGTAATATGTTGATTACAAATAAATTACGCAATTTTTATATGTTTAACATTTTATTTGAATTTATATTTGACGTTAACATTTTTTCAGGCAGATGTATTGCTTTATTAGCTATTAGCTGCTTTAAGTCACCCTTTAGCCACATAAGATGGCAAGGTCGCACACAGCCGGTCAAAAGCCTATTAATTTTAAATAGATTTTAATTTAAATACATTTTGTTTAAAATAGAATAAGTTAGGATTAATTCATTTTCTTGTAGGGCATAACACCTGTGCATTTTAATTTAGCTTCCAGTGTTTTTTTTCAAAATTGGGCTTTTGTATATTTTTCCATTACATCCGGTGTACCAGATCTCACTTTCGGTATCGTTATGTATATTTTGATGAATGTCTAATTCAGTTTGCAATTTTCAGTATGTCTACAGAACTGCATTTCTATATTTTATCTAAATTGATTGCGCCATATTTTTTTTGTTTCACATATATCTGGTAAAACTCGCATTGGTTCCTTACCGTTCCTTAGCACTCGCCCGCACTTCTCTGAAGGAAATGCAGGTCTCACATCCGTAATAGAAGTTCACATTGTAAATTTTCCAATTTTACTTTGTAATTTGAACATATATAGATAGGTATGTTCGTGTTTGATTACAAGACCTATACCTAAAAAAATCTCAGCATATGTACATGTGAAAAATTCTGTCTTAAGCATTTCGCTTCGTAACAAAATTAATACCGTGTAGTAATGATACTTGAACAATTCAGTTCAATTAATATTAAATTATGAGTACAGGGATGGAATGAAGTAACGGGGTTTCACGGCTAGTCGGGATATTTTCGGTTATATCAAAGTGGCCAATCTTTGAGGAAACAGGAGCGCCCATAGAAAACTACCGAACTTTGGGAAGAGATCTTACAAAGGTTTTATGGCAACACATTTATATCAAAGCGTACTGATTGATATGTTTTCAAATTCAATTCGATTAATATAGAATTATGAGAACGGCACCCACGTTAAAGTTTAATGTTCACATGTATCATATAATTGTAAGATTTTTCTTTAATAAGCAAATATAGGTAAATAGATATAAAGGTAACCTATTCTTTAAAAATATATTTAACTGAGAAGTAGTTTTATTAAATAAATATTGGTATATACCGTAAATAGTCGTAGTATTTAATTAGACTGGTCGAAATCAAAATATTTTGACTCTAAATATTTGAGTAACAAGCCGTGATATGTACGCCACAGGCCTGCCGAAAGTTTAACACTAAGCTAACGGAAAGGATTCAATCATCGGTCTCTTAGCTATAGTGTCCGAAATGTGGGAAGCTGGCAGCCGAAATGCAGCTGAGAGACAGATAGCAGCTGCCGAGATATAGCTAACGAGGGGCAGATATAAGCTGCCAGTTCGGTACTAATTCGTTATTTTTATGTTAAACTTTCGACAGGTCGGTACTTTATACATTGAGTTTTCATGTTCGGCGTTGTCTATACAAATACCAGATAAATATTTATCTTAATTGTATAATTTTTATAAAAAGGCGGAAAAAGAATTAACTTGTTCTGAGGTCTACATTTTTCTGAAAAAAGTATTTGTGATTCGTGTTTTAGATACGAACTTACGAATGGGAATTCCCTTCATTTCTGTTGTGAAAACAAACTCAAAAATATCTTTTAAAGTTGTTTTTAATTTGTTAAATATCTCATTGATCTTTTTTAAGAAAATATGTGTGACAAATTAAATAAATGCAGTTGCATATAAAGTCGTTATATAAAAAAGCGATTGTCAAAAATTTTAATTTTAAGTTTATTCAACCTTGGGTTTTTAAACACTATCTGTTATACCAAGTAACTTAGAGTACGGACCTGTCATAAGTTTAAGACTGAGCTAACTAAATGAAGTCTATGTCCGGATGTCGAGTGGTAGATATATTGATAGCTTGTGATCGAAGAGCTGCCGAGAGATAGACAGCAATCCCCCCCCCCCCCCCCCCCAAAAAAAAAAAAAAAGAAAAAAGAAAAAAGCTAACCGCGTCGAGATGAACTGTCGATTCGTCCTCAATTCATTAACATCGTATAAAACTTTTTTCGACAGGTCTGTACTATAAAATTCTTGGTCTATATTAATAAAACAAGTTGTATTTTGCGTGACGATAAAGTTGTTTATGTACCCCATACAATAATACTTAAATTATAATTAATTTAGGCACAACCTTAAGATAAAATTTTAGTAAAATTATCACAATGTATGTCAGTGACTTTTAACACATATTGACGTAGCCGTTGGTATTTCAATCAAGAAGCACACGAGATCACAGACGATCATGGCAAGAATAGTTTTTCTATTCTTCTGTTGTTGCCAAACTTATTCCGTATTATTCTATTAGGCATCTAGAAGTGTGTCAATATTTTTTCAATAACAAAATATAAAATGATTTTTAATGTTTCTAAACATGTAAAAACGTTTCAACCAGAAGATGTCTGTCTATTACAAACAAGAGTTCGAACAGTTTTTCTACGCAATAAGTGGGTGGGGAAGGGGGCTATATGGCGAGAGGTATGAAGCGTGCGCTCTAAGTGCCTCTTATCGTCTAGGTTCGCATCCTATTCGGGACAGGTCCTGGTGTGGGAAAATTATTGGCAGTTCTCTCGCCTAAGGTGGGTGGTTTTCTACAGGCATTCCGGTTTCCTCAACCATCTTTAAAATGACCGTCTCCATATACGCGTACCCGTTGACCGGGGCGTAAAACACCATCACCCTTTACTTCACTTTTAACACCATTTTATCACACAGAGAAAAAAACCCAGAAAATATATGATTAACGTAAAGGCATCATTTTATATTCTGACCGATACCGGAAGTGAGTCTGGGTAACGGAAGTAATAAAATAAAAGTAATTTTAATGTTATCTTTTCGACCCCAATAATGACTTTTGTGGCATGTTTTTTTATTATTTTTTATCATATAAGTAAGCTCTCTGTCAAACTTGCCAATTCATTTCGTCCCAAATGACTATTTTTTTCGATTTTGGTGCATGAAAGAGATCGAAACATCCCGATTACTAGAATATATATATGCTCTTTCCGAAAGGTTGTTCTTCTCAGAAAACCATTACCTAGTTTCGTTTTCGTTTCATTTTTCGACTTTGAAAAGAACAATGCAGTTGTAACAAAGTTTTGGAGACTAGCAGTGTATTTTAAAAAAAAGATGTGCAGGTTATATTGAGAATTTCTCTGCAAGTCTCTTTCGATAGATACACAAATAAAGATTCCCTTTATACAATGTATTTTAAAAACATATTTTTTTCGAATCTGAGAAGAGCAATCTAAAAGGAACCTGATTCATTGAAATGCTCATCAGCAAGTTATTAAATCTGTGTCACATTTGATACAGCAAGTCATATTGAAAAAAAATCTGGGATATGTGCTATAATGAATAGTGCTCTCCAAAGCGTTGTTCTTCTTAGAAGGACATTTGTCTTGCTTAACATATTTCCGATACTAAGAAGTGCAACCAGATTTGGAGTAATATTAACTTGAAAAGAGTTTAATTAATTTTATCTTCATGACAAATATTGTTCAACATGGCATAACAAAAACTCAAAGGCATGCAGTTTTGTTGACCCTTTTCAAAGACAAAAAACCGCATGTACATGGGTATGTCTTAACGCGTTTTAAATAAAACGTGGATAAAAGTCCTTTTTAAAACGTTTGGGTGTTTTTGTACAACAAATCATTGACGAGTCACGGTCATGTGTTATGTGATTTTATTTTACATTTTCGACTCTGAAAATGGCAATTAATCTTGACCATTCGGATCTAGCTAGGTAAAATAAATCATATGCATGTTGCAATGAGCATTTTCCAAATGACACATTTTTTCTTGAGTTTATTTTCGAAACAAGACAAAATGTGTATGACATCGACTGCAAATGAAAAAAACACTTCTGAAAAAAACACGATTCATAGCCACCTTTTGTACAGTTAGATTTGATATAGCTTTATTTAGTATCAAAATGTAGTGCCAAATATTGTACGAATACTGGATGTTTATATATTTATAAATCTAAGCATTGTAAATTGTTTTGGAATAATTGTTGTAATTTGACTCAGTTAGTATTTTGCATTATCATATTATAGTCGGTGCATCATATAATATGTGCGTACAGACAAACAACATTGATCTGTCGGCTTGACCTTCCATTAGGAATATTAATATAGAAGGTTCCATCCAATAAAGGGGTAGTAGTAGGATTCATTGTTAATAATGTGTATTTAAGATGCATGGTTAGTCTTCGCATTATGTAGACAAAATAAACCCACGTGATTCCTAAAACATATAAATACACTCATCCACAATGAATAGAACTAAAGGTCAATCGTAGAGGTCAAAGGTATGTGTTACGCCTGATTTTCTTTGTGTAAAATGAAACCATGTTCGTTTTAATAATTATTTGTAGCACTTACTTAGAATATATATAAAAAGAAAAATATTATAGGCAAACAACACTGACCTGTCCGCTTGACCTTTTATTAGGAATATTCATGTAGGAGGATCCATCCAATATATGGGTAGTGTTAAGATCCAAGTTAATACATACCCAATGCACAGGTGTACTCTATGAGATGAGTATATCTCACGACGAATACAAAATAAACAACTGTGTCCCTTATACGCAGATGTACTTGGTCCGTGATAAATATTTAAATGAAAGGTCAAGCGAACAGGTCAAAGTTGTTTACCTATACTAGATCATGTTATTATTGTTAATGTTATAATTATATATGGAATGCATGTAGGTCATTCACGATCTGATGGCAATGTATATAACCAGTCTGTTTTTATATGACGGGTTTTACAGTGGCAAAAAACGCGCGAAAAGGCGTGATTTTATCTGAACACAGTCCTCTTTAGGTGGTTTAGATTCGTCTGTGTCAATAAACACTTTGCCATGAGATTGTGAGCGACCTATAGCTACGCTGTCATATGAAGCTTGTATTTTATATTTCTTCATTCAAACCATGCAATTGTATAATGTTTATATGAATAAAATAATTATTTGCATATTATTATATTGCATTATAACTTATGAGTACTACAGGTTTTGTTCTGACAATTTGGTTCCGTCGGGAACGTTTATTCTCTAACGTGAAATACAACGAACATTTTTACCGAGTACGAAATGAAGGATCTTTGACAAGACTTACAAGAGACCCTTATTTTCAGCTTTTTTTTCAAAGATTCAAATGCACATGCTTACCAACCACCAGCAAAAAAGTTCAGGTATAAATAAGTTGATGTGGCTTTTGGTCGAAAAGTTTTATAATCAGCTCGTCCTTATTTGTTCTGTTATTATATTTTTCGCAATAAGCAAGTTGTTCATTATATACAAGTGTTACTTTTACAGCACTAGACGGCCGTTTCAAAATCAGATAACGAGTACATCTGACCTGCTGCCTTGCTGAAATGATATATTCATATATACATTACTTGAAGAGTTTCTCAGACTCAAAGATGTTGCATGCGCATAATAATATATGCTGTGATGACGGAACAGGCACAATATGTTCCGTATAAATCAAAAATAAAGCATACTGATCAATTGACAGTGACGAAATGAATTTTAATGCAGCGTTGGTAAATTGTAGTTAACATATCGAATTAACACGTTGCCATTCAATTATTTGCGAAGAGAAAATAATGCCAATGGAAGCTTTTGTTACGACTGACAAGGTAAATGTCTCCATTCAAACTGGAGACAATGAAAGTTTTGAACGATATGTTTGTTTGGCGTTCTGTTAAGTCTATTTCTTGGACCTGTTCTAACTCTTTTTATTTTATATGTCCAGGATTGCCATAGATATATATATATATATATATAAAGTCAATTAGTTCCATGTTCCTTTCACTCTCAAATTGGATTACCCACATGGCGGATGTAGCTAGCTAAACAGGGGGTGCTTACCTTTCCAGAGCAACCGGCCTCACTTCAATAGTTGAAGTTCACTAACCAAATTAGTCAGTTTCAAAGTGTTTACTTTGTTTTGAGGTTGTCGTTTGAACATGGATTAGTGTGTTTGTTGTTTATTCGTCAGTAAGTAGCTAGTTAGATATGAGGTACGCTTACGAAACATCCGGCCTCACTCCTCTTGTGGAGGTTTAAATTTCATGTATTTAACTTAATCGCCATCTTCCAAAGTTACTGCTTTACATTTGGGATTATGATTTTATGTTTTATGTGGAATGTTTGTATTTAATAGAAACATCGCCAATTATAGAATCTTGTAGCGAAATTCTTCATTTACTTATTGGATTTACCCATGTTCTATGTCATAATTCTTTTAATACCATAAATTCATTATCTTCATTCGATTGTTTCGCTATGTAAACTTTACTATTTCACCAATGTCAATAATTCAACAGAAAAAAAGTGCAATTTTAGCACATCGAAATTGCTTGCGATTACCAAACTCTATTCAACGTTTTATGATACTTTGGACAATTGTGATTCTTCGGTGGTAAAAGGAATTCGTCTTCCGACAATGCGAAATTGTTATTTTCCCGCAGTCAGCAACGCATACATATGCGCTGTACAATATAACAGTGTTTGTTTATTTCACCTCATTGTCTAATGAATGTCATACACGTGATCTTTATCTTGTCCTATATATTATATTATCAGTGTCCAAATCCCACGTATCACCACATTATCCTATATGTACGTATAACAGCTGTCTAAATCGTCATCGATTACGCCGGTCAGTATCTAGTTCTTAACCGTCATAATTTGTGCCTTTTGAATCGTCATCGGATACATCAGTCCATATCTCTTTATGAATCGTAATAAGACTTCTTAACTATTCTTGATTACGCCGGTCGTTATCTAGTTCTATATCATTTAGTTTAGCGTTAAACCTTCAAATTCAACATAAACATAGATACATACGTAACAACTTAATATACATGACATTGTATATTTCTTCTGTATTCAATTACTCTCGACTTTGATTATACATTGTGGTGGGTGCAGCTAGCTAAACAAAAGGTGCTTACCCTTCCGGAACATCCGGTCCCACTTCACTGGTGAAAGTTCAAGTGTTTAAAATAAATGCAGGCAATTTTTCAAGTATTTTGAATTAAAAACTTTCTTTTTTAAACTTTAATTTTCTTCTTTTTTGCGTTATCTACTCGAGTATGAATAACATTGACAAGTCCAAATTGAATGCACGCTGAAGTTGTATTATTCATGCAAGTATGATTGTCATAGTCACTATTTTTTTCTTGAATGGATAACGAAATTCTATTCCTAAATTTGGCTTACTATCTGAACTTGGAAACCGTAAGAGGGTACAAAAAAAAAAAAAAAAAAAAAAAAATTGAACAAGACGTTAACATTAATTCATGTTTTGACCGATGACAATCTAGAAGCAAAGTAAAATGTTTGAAACTGAGAATTAGGTTAAACACGTGAACTTCCATCAGAGAAGTGATGCCGGGTGTTACGGAAGGGTAAGTACCCCCTGTTTAGTTAGTAACACCACAACATATGTAATCAAAATTGACTGAAAAGAACATGGAATTATGGGACGTCAAATACATCCAGGGCAACCAAGACAAAAATTAACAATTATGAAGCTAATGACTGATAAAGAAACCATAAAGGATAACCAAAGGAGCCGAATAGCAGTGTTGCAGAAACGCTAGAAGCTCTCGAAAAGGTGTCAGAATTCTGTAATCTAGGTATAGCTAACGATTGGTTCAGATCATCTTAGTGTTTAATTCGACATTAGCCCCATCAAAACGTGTGGTATAGTGCGTCAAGTTTGACCCGGCCGCTTGACCTTTAATATGAATTCAATATTAATGTAAAAATTGTTTATTAAATTTGTGATTTAGGTAAAGCACCGTGTTTCATTACCATAAACACCCGATAACCAGAATTAATATATTTAGTAATCTCTAGTTATATATCTAGTATATCTTATAATTTACACAAGGAATGCATCTGTTTAAATGTACAGATTTAAGGTCAAACGACCAGGTCAAACTTGGCACACTATACTTTGAATTAGTTTGACTTTGGACAATGCGATCACATGTCTTGTACACATGTTTATACCATCTGTTTATATTAATAATGATTTCTGATTTGTTTTTGTTTGTCTTAGTACTACCCATGTTTACTGATATTTTGTTTATTTACAAAGGTCTCAAAGTCCCATGTTGATCATTATAATATAAATTGTGTATCTGAATAAGATATTAAGACCCCTTAAGTCAACAGATATTGATTAAATATCCAATTTGACACTAAACAGGCTAACTTCTTACTTGTTTACTTAAGTCTCTATATTTTTTTGCAAAGAATGATGTGGAATAAAATAAAATAAAAAGATTTGTGATAGTGACGGACACAATAATAATAGAAGTATTTCCATCATTCCCTGGTGTTGTTGTGCGATAACATCGAATAAAATGAAAAAGAAAATGTGATTGTGACAAGCCCAATATACGTATAAAACAGAAGTATCCCTATTAATCCGAATGGTGAGGTGACTTCTGTTATGCGTGTGCATTGATATTGTGCTCGTATTGATGAGCTTTGGTATCATATTTTATAAAAGCATTTGAATCCAAGAAATATATATATATATATATATATATATATAAAAATAAATGATAATACAACATAAAAAGAAAAGCAAAAGGGTTCAAATGTCTTAATCCGAGTTTTTTCTATTATGTGACATTATTTTGATACATGACACATGTACTGTTGTTTTTCATTTATTTTTATTAATTTTAATTAATTAATTAATTAATTAATTAATTAATTAATTAATTAATTAATTAATTTATTTATGCTTCTAACATAATGAAACATATAAATGTTTTATGGTGCCAATCGCTATTCTGAGCCAACTTCCTTTTTTTAAATACTGGCATGTACTACTTTTGGTTTAGTCTCACTTAGCATACATTTTAAAAAACCATAGTCTCACTTAGCATACATTTTAAAATCACCAAATTTTACCTGAGACATGTACACCTGGCTATAGTCCATTTCCTAAATATGCCTAATTATTATCATAGTCAAATTTTAGTCATTAAAAAAAACAAGTAAAGAATATCAATAAAAAATAACAATCAGTTAATTAATTATAACTAAATAAATAAATAAATAAATAAATAAATAAATAAATAAATAAATAAATAAATACATTCATTTATTCATTCATTCATTCATTCATTCATTCATAATAAATAAAAACCAGTAAAAGAATAAATTAATTAGAAATATAAATAATTTAATCAGTTAATTATTAAAAACTAGTAAATAAAATAAATAAAAAAACTTGTAAATAAATAAATAAATAAATAAATAAACAAATAAGCGTATTAATAAAAACCAGTGAAGAAATAAAAATCGGTAAATAAAAAGATAAAGGAAATTAATATAAACAAATAAATAAATAAATAAATAAATAAATAAATGAATGAATAAAGGAATAAAAACATAAAAGTAAATAAATAAATTTGTTTTATGAACGGGAATATGGTCAAGTTTTAGAAAAACAAAATTTTAATAAACTACACCAGGATTTCAAGCAGTTTCTAAGAGAAATTTAATGACATTAACAATGTTCACATTTGTTTTTTATTTTAAAAAATCTTTTAGTTTTGTTTTTCTGCCATTAAAAATTCCCTTATGTAGTGAGATTTATGGACTTTGTGAAAAATTATTATTTTTGTCTGTTTAAAGTATTTTGTACTTTTTTTATTTATTGGTAAATGAATTTAGGTCATTTTAATTAATAACCTGCTAATTATAGTGAAAATTCTGTCTTTTTCACAATTTGAAAATGTAAATGTTAAAAAAATAATTTTGATTATAAAATTTTTTATAAAGATATTGGGTAACATCTTCAACAGTTTTCAATATTCAGATTAAAATAGAATTGAACACATTTAATTCTTGTTAAATTGGTTGTATGGTGCTTGTATGATTTGCATTAATGTCATTTTATCTTGAAACAGACTTTAGTTTACCTGTAATTAATTTCTATTGTTCTCTCCATGGTCCACAACCATGTTCCAGTCTCACTTAGCATACATAAATATCCTACCTTTTTACCTTAAAATTCCAAATGTATGCTAAGTGAGACTACAGGCTACTTTTGAATGTTTTTAGTATATGTTTTGTATTTATTTCATTAAAATTTTCTAAAAATAATATTTTATCACATATTACACCAGTTTTAATTTACAGCAATAGATGGTCGTTTAGGAAAACGATTTCTCATCAGTAGTGCTTGAACCAAAATTGTGAAACCAACATTTTTTGAGAGGTTAAAATGTTGCCCAAAGCACCACAATATATTTTACCAAATCAAGCTAAAGGAGTATGAGGTAGTATACCTTAGGATTTAAGGAAATTAAAAATTTAAATAGCAGCAAATTTAGACAATAGTATATTTCTGTCACTCTGCTTGAAAGGTTCAAATTTCATCCTTAAGAATATTGCATCACCTTGACACACGTTTCACTCTTCTTTTTTGGGTTAGTAGGTGGCTTAAATTTTCGACCTTGTTCTTTGAAATCTATAATCCAATCTATCGATAGTGAGCCTAATTTCAATATCTAACATGCTGATAGATATTCGCTCTCACCACGGACACAGCTAGTCGTCCTTCGATTTAGACAATCATTTGTTTGGGTTTTTTGTTGGAAATAAACATTAGCTGTCCTTCATATGTTTGACCGACTTTGTCTTTGGATAAGAAATACACAACACATGATTGAAACCTTGAAATTACTACATGTATTTCCTTTTTAAAATGTCTTGCATTTGAAGAACGCAGTTTTAAGTTAAAAACACTCAATGAAGAAAACAAGTAAACACGACTTGTTTACAAATATTCTGTTCATCAATTAAAGACTTATAAAGCAGCGAAGTAAAAATAAAATTCAAAATTGCAAATTACTATAAACCACTCATATTAAGGAAACAGTTTCTTTAATGCCAGCTAGACATACGGGTTTTCTTAACACTTTCATTAGAAAAATAATAATGAAGTTTAAAAAAACGTAGCTGTGATGAGCACAATTACAGACGTGTTTTTACCATTCCCTGGGCTCTTTTAAGATAACAGTGGTATCAAACAAAATTTGAAGGCAAGAAATAAAAATACAATCTTAATAAATAAAAAAATTAAATATTAATAAAAGAGATAAGTAAGAGAAAATGGGAAAATATGTATCTAATATTTAAAGCCGTACTAGTTTTCCAAACCGCGGGTTTTTTAACGATAGTTTTTAGCTGTCAATCAAATTCAGAGCCAATTGTTAAATAAACTGCAATTACTTTTCAGTACATTTTGTAATTAAACCATTTAAAATTAATAGTTTTGTATTTTTCCTAAAACTGAAGTTGGCAATATCTTCCTCTTAAAATTTGTATCACCTTGACACGCAATTAACTCTTCCTTTTTGGTTATTAGTTGGATTGATTTCTGACCCTGTTTAATAGATAGCCCATTTCATGAAATATCGAAACTAATTTCAATATCTAGCATGCGGACAGGCATGTGTTCTCACCATGTCCACAGTAAGCTATCAATTGATTTTGGCAATAGTTTGGGTTTTTTTTGTTGGAAATAAACATGAATTGTCCTACAACTGCCCGACCGACTTTAAATGATATTTCTGGTTGACACACATAAACATATGATCAAAGCATTGCAACTGCCATTTGTCGGAGCCCGTAAGTAAAGGCGACATGTGGATTTTGTATTTACTCCATTGAAAAGGTATTATATTTTTCCCAAAAATGAAGGCTGCAATATCTTACTCTTGATATTTGTATCACCTTGACACGCATTCAACTCTTCCTTGTTGGTTATTAGGTGGATTGATTTCCGACCATTTATAATCGATAGTCCATTTCATGAATATCGAAACTTATTTGAATATTTTACAAGCGAACAGGCATGTGTTCTCAACATTGACACAGCAAGTCATCCAACGGTTTTGACAATGGTTTGTTTGGGGTTTTTTTTGTTGTAAATAAACATGAATTGCCCTACAAATGTCCGACCGATTTTAGATGATATTTCTGGTTGACAAAATAAACATATCATGATCAAAACATTGCAACTGACATTTCTTCGGGCCCGTAAAATAAGGCGACATGTGTAAAGATTCATATATTCGAAATAATATTTCGAATTTTCGGAATAATTTTTACACATGTCACCTAAAGTGATTCTAACAGCCTCTTCTTAAAACAGTTTCGAATAGAAGAAAATTATTTCAAACTTAAAACACCCAATGAATCAAAGAAAGAAAATGACAATATCAATGTTTTAATAATTTAATGTGCAATTTTTTAAACCAGACAAATCATCATTTTTATTTATATAGTTTCTGCATCACAGCAAAAGATATCAATGATTTCTTGGTTTCTGTTTTCAGTGACAATTCTGAGCTAACCTGTATACTGAGTGCATATTGGAATATCCCATTAAATGTTGGTTAGTAGGTGGGTGGCTCAATTTTCGACCTTTTCGATAATCAAATCTATCAACATCTAAATTAATTCCAATACTCTAAATGCTGAGAAGTATACGTTCTCACCACGGACACAGTGATTTGCCCGTCGATTTTAAAAATGGTTTGTTTTGGGCTTCGCTACTAAATATCAATCGTTCTACATGTGTTCAACCGATTTAAGATAATTTTACAAGTTATAAATTGCACATCAAATGGTCACAACAATGATATTGTAATTTACACCTCAAAATGTTTTACCATATAGAAAAAGCAATTTCAAACTAAAAACGCCCAATGAAAAAAGGCAAGCATACACTATTTGTTTATCAATAATATATTCACCAATCAAATACAGGCATACCATTACATGTTTAAATCACAACCACAATCCAAAAGGGCGAAATATTTTTTTTATATATATTTTAGTTTTTTTTTTATTATTTGAAAACTGAAAATAATGTAATATTCTCGATAATGATTGAACACTTTATTTCATACCAGCTTGTCTTACTAAGTCATGTTTGTTAAGATTATGATGAAATAAAACTAGATTGACGAATTTGACAAACATAATATATATAACTGAAGATTCCTTTCCACCTCACTCTTTGTTCATTTGGATGCAATACTTATATTAACCAACATTCGAATTGAAGACAAGAAATAACAAAAATATATTATAATAAAAAGAAACAACAAAAACATATGAGTATAAGAAAGACAAAAATGTGTCTAAGGTCATAAGTTTCCAACTGGCACTTTATTTATTTATTTATTTATTTTGAGCTAGTTAGCTAGTAAGTAATGTCCGGACAATAAAAGTAATTCATGTGTATGTTGTTATTTTGTCAGTTGTCAGAACCAAAGTTTATGTTGCCGTAAAGGATTTCAAGTTTATTGTGCATTTATTCCATTAAAAGTTAAAAGTTATTACATTTTGACATATTAGAAGGATGTACATGCAAGTTCTTTCTTGTAGATATTGTATCACCTTGGCACACGTTTTACCCTTCTTTTGGGGTTAGTGGGTGGCGTTTGATCTTTTAAAAATCGATAGTCCAATCCCCCAATATCTAAACTAATTTCATTATCCTAAAGCTGATAGGTATTTCTTTTCACCACGGACACGGCATGTTGCATATTGATTTTCGAAATGGTTTATTTGGATTTTTGGGGAAAACTGTTCTACATATTTTCGACTAACTTAAGTTAATGTGTCTGGTTAAGAAAACACATCAAATGGTCACAACATTGATATTGTTATTGACATCTTAAACCTTTTTTTCATAGAAGAAAGCAATTTCAAGCTCAAAACACCCAATGAAAATTAGTAAAATTCAATGAACAACCAACATTTCAATCAAATCGCAACTAAAAACCAATTAACCCATTGAAAACCGAAAATTAGTATAAAAAACATGAACTTCCACAACGAAATTGAGGCCGATTGCCTCGGAAGTGTAAGCACCTCAGTTGAAATAAAGCTGAAAATCTCGAACCTAAAAGTAACCTATCTAATCTAATACATTTGTACACGAGACAACATCAGAAAGATATATGCCAAGAAAGTACGCTTAGAAAAGATAAACTCATTTTGACGCCTACTTTGGACACACATTGAATTAATATAAAACCATCCAGTTGTGTTGTAATCACCGTTCCGATCATTTTTATTTTGTTTGCAAACATGACAGGTTTAGCTAGCTGAATGGAGGTTGCTTACTTTTTCGGAGCACTTGGACTCACTTTCATTCGTCGAAGTTTACGTGTATAACTGAATTTGCCAGTCTTTTTAATGTTATTACTTCGATTGTTTTTACCTGTGATTTAGACATGGACTGGTATGTTTGTGTTTGGTGCCAATAAATAAATATCAAATTGATATCCGGCGGTTTTGGACATGGCAACCACATTTCAGCCGCAACTAATCAAGTTGCGAATTAAACTTTTTTAACAGTGACATCAAATCACCTTGGCACACATTTCACCGATCGTCTTCTTTGGGTTAGTAGTTGGTGTGATTTTTCGGTCCTATTTGTAATCGATGTTGTATTTTATCAATATCGGGATTAACTTTAAATATCCTACATGCTGTTAGTTACCCGACCTTATCACGTTCATATCTAGACGTTGATCGATTTGCAAAATAATTTGTTTTGGTTTTATGGAAAATAACCATTAATTGTCCTATTTTCCCTCATTGATTTGTTTTGGGTTGAGGGAAAATAACCATTCACTTGTCCGATTTTTCCTCATTGATTTTATATTTATTCCAATAATTATTTTTTTTTCTCAATTTTAATTTTTCACGTTACAGGTGTTGGTAGCTTAAATTAACAGAATGTGCTTACCCTTATGGAGCACCCGGTCTCACTCCCATTGTTATTACTCACGTTTAGTATTTAAAGTTCTTACTTTGTTTTAGAATGATAGTTTGAACACTGATTGGTATATTAGATTATCATTTCCCTGAAAACACGGAGAGTGTATACGTAGCAAAATTTGTTCCTAACATCTGTCATTTCCTTTCCCAACCTTTTACAATACTCAAGCAAAAACTCCGTAAATGAAAAGAGACGAATAATGTTTTTTACGCCAAGATCATGAGTTTTTCATTGATATTGAGATGGTGGATAAAAACCGTGGCTTCCTTGGGGGAAGTAAAGAAACATCACACAAGGATCTACCCGAGTAAAGGATTCGAACTTAGGCTATGAAAGAAGATGTCATTAGTATGTCAGTGTTAGTAGAGTGCTCGCTCCTAAGTGGGAGGTCGTGGGTTCGAACCCCGGCCGGGTCTGACCTAAGACTTAAAAGTGGGTAGTGACTGCTTTTTCGTCAAGCACTCGGCATTACGGAATGAAAGTCACGGTTCTTTCAGAAAGGAACTGAAAATAGGCGAGGTCTCGTGTCTTGGTAAGCTTGACACGATAAAGAACCCTGCTGTATAATGCCATCAGCGTTATGCACAAGCAAAATGTCTTCTATTCGCCTATTTAGCTGGTGACGTCTCTATATAAGTGAAATATTCTTGACTGGGACGTTAAACATCATAACTCAACTGAATCATTCGACATTGTAAATTAAATTAGAATCACGCTGGTAGTGTATGATCTGTTCGGTTTAGATCGACTTTTCATTATAAATATTCTATTTATCAATGTAGATTTTATTTCCAATTTCTCACATGCTGTTAATAATCTGTTCTTTGCCATCAAAACAGCTAGATGTCCTTCGATTTAAAACTTTGTTTTGGTTTTAAATTTCTTAAGACAACAATGACCGTCCTTCTTATATTTGACCGATTTCAGTTTGTTTATTAAAAATTCAAACGCAATGAAAATTTCTCATTTTTTTAGACCCCTGTCTCATTTTCCCGCAAGACGACGTCATGTCCGCACGTGGAGGTGAAAACATGTTTCCTCAAGCGGAAATCTTTGTCTCAAACATGGGAAGATGTAAGAAAAGAAAAAGAAATCTCACACAAGGATATACTCAAAAATGGATTCAAACCTAGGCGATAAGAGACTATGTGGTCCGTAGGTCAATGCTTAAGACAATTCGAGGTTGTAAATGAAATTATATTTACACTTGTAGTGTAAAAACTGTTCGGTTTAGGTTATAACCTCACAATCGACTTTTCATTATCAATTTACTATTTATCAATATAGATTTTATTTCCAATTTCTTACATGCTAATAATAATCTGTTCTGCTAGATGTCCTTCGATAGAAAACTCTGTTTTGGTTTAAATTTTCTGAAGACAACAATGACTGTCCTTCTTATGTTTGACCGATTTCAGTTTGTTTATTAAATTTTCTTTTGGAATTCCAAGGTAAACCCACTGTGTTCGATTAAAAACTGTAAATAAAATATAAATTCAAATTATTAATAATACTACAAACAACAGAAAATTAGAAGTTGTTTAAATTTGTAAATCTATTCATTGATGTCTAAATTTTATTTGACTTAAATCTGTCAAATTTGAATCCTTAATAATTTTGTTAGTTTTCATGATATTGATGAAAAGAAGGTGTCATATTGAAGATCACTTCAAATTTTTTTCACTCTTGTCCTAAGTTTGAAGACAATTTTTATTTATAGTACCATAAATAATAAGTTTTAAATTTAAATTAAGAAAAATCATACTTAATGCATTGTCAAATATCATTTTTAATGTGTTTGTATTAATTGTCACATTCAAAAACAAATATCCCATGTCCAAATCACAATCCATAGGCAAAGTAAAAACTTTGAAACCGACGCACAGGTATTGGGTTTCCACCAGGAAATTGAAGCCGGTACTCCTAAAGAATAAGCACCTTTTTGTTGAGTTAGCTACACCTGCCACGTGTGTGTTTAAAATTGGAAATAAAAGGAACATGGGAATAAGGGACGTCAAAAAAATATACCCAGGGTAATTTTGGACTAGAGACACCATGATTCAGTTAAATCGAGATTTAGCAAGTCTCTGTATTTTCTGTTTCGTACGAATAAGGAAACAAAAAATGAGCCAGTTTGTAACATGTGGTACAAACCGATTATTTGATGAAAAATTTAGAGGTATATGATAGAGTATGAAACTGGTGTCAGTGTGCTCACGATTGAGAGTTTTATTAAAATATTTACACGATTCTTCTGAAAAGTGCGTAACCAAAGCAATCAAGATTAAAGTTGTCGCCGTCAATGTCGTCGACCGTCGATCTTAAGAGATGCAACTCATTCTTCTAAAAACATTTCCAATCATAAATTATAGGAATAAAGCTTGAAATGAAAATTCTTCAGACAACAGATTGATGTAGAATACGCAAGAATAGGAGTTCAGTAATATTCCCATAACAGGAACTTTATACAAGACGTTAGCTGTTTACAAATCAAAAACAAACAAACAAACTAATCCATGTCCAAATTACAATCCAGAAGCAAAGTAAAAACTTTGGAAGTGACAGATTAGACACGTGAACTTCCACCAGGGAAGTGAGGCTGGGTGCCCCGGAAGGGAAAGTACCTCCTGTTTAGCTAGTTACACCCGCCACATGTGTAATCAAAATTGTGTGAAAGGAACATGGAACTATGAGACGTCAAATATATCCAGGGCAATCCTGGACACAGAAACATCAAACTTATCACCAATACTGTGATGACGGCCATGAAACTTTTTGGGGGCCTTGATAAGCCTAGGCTTGAGTCAACAATGTATTTGCAAGCAGCCTATTTCGTTGTACAAAGTCCCCGTAGTGGGAAAAAGCTCTACCATAGCGTATTAATTGAGAAACAAATACACCATAAGCAGGAGAGGCAGGTACGAGTATTGCTGCATAAAAAGGAAAGTTGACAATAGAAAAATTGAAGTCATCACGTTTGTCATAAAGTTTCAAATGTAGCCTTTCGTGTGCCTCATAATTCAGGTATAAGTCTAAATATGACACAGAACTTGAGGAATCAGTCGTGTCTTTTATTTCAAGCTCACTAGGATAGATGGCATTTACATAGTCTCCAAATTTAGGATTGTTAAGAGACAGAACGTCATCTATATATCTGTATGTTGAGTTGAATGATTTGGCGACAGTCTTCTCTCCAGATTTAACAAGGTTCTGTATAAATTCTGCTTCATAAGAATAAAGAAACAAATCAGCAAGCAATGGTGTACAGTTTTTACCCATTGGTATACCGATTGTTTGCTGGAAAACTATATTACCAAACACAACAAATATGTTATCTATCAAAAACTCCAACATTTTGTTGATGGTATCTTCAGTATATTTTTGTTTAGAATCTTACCACAATATTGTTGATTGTCGATGTCACTATCTATCAATGATATATTTAACACCCTATAGGGGAGTGAAGCTAACGTGATTAACAGGATGTGCTTACTACGACGACTGAATGAGACCATGCAGAAAAAAATCTCACGTGCGCACGTAAAGCTTTTACTATTTTACTTTTACGTGCACACGTGGAAATCTTTACGCTCGCACGTAGACTTTTTTCGCATGACCTCATTCAGCCACCGTAGCTGTTGGAAATCTAAATGTTGAACTTTATTTCCAATTTTGAAAAAGTTTTAGATTGTGATTTGTTAATAGACCAATATGTTTGACTAACCTTGATTCATGGTTAGATATCGCGTTATCAATGAACATGGAACTATTGGACATTATACATTTATTGCCTTTGTGTGAGGGAGATATGAACATTTGTTCACCCGCAACGAGTCATATTTCCCGAGGGCGAAGCCCGAGGGAAATGTGACTTGTTAAGGGTGAACAAATGTTCATATCTCCCTCACACAAAGGCAATAAATTGTTTATTATACCGAAAGATAACCATGGCAATAAGAAAGACAGAAAGAAAGAAAGAAAATATTTAAAAAAGACAGTCTGAAAACATCAATCCTTCTCCGATTTATTGCTTTTTCTCCTATCGGAACTCATCGGAGGCAAACGCTAGAACGTCAAGACCGATTCTCCATCGATGACGTCATATCATTGTGACGTCGATGTGTGTTCCGAAGAGGTGGGATATGACGTTTTCAGAGGGATACACGATGTTTTCTCCACCCTGATCACATGATCCAACGATCCAATCAAATTACAGATAGCATCATATTTTTCCAATGAGGTATAATAATACAAAATATACCCATAGTAACTTTGGACATAGAGACACACAATTATCAACATAAAATTAGGTCAAATCAAGATTTAGCAAGGTTCTGTATAAATTTCCGCTTCTTACGAATAAAAAAATAAATTAACAAGGAATAAGACAGTTTAGTGTACCATGTGTTTGCTAGAAAAATTAAATTTAAGGATGTATGACGGAATAATTGTGAAATTGGAGTCAACGTGCTGATGCATATGACTGGAAGTTTTATTTAGATATTTGTACGATTTAAAAGTGTGTAACCAAATCAGTCAAGGTTGTCGCCGTCAACGTCGTTGATGGTCAAGTTTAAAGATAAAACTCGCTTTTATTGATTCATGGTTAATTACCGCGTTATCAATATGATTATTGTATCACAACAATGCATACATATTATATACACAGTGTGTATGTACAACCCTCAGTATCAGGTCTCGTCCTTTTCTCGTAGTCGTATCACTACGAGTCGCGCTCGCTTATATAATGACCACCTGCTTATAAAGACCAGTAGAATTGTATCTCAAATTGCTCTTTATCCATATAATTTGAACCTGTATATAGAGACCATCTGCCCATAATGTCCGTTTTTTTGTGTGTGACCTTTTAGTCAGGGTTGCCTGTATACACATTTTGAAAATTTTCTGCACACGATTGCAATTATACAATTAAAGGAAAGACCTAGTCATGTGCCGTTTGGAATCGTAGGTGGAGATTAATTGTAAGAAACTTTCAAACCGTATGCTTCGCTTCTTTTGAAACGTTTTTCATTATAATTCTTAATAGAAATACTCCAAATAAAGGATGAATTACCTTTCACACGCTCTACGTTTTGTAAAAAAATCCTTATCAAATCAATAAGAACACGTGTTGTTTAATTGTTAAAGTTTGGAAATATATACTTTTTTAACAAAACTGTGTCATATTTAAAAACCTCCCTTGGACTTTTTTCTTGATCAGTGTATTAACATTTTCTAGTATCCGTTAACACTCTATTAACCAAATGTATCGGAGATGACGCAGTTTACATGTTTTTAAGGATTTTAGTTTTGTCTTTTGATATTTGAATTAAGTTTAGCTTGTCAATTTTTTAATTATTTTGCGTAAAAATGGGATTTTCAAGTACATAAGTAAGCTTGAATTACAGGTAATTTAAAATCTGAAGAAAAATATGTCACATTTCAACACGGGTAAATAATTTTATTTGAGTGGTAAATATCGCATCATTAAAATATTTACCTACGTGAATATATGTTATTAATGATAATAAACTGTCGTGTTAAAAATTAATTGGAATGCAATTAGAATGACATAAAGTGCATACGATTTGTACTTTGATAGAGTAATTGCAACACATGAAAAAACTAGAAAAACTGTGAGCCACAAGCTCACAAAAAATACCCCCACTCCCCCCACATAAAAAAAAAATCGTCGGATCAATTTTTTAAATAGGAGGTGCACATCTACATTATATCACAAAGATTGTGTGAAAGTTTCATGAAAATCCATGGAAGGGTTTAGGAGGAGTTGCGGATGAGAGATAGGTACCCTAAGGTGTAACGGAAGGACAGACGGGCACACGGACGGATACCCGTATCACTATATAGCCCCCACTTTTTAAGCGGGGGGTATAAAAACACATTTAGTTCTGTGGGAGTCTATTGTGTCGTTTTGGCAGGTAAGCAGTTATATTTGCTTTGGAAATTAAAATTAAATCCTCTGGTTGGCATCTTTGTGGTCCGTTTTGGTCTGAGCTAGCATTTTCCCACACTTTCATATATATATATAAAAGCGGTTCCCACAAAATGGAGAGGCCCCCGTGTCCAATTGGCCTAAAGTACCGGTTGTCTTAGTTCAAATCGAGGCAAAACTTGAATCGGGAAACTGTTCGCTTTGCCGGTTGTCAGTTTTATTAAGATTTTCAAGTCCAATCCACCATCCCGAAGCTGACTTTCTTAATATAAGTGAACAAGTTTTAAGTTGGCCACAAAGCTTAACTCCAATTCTCAAACTGGAGGAGAAAATTCAATCATCAGATGGCTACTGGGATGCCAATCAGAAAATCATTTGGCTTTTTCACCATTCATTTGAAAATCGACTCCACATACAGAATTCTAGGCATTTTACCAAAGCTTTTATTTGAGCAACAACGTAGTTAATGTTAGCTTGTTAGCTGATCGAACTCGGCTGCCTAGAGGTCGTATGAATTTCAGAGCTATGGCCATGAAAGCCTACATCTGTCAGAGAGACCAATCTAAATTTCGGCAGCTTTACGCTGTCCACAGCTAAGCCACTCGACTTTCGGCTCATTTTTCTTACGCCAGTGTTTCACTTTTGACAGTATTGGCACAGTACGTGCATATAATGAACAAGGCTTAAGTAACGCAGTATTTTCAGCGTTGATAAATTTATCTGTTATGTTTTGTAATTGATTTTTATTTTATTTGCTATTAATATCGATATCGTTCTATAATTAAAACACTCATTAACATACTTATTTATTGTTTTTGTCAATAAATACACTATATAAATAACTTTATCAGGTACGGTGGCACAGACGTGACATGAAATACTGTAAAGCAGATTATTTTGCAGGGCTGAAAATTTCGCGATTTCTGAAATCTGACATTTTGTGTGGGTATAATTTTCGCATAACAAATATAAGTGATTCTTGCAACCCAGATAGAAACATCCATGAAAAGAGAAGTGCAAGATATCTCCATCTTGTAACCCCCCAAACACCCCCCTCTCTGTGCAAGATAGCATACACGCTGCTTTTTCCCTCAAAATTTTATCAATAAAATCAAAGGTGTATCGATAAGTTGAAAATTGATTTTCAATTGAAAGAAATGTATTTTCTGGTGCAAGAAATAAACTTGTAGTGCCAGATAAGGAAATTTCAACCCTTGTTATTATATTTGGTCCAGATCGAGGCTTAAAACTCGGGTTGAGATTTCCCTGTCTTGTACCACAAGTTGTGATATATTCTATTAGTCTATATTCTATATATTATGATATTTAACCGGCATGGTAGACATTTTCGCGGGGGTTAAATATTCGCTGTAATTTCGCGAAATAAACGAAAATTGTATCCCACGTGAAAATTCCATGTTAATTACATGATAGTTACTTCTACGCACACACGCACGTACAGGCCTGTCGAAATTTAAAGTTTAATACTGAGCTAACGAAAAGGAGCCAAAGAGCGGCTGTCGAGATAGTGATAGCCAGTAATCGAACTTCTACCGAGAAATAGATCACAGATAATGAAAAGTTGTCGGTAACGAGGTAACGAACGGTTGAGATGAGCTGCCCATTCGCCACTAATTCAGGTAGCTTAATGTTAAATGTTTGACACGCACTGCGTGTAATATATATATATATATATATATATATATATATATATATATATATATATATATAGAGAGAGAGAGAGAGAGAGAGAGAGAGAGAGAGAGAGAGAGAGAGAGATCTTATAATTACGTTCGTCTTTATGTAATATTGAATTTATTAAACGAGTATTAAACGAATATGTTTTGTGAAACGAGTTGTATAAATGAATTATTCAACGAGTTTAATGAATTCAATATTACATAAACACTTGTGTAAGATATTATTTATTATATAATCCAGGATAAAATGGTTTATGTAAAAAAAATACATCTCGTCTTCTCTATAAGAAAACAACTGATTGACCGCAATACACAGAATTTGTTACGAGTTGAGTTGAGTAATGGTATTTAACGTCCCAGTCAAGAATATTACACTTACATTTAGACGTCGCCAGCTATAGGCGAAAGTGCAGACATTTTGCCTGTGTGTTGCGCTGAAGGCCTTATACAGCAGGGTTCTTTAGAATGCCAAGCCCACCGTGACACTGGACCTCGTTTATTTTAAGTTCCCATCCGAAAAAGAAACCGTAATACCAAGCGCTTCGCGAAATAAGTCACTACACACTCTCAAGTCTTGGGTCAGACTCACCGGGGTTCGAACCCACGACCTCCCTCCTACGGAGTGAGCACTCTACCAACTGTGCTACCTGATTTTTTATGAGTATAATTATATTATATTTTATGTCACTGCTGTGCCGCCGTATTTAGCAGGTTTGAGTGCAATATTTGTTCTACATACCGGATTACCGGACAAGAGATTATCCGATAAAAGATTATCTATATAGATAAGGGCGATAAATAATCTCTGATAAAATCAAGATTACGTCAAACATAGATAATTATAAAACACGTACAGGGTGTTCCCTGACACGGCATTTTGTCACTATTCTTTCAGTACAGACCTGTCGAAAGTTTAACACTAAGCTTACGAATTAGTGATGAAGTGGCAGCTCATCCCGACCCTCTTCGTATCGGAACTTTTTCGACAGCTGCTATCTATCTCTCAGAGCTTTTTTTGTGGTCTTTAGTTATCAATATATGGGTATTTCGACAGTCAAGCTTCGACTCTTTATCATTAGCCAAGTGTTAAACTTTAGACAGGTCTGTACTATATTTTCAGAAGCTATTTCAGTATATCAGCTGTAATTAGCGATATGATTTAAATGACCCATTTTACGGGTGGTTACGTCGATCGAAATAATCTTTATTTGTTTTAACTGACGGTTGATTACAATCTTATGTGTCAATAAAATGTTTATTTTAATTTTCTGAATTAGTTTAATTGTATCATAATTTGTCACAATTAGCTAAATAAAAACCCAGTGATTTACTAAAATAAACGCATTGATCATAACATTTATTTTTATAAATACCTGTACTGTCAAATCACAAATGTTCGTGGGGACGAGTTCATACATTGTTTATTGCATGCATCATAACCGACTCAAAACTTTTACAAAATTAAATTGTTGAAAACATCATTATGATCAAGCTGAGTGTTTTTATCTTAAATTTAATTTTCTCAATTTTTTCCCAAAAAATTTAAGAAAATTTCAAGAAAATTGATTTTCAAGATTTATAACACAGAAAACACTTCGATGGTCGATATTTGCACGCAAACTTTGTTCCAGTCTGAGGTTTACCGAATCAATTTTTCATATTCACACGTTTTCTCAAGTGACGTCATGCGAATGTTGTCACATGACGTCATCGCAATGTTGTTGTCCTAATATCCGTATGTAATATAATATTTATTTATGTATTGTATTGTGAGGAAAAATAGTATATCAGATGAAATACAGTGGGGAAGTTGTTACACTTGTATATAGATAACAGAGTTATTGAACTGGTATCGTGAAATATATTGCCCCTCGTTGACTAGACATTTGCACTTTCAAGCTCGTGCAAATGTCGAGTCAACTCATGCCAATATTTCCCAATATCAGGTCAATAACCGTGTTACATATAATTGTTATTTTTTAATTATTATTATACAAAAATTACATTAATAGAAAACAAGTTTATCATTATTGAGAAAATGAAATAATTGACCAATTCAAGCGACTCCAAACTAAAAATAACTTACTCTTAGTTGATGTTCTAGATAACCTTTTTGCCATGCATTATGATTAATTAAGACACTTTTATAATATAGAGTTAGTTTGACATTAATTTTAATTTTAAAAATAATAAGATCAGATACGACATTTTAGATATTTTATATTTTGAAGAAAATGTTAATATACTTGCTTTATCTGTCATTACTGCGATAATTTTGTAGTAATTTGTGAATTTTGACATTTTGGTGATATATGTATTTGCACTTCGTGTAAAATTATATATATTAACTTCTCTTTTTTTAAAGATTATTTTATTTGAATATTGATTACAATGGCAGGGCGACTTTAAAAATATAAATGCTAGCGCTTTGTAGAGATATTATAATTATTTTCGTAATTTGGGATAATTGTAAAATATATAACTCTGTCTTTATACCTGACACGTACGGTACGGACCGGTCGAAAGTTTAACACTGGGCTAACCGAAAATGAGTCGGGTGGTTGAGCTATAGATAGCTAATGGCAGAAAAGCTGCCAAAAGCTATATGTCAATTAGCAAAATAATAATAATATTAATAATATAATAATAATAAAATATTTAAAAAAAATGTCGAGATATAGCTCTATGAGTACCAAGGATTAGGGTGAGGTGCAAATTCGGCACTAACAGGTTAGCTTAGTGTTAAACGTTCGACTGGACTGTACTGTATATGTACACATATTAAAATATTCCTGTTAAAAAGAATATTATATTGCTTACAAACAGATTCAGTACAGACCTGCCAAAAGCTTACTCAATAAAGCACTGACTTAGCTGATGATAAGTGCTGAATGAGCAGCTCATTAATGACCCTAGATAGCTATACTAGTATTTCGGCATTGCTAACTATCTTTTGGCAATTAGGTATCGACATTTTGGCAGCTTGGCGCCCGAGCTTCGACTCCCTTTGATTGTCACAATGTTAAACATTCGACAGGTCTCTACTGTATATAGGTATAATAATAATAATAATATGTCATGATGTTACTTACAACGATTGACAAAATAGGAACAAAAGCGAGAAACATTCACGAAAAATTATGACGCACATAGAACCACTTTAATTGTGGTATCAAATTCGAACAGTACACCGGCCATTTTTCATTTCAAACAGGGCAATTGGAACTAAAATGATAAGTATTGTAACAGTAATTTGTAATTGGACAAGATTAAAACTTGTGATAAGGGAAAACTATAATTAGGAACTGTTCTTGTCTAAAAGCACGTATATACCTTACAGACCTGTCAAAAGTTTAACACTGGGCTAAACAGAAATAAATCGAGAGTGTCCGAACTATGCATATATGGATAACTAATGGCCTGCGAGACAGATGACAACTACTATCGAAATATAAATCTATGAGTAGCCAAGGTGATTAAGAGCTGTAGATTTGGTACCTACTAGTACATGTATGCGTTTGTTTATTGTAAAACTTTCGACTGGTCTTTACTGTAGCTTGTTTTATTTACTATATTTGGGATTATGATTTGAGTATGGACCAATATGTTTGTATATCAAATATTACATTAACATGACTTCCTAAATATGATAATTACATATATATCGTAGTCTCATGATCATATATAGGAGGTAATTGTTTTTATGGTTGGAGGTTAATTTTTTTTATGGTTGGAGGTTATTGTTTTTATGGTTGCAGGTTATTGTTTTTATGGTTGGAGGTTCTTGTTTTTATGGTTGGAGGTTATTGTTTTTATGGTTGCAGGTTATTGTTTTTATGGTTGGAGGTTAATTTTTTTTATGGTTGGAGGTTATTGTTTTTATGGTTGCAGGTTATTGTTTTTATGGTTGCAGGTTCTTGTTTTTATGGTTGGAGGTTATTGTTTTTATGGTTGCAGGTTATTGTTTTTATGGTTGCAGGTTATTGTTTTTAGGGTTGGAGGTTATTGTTTTTACGGTTGGAGGTTATTGTTTTTATGGTTGGAGGTTATTGTTTTTAGGGTTGGAGGTTATTGTTTTTAGGGTTGGGGGTTATTGTTTTTTATAGTTGGAGGTTATTGTGTTTATAGTTGGAGATTATTGTTTTTATAGTTGGAGGTTATTGTTTTTATAGTTGGAGGTTATTGTTTTTACGGTTGGAGGTTATTGTTTTTACGGTTGGAGGTTATTGTTTTTATGGTTGGGGTTATTGTTTTTATGGTTGGAGGTTATTGTTTTTACGGTTGGAGGTTATTGTTTTTACGGTTGGAGGTTATTGTTTTTATGGTTGGGGGTTATTGTTTTTATGGTTGGAGGTTATTGTTTTTACGGTTGGAGGTTATTGTTTTTACGGTTGGAGGTTATTGTTTTTACAGTTGGGGATTATTGTTTTTATGGTTGGAGGTTATTGTTTTTATGGTTGGAGGTTATTGTGTTTATAGTTGGAGGTTATTGTTTTTAGGGTTGGAGGTTATTGTTTTTATGGTTGGAGGTTATTGTTTTTATGGTTGGAGGTTATTGTTTTTAGGGTTGGAGGTTATTGTTTTTAGGGTTGCAGGTTATTGTTTTTAGGGTTGGAGGTATTGTTTTTAGGGTTGCAGGTTATTGTTTTTAGGGTTGGAGGTTATTGTTTTTAGGGTTGGAGGTTATTGTTTTTATGGTTGGAGGTTATTGTTTTTATGGTTGGAGGTTATTGTTTTTATGGTTGGAGGTTATTGTTTTTAGGATTGGAGGTTAATTTTTTAGGGTTGGAGGTTATTGTTTTTATGATTGGAGTTTATTGTTTTTATGGTTGGAGGTTAATTTTTTTTAGGGTTGGAGGTTATTGTTTTTAGGGTTGGAGGTTATTGTTTTTACGGTTGGAGGTTATTGTTTTTATGGTTGGAGGTTATTGTTTTTAGGGTTGGAGGTTATTGTTTTTAGGGTTGGAGGTTATTGTTTTTAGGGTTGGAGGTTATTGTTTTTATGCTTGATAATTTTCATTAAAAAGATCCCTAATTTTACGTTGACGTACAGTTCAGTTCATATAGTTTATTTACGTGCCACATGTTATAAAACATAATATACATGTTTAAATATTACATAAAATAATAACATCCAGGCTTAAAAGACTTATGAGACACGAGTTAAAAGTTATTTACACATAACATAGTAAACATTTTTTTTTAATTAAGAATATTGGTTACAAGTTAATAAAACGTTTTCGTCAACAAATTACTTTCCACATGATTTGATACAGAAAACAAATATTCGATTTACTTACTTTGATCAAGGGGCCCTTTTCATATACATTAGGATAAAAATAAAATAGTTGAGAGAGAGGAGAGAGAGAGAGAGAGAGAGAGAGAGAGAGAGAGAGAGAGAGAGAGAGAGAGCGTTAAATACCCTACGGTTACGGTTTGAGCGACAAGTTTAATATAGCTTTATGTGATGCAAACGGCTTACAAACTCCGGTTTTATTGCAGATGTTCATCTATATAGTCAGTAAATAGAACCGAGATTACACCTTAACAGAAGCCAACTGTATAATAGTATTTTATGGACTTCTGATTTTAGTTAACGATTAATGTATAACATAAGTAATTTTTATTGTTGTTTTTCAATGCCCGTGTTTCTTTACCTTGACTTCTATAGCTGTTTGTTCCGTTGCCAGTGTGGAAAGGTCAAATAGGGCGACAAAGATTATTATCACACATGTAGTAGGTTTGTAAACAGCTGATCTTAAATAATTTTCATGAATGAAAAAAGTAAAAGTAGCGTGCTAGTTAGTGACACTACCACAATCGCCTAATATATATTTAATACCACAAATCCGTTAATCCTAATACTTAGTCACAACAGCTGGACATGTGTTGACCACTTTCTGGACAGACAGTCTCGCTGGTCTGTCAATAATACATGTGGCTTAACTAATTGTTTACAAAAACTTGCAGCTAGGATAAAACCTGATTTAGCCAGGGGACCCTCTTGTACCTTATCGGTACAAATGTACTTACAGTACAGACCTGTCGAAAGTTTAACGCTAAGGTATCGAAAATGTATCGAAGCTCGGCTGTCGAGTGACTTAAATGCCGAAAAAACTGCCGAGAAATATATAGGTAAGAGCTAAAGAGATACAGTACAGACCTGTCGAAAGTTTAACGCTGCGCTATCGAACATGAGTCGAAGCTCGGCTGCCGAACTGCGAGAAGGCCGAACAACTACCGAGAGATAGCTAACAGCTGAGAAAATGCACGTTTAGCTTTGTGCTAAACGTTCGACGGGTGGTCAGTACCATACAGTATGAAATGAATGTATGAACATGTGCGAAAGATGAATTATCAGTGGTGCAACAGAACATCAAAATGATGTGGGAAAAAACAATTTCTTTAACGCCTGTAGTTAAAATATAACACTTGCATATCGCCCCATGTCCAAACCACAATACCAAAAAACAAAAGCAAAAACTTTGAAAACTGATAAAAAAGACTTGTAAATTTCCACCAGAGAAGTTAGACCGGGTGCTCCGGAATGGTAAGCACCTTCTGTTTAGCTACATATAGGTACATCCATCAGGCGTGAAACCAAAAATTAAGAAAATTTACATCTGCTTAGATGTTATTTCATTAAATTATGTTCGAGTGTAATTGAGATTATTTGAATTATGAATCCCATTGATCACTTGCCTCACTTAAAAATGTGTCGTAAAAACTGGCTTGCAGTTAATGTATATAGACATCGTTTCATGAAGATTGAAAAAAAATATTGCAAAAGACATTGCAAAAAAGACACTTTTTGCATAATTGAAGACCTCATCATGAATAACTATATAAACACCTCCAATTAAATCGAAGATGAGAAAGGTTCAGGTTGATATTTCTTTTGACACGTTCTACTAAGCAGTTGTTTTCAGAACCTGAACTCTTATATAATATCAAAATTATACGTGTATATCAATATGTTTAATCAAATAAACATCTCCAATCAAACCGCAGATGAAAATATTTTCATTGATATTTGTCATGGCATTGTCTGGTAAATAATTTTTTTAATCTCAAAACGAGACATGCATATCAATACATGTATGTTTTATCAGATGAACACTTCCAATCAAACCAAAGATGATTAAGGTTGTGGTTCATATATATATATATATATATTATTATATATATATATATATATATATATATATGTCACTGTATTCTCTGCTAAGCAAAATTTTCAGAACCCCGATCTATTTTTTATATAATCTCAAAAGCAGACAAGTACACATGCACCAATATGTTATGTTAGACAATAACGTCATATGAATTTTAACCAGCTGTTCGATATCACAATATTTGATTTGTCCCAAGACTATCATCTAACCACTTAATATCTCTTACAAACATTTTCATAAATATATTGATATCTTTCATAGTTGATTCACTAAAAGTGGACACGGTGACGAATATTTATGAAAATATACAATTTAAGGGCAAAAAGGTTATATAAGTTCATCTGTAATACAGTGCAGACTTGTCGAAAGTTTAACACTAGGCTAACAAAAAAAAGTAGAAACACGACTGTCAAGAGGCCTTTATATCGATCATGCACCTGTCTAAAGTTTAACATTATATAACTAATAACTGTGCATAAAAGCTATTTTGAACATGCATATATTGCGATTAAATTTTTAATTCTATTTTTTTTTTTTTTTGTTTGTTAACTTTTCAATTATATTTCAACACAGAAAAGGGAAAAATGTAGAAAAAATGTTTTCTTTTAAATCAGTCTATGTGAGTGTGTACATACCATATATTTTGCCATTTTTTCAATCAAATCAAAATGGTTAAGTATATACTCCTATAAGGTACCTCATTGGTCCTCCAGGTGTGAATTGTCTTTATTCAATCACGCAGGTAAAAGATACATTCATTTGTGATTAGGGGCCAAATGGTTAGCTGGAATACATATTTTCTGTCACAAATGTGATTTTTTCTATTTACAGACGTTAACCAAAACATGCAGCATTGACAAAAATATAATTTTTAGTTAGGTCTCTGAATAATGAATAAATATGCACTGTTAATTTGTCCAAACAATTCTTTATTAAAATGTAATTTACCATATTCCATGTTCAAAATAGCCTTTATGCACAGTAGTACCGTTTATATCTCAGTCCAACTACATTTTACAAACTTTTTTGCAGCTATGTCATATGCTGATTTTGAATTTTTATTAAAATAATGCATTCAAAATCAACACATGACAATCATGTGCTGATTTTGAGTGCATTATTTTAATAAGATTTCAATATCAGGTCATGACAGCTGTACATGTTATCTTTCTCTCAACAATTTTTCGATCATGAACGATCTATATCTCAGCGACCGAGCTTACACAGCTTTTCGTTCGCTAAGTGTTAAACTTTCAACAGGTCTGTAATGTAGAAGCTGTCGAGAGGCTTAGATACTTTGTACATGTATGTCTGTGAGTTCGGTGGTTCACAAGATTATGTGCTAGTTCTAAAATCAGGCCCCGGTTTCACAATCATTCCTTAGCTAAGGTTTTCCTTAACTTAAATCTTGCAAAATTTCAAATCTTCATAATTTTGTTAATTTTCAAGATTTTCAGGAATGTAAGGTGTTATTTTTAAAATCACCTCAAGATTAAAACATTTGCATTTAGTTTTGACAAAAATATTCATCAATAGTTCCAAAAAGATAACACAAAAATATGCTCAATTTAAGTTAAGGAAAATCTTATTTAAGGAATGATTGTGAAACCGGGGCCAGGTTCTAAAAATAATAATAACTAAGAAGACAAGTTTTGAATGCTAAACTTGCATTCGTCTTTCTTTTTTCTCAGATTGATCAGAAATTGTATTGATGTTTTTAGAGTACATTAGGAATAACCTTCGCAAACATTATTATTACTAATAAAATAACCTGTTGGCACTTGACAATTTTTGGCAATAATTAACTCCTTATTTTTACAAATACACTTAATGCCATAGATGTGTATGACGTCAAATTATATTGTTAAAATAACTGATTGGTTCATTTAAAGGGCATTTATCAGTCAAATGGTAAAACTATTAAACGATGATATTTAGAAATAAACCGAAACAAAAAAATTTAAAACAACACAAAAATAAATAAAATAATGTTGACGCCTTCGTCAATTTCAGAGGCGTGATATACATGTAGCTGACAGCAATGCTTTATTTTTTCTTTAAAGTACATCAAATACGTTTAATAAAGAATTGTATACGTATATTGTATCCACTTCAAACAAAATTAAGTGGAAATTAAAACCGAGTATTAAAGTTCATTTTGGTAAGTAAAAGTACATTAAATTAATTACCGTAATACGACAAAACTACGAAAGTTCACAAAATGATAAAGAAACTTTTTTTTTTAAATTTTGTTAATTTGTAATAAAATAATAAGCTGAATATACATTTATGACGTCTTTCAGATTAGATTGAAATAATATTATAGGATACAAAATTGTGCATTTTACTTTTGACCACCGGGAAAGACAATTGCGTTTTTAAAAGTGTCGATCCTACTGTATTCTTTGCCAATGGGATGATCTTTTGGGGCGGAGTTTTCTAAAGCGCTCGCTTACGCATCGCAGTTCCAGTCGACTATATTAGGAACATGTACAGATTCTAGTGTGAGAATTTTTTTCGGGCATTCAGCTTCCTCCATAATCTCTGAACTGATCGGTTCAATATAAAAAGCAAAAATATCTTGACTGGGTCGTAAACACTAATACTAAACTCCACTCTTTCTAGTTAGGACTGGAGAATAGTCCATTCTAGTCTCGTCATTCCGTTTGATAGCTCGGACTATCTATGGAAAGTACCTACACCACCAGACAAGTATTTCCAGCCATTTTTCATGTAATCGGGTTCGTCGCTGTATTACATTTACGTGATCTACACCTCTTAACTTTTGTGTGCGGGAGATCTTGGAAAACGTTGACTTCGCAAACTCCCGAAATAACGTCATATTTACAGGAAAACGTCATTATATCACGCTTTTCTATATCCATTGGAACTAAGCGTTCCGCACAAACGTTATAGCATATCACGAGATACAGCAACGAACCCCATTATGTATGCTTTACCAGAAGTTGGGTGGTACAGAATTTACTTGCATGGAGAACGGCGATGTAGTATCAACATTTAAAGAAATTTGTCTTACCCGCCAAAATTAAAGTTGTGGTGGTTACTATGACAAAATCTTTAAGCCGTTGCCATCAAACTGTAACTATAAAAGACTATTATTATCCAGACAGATTGCTAGATGATTTGTTTACGTCATCGGCGATGCTTCATGACGTCAGATTTCATCATCTGATCTTGAAACTCTCTATATGTGTCAAAGGTTCTAGAATAGGCCGCGTTTATGATTAAAACACCATACACTTTTCTGTTTAATATACAGTAAAACACATTTATAATGAAGCCCTTGGAATCCATTTTTTACTTCGTTATCGAGCAATTTTGTTATATTGTATATAATATATATATATATATATATATATATATATATATAATATATATATATATATAATATATATATATATATATATATATTGTATATAGAGGAGCGGTCAGACCCAATATTTAACTTCGTTCTATCCATGTATTCATTGTAAGTGTCTTCGTTATATTCCTGTTTTACTCTACTGCAGATATTGCATTTCCGCTTGAGTTTACTTTGATGGCACTGAGTATTAAACATACGGACACACCCGTTTGGTTCAATTTAAAGGATTCTAAACATTAAAATTGTCATCGAAATGCAAGATCTGAATTCAAAATATCAAAATGTTAAAAGTACATCAATCAGAAAGCGTACACTTCGTACTCAATTGCCTTGTTTTTGTCGGCGTGATTTATTTTCAAAATGTCCGGAATTGAACTCGATAGAAACCTTCATTGTTCGATTAGTTCCGTGTATATTTTGATATAACGGCGTACACCTAAGCAATTTTCAAGAGCAGTTAACTTTACTTAGCTTTATCAGACTCTTATTTGTTCCGTTTTAAGTAAATAATATACAGACATGTCAAAAGTGTAACATAAGGCTAACTAACGAATTTGTGCCAAATCCACAGGTTATCTCGGCTCTTCGTTAACCGTTGAAATCCGTTTGCGCCATTTTAGCGTCATTTACCGTCATAACCTATTTGCGCCAGTATGTCATTTCCGCCACCAACTTTTTAAAAAACCCGTTGGCTTAGTCCTTTGCGCCAATATTGTACCTAACTGCCTCACTTTATTGAGGGTTCGATGGAGAGCTCAGTTAAGTTGAGTAATGGTGTTTAACGTCTCAATCAAGAATATACAACTTATATCGAGACGTTGCCAGCTATAGGCGAAGGTGCAGACATTTTGCCTGTGCGTTGCGCTGATGACATTATATATACAGCAGAGTTCTTTAGCGTGCCAAGCCCACCGTGACATGAGACCTCGTTCATTTTAAGTTCCCATCCGAAAAAGCCATGACTTTTATTTTGTAATGCCGAGTGCTTAGCGAAAGAACAGTCAATGTCCACTTTCAAGTCTTGGGTCAGACCCGGCCGGGGATCGAACTCATGACCTCTCACTTTACAGAGCGAGCACTCTACAGACTTATCATGAGCTATCGCAGTGGTCAAGTGCGATGGAGATATGGACGTTAACGATATCTTGGCAGCTTCTATCTATCTCTCGGCAGCTTTAAGTCACTAACTACCTACAAGAAGGTTTCTCGGAAGCCGAACTTCGACTCGTCTTCGGTACCTCGGTGTTAAACTTTCGACAGGTCGGTACGGTACAATAGTCAGTATATACTAGTGCCAAAAGTACAAACATATTGCGACTCGATAATATGGTGCCAATTTTAACTTTATCAAAATCCAATATATTTCGTCTTGAGTAGGTAATTGTAATAGATTAATGTAATAATGTCAAAAGTAAAGGAATATCGGGATGATATGGTTTATGAGATTTTTGTTTATCTATAGTATATTTAGATATTAGGAGTTTGTCCACCTACAACAATGTACCAACGAACCCATCATAAATCATCGAAATTCGGTAAGTCAGTTCGACTTTGAAAAGTCGATGGGCTTTCTATAAAGGTCACCCAAGAACAACAAGTTAAAGTGGCCTTTATGGGAAGCTGACCTCCCGTATGGAGGTTTAAATGTCAAAAATAAAGATGAGCAATTGGCGTAATATGTCACTGACTTTTATAAGCAGTATGGTTCTTATAAAGAGGACGCACAGGTTTGATTGTACATACCACTCCGGTATCTCAGTGTCTCCGTGTCTCGTGTCTCTGACCAAGACCTAAAAAGTAATGCCTGTTCTGCGTTAAGAAATGTAAAACAAAAACAAACGAAAGACACGAGGTCCTTCGATAGAGAGTAATGTTCTACGTGAAAGGATCCTCCCCGTGCATTGCCCACGAGCACTCCGAAGTTTAAAAAAAGTATAGCTATCGACGTCTCGATATAAGTAAAAATATTTTCAACTGGGACTTAAATCACCATTTGATAAATCTCTGTCTTACAATGTTATCATTGCTACCGGTGTAAGATTTTATTATTCTCTGAGTATGTCTGTCGTGCCCAGAACTGATATTCTCGATAGTTTTCACTGCGAATAGTTTTACATGTTTTGTCAATATACTTCTATCAATTTTGAATAAAAGCACTATGGCACCTAGCTCAAGTGATACAGTACGTGCTAGCATAGGTTTAACACCGGGTCTGACCAAAGACTTGAAAGTGGGTAGTGACTCTTCTTTCCGCGGCCAAGCACCTGGCATTACGAAGTGAAAATCACGGATCTTTCGAATGGGAACTTAAAATAAGCGAGGTTCCGTTTCACGCCTACCGTGGTTAAGAATTCCATCAGCGCAACGCACAGGCGCAGTTTCTGCACCTTCGCCAATATCTGGCGACGTCTCGATATAAGTGGAATGTTCTTGACTGAGACGTTAAACACCAGAACTCAATTATAAATAAGAGATTAACGTTGGAAAATAAAAAAAATCAAAAGTTCTACATTGTGACACGATTGTCACTCATTTTGAAACTTTATTTAAAAATATTGTACAATTTTCAAAGGAGTTATCGACATCGCACCTAGGACACAAAAATATCACGTGACTTTCACTTGATAAGTCAGGGACTTATCACAAAGACGGGATTAAAATGTTTTTATTGCCTTGAAAATTCAGTTTCAATTTTTAAATAATGAAATTAAAAAGAAAATTAATTTAGCTGTGATCTTGAATCACGACAGACTTGCGTCACTGACACGCACTACAAAACACGACACGAAAATATTTTAATACCGGATTAAATTTTAGACTTCACTATAAATAATCTTTAAATCAATATATATTTTTAATGTTTGTATTTTGGTATCATAAGTACCTCATCATGATGTTCCTGTGTTCGGGATTACCAGTTTTGTTTTGGCAATACTTTGATGTTGTTATTTTTGTATAGGTGTCATAAATGACAAGTTATAGATATAACTCATATATAGGGTCATTTTGAATATCGATATGATAGTTTTTAGTTTACCTTGCTAACTATATGATATATATAGCCACACACACACAGACGCACACACACACACACACACACACATCTTGCGCACTCACAGCGAGATTTTTACTTGCTTGTTTGAGAGAGAGAGAGAGAGAGAGAGAGAGAGAGAGAGAGAGATATTGTTACTTGCTTGTTAATGACGTTTTTATGAAAGATTTAAAATTTGGAGAGAGAGAGAGAGAGAGAGAGAGAGAGAGCGAGAGAGAGAGAGAGAGAGAGAGAGAGAGTCAAATCCTCAACATTTTCTTTGGTATATCTCCCAAAAATATACGATATAAAAAAGATTGGTTTATGCTTTGCACTTAAGTTTAAACCATTTACTCACTCTTATTGTTTTAATGTCATTTCTATTTTAATGATTGTTTATTCCTGTGCATGTATTTGGTTCTCATGCAGCTGCACGCAAATTAAAGACGCTCGTTTCCCGGAGTCCATACACATGGCGCATTGTTTACTATAACTATAATTCCCATTCATTCAACTTTTGGAGCACAAATTCTCTTATTCAACTGTCTTTCATTGCCTCATATTTTAACGATTTGATTGTAAACGATTTATCAAGAGAAAGGATCCATGATACATTTTTCGTCTATGTGATGTTATTCTACCCCTTATTTGCCCAATTTATTTTAATATTTCATGTATATATGTTTTCTCGTTTTTTTTTTTTTGTACTTTTGCTGAGAAAATTATATTTGTTATGAGTTAATATATGTATTGCACAAAACAGCAATGCATGTATCTTAGAGTAAATAAAAGAAAATTTTAACTATTTTACTTTAATAACCAATTTATACATGTAGATCTTTTTAGCTGACTCCATTGATGTTTTTAATCGTAAAACTTGAAAATAATTACAATGCTAAAAAAAACAACTACTTATTAAATTCCCTTGCCGATTCCGCAATTCATACGTTTTTGGATATACATTTCGAACGCGATTTCTACAAGACTGAAAATCAGAAACAAATAAGTTGAGGGTTGGTGGTTATGCATGTATTTAACACAGGCGCTTGGGGTCAGGTATTTTTTTTTCAATTTATTATTTTATCGACCAAGCAATGATATATTTTGCTATTTTATCACATTTGACAATATTCTGAACTCAATGCACCAGAAATAAACTGATTTTATTGCACTTTAAAATTTTCTTGATTTCTTTTTTATATAGAGAAAATCAAGAAAATTTTAAAGTGTAATAAAAACGCTTGCGATACACTAAGCTGACACATATTTCATGTCTACTTAGTGGAAATATAGGGATCTTTACCGCAGAAAAAAGACACAAACTGTCATTTGACATTACAGAGTTATTTCGCTTTATTCATATAACCACTGCGGTATGCTTGCTCCGTAAGGGGGAGGGGGGGGGTCGTGTCTGACCCAATACTTGAGAGTGGGGAGTGACTGTTCTTTCGCCAAGCATTCGGCATTACGGAATCAAAATCTCGTTTTTTCGGATGGGAACTTAAAATAAACGAGGCCCATGTCACGGTAGGCGTGGCACGATAAAGAATCCTGCTGTGCAATGCCATAAGCGCAACATACAGGCCAAATTTCTGCCCCTTCGACTATAGCTGCCGACGTCTTGATATAAGTGATTTTTTGGACAGGGATGCAAAACACCATTATTCAACCTGAAGACACAAACTGCCATTCGATACAACAGAGGTGTAGACACCAGTTTTTTTTAAATAAAGAGAAATAACTCCTACCAACTCTTAGGTACTGTGACAGTGGGACTATCGGTTGCAGTTAAAAGTTAACACTTACATTGTCAGATGAAAATTTTCAACTTAGTAACGAGAAATACAACTCAAACTATAGCAAGCTAGACCATATTCCTGCAATTGTAGCTCATTTAATTTGTTCTAGAGGTTTTTTAACGAAAAATGGTCGAATCAAGCCATTTAAACATGCATGTATTGCGATTTTTTTCAAATACTTTATACAGAGATTGATTGCAAGTTCCTACTTGACATTTCCACAAGTGTTTTGTATCTCACATTTAACACGAGCTATTAATTTCTAGCTCCGCCAAACCGGGGACATGTAAATGCATAGTTACTGTTCTTTTGCCAAGCATTAGACTAACATTTAGAAATTAACACCATGGGGTCCTGTTTTCGAAAACTTATATACATGTACCGACAATAAGTATCACGAAAAAGAACTCTAAAAAAGAACTCTAAAAACCAACAGCGCAGTAGTATAATTTCTACAACTTCGTGAATTCTCGATACAAATTAAATTAGAGCAGCCTCTTGAGAGACAAATACCCCCGTCCCCAACGGCCAGACGGATGGATACTAAAGTTGGTATAAAACTCATCGTCTTATGTAGGCATACATTTGAGTCAAGTTTGGTCAAAATCCATCCAAAGACATGGGAGCTATGGAGTGGACACGATATTGGGACATACTGACAGGGTGATCACTAAATATTCCCATAAACTTCGTTTGCGGAAGGGAGGGGGCGGGGTAATAAGCTTGACTGAAACGTACCCACACAATTGTCAAGGAAGTGGTTTAATACCATCGCACATGCAAACAGTCAAAAGCCTAAATGCATGTATATATTGACATCAGCTGACGCGTTCAAAGCACATAAGCATCGTCTTTAGTGCTTGGTAAATCCGTTATCTGCATACTAGTATTTGCAATTCTGATATTCCCAGACGGGTCTGACAAAGACTTCATAATAGGTAGTAACTGTTTTTTCGCCAAGCGATCGGCATTTAGAAATGAAAGTCACCGGCTCCTTCGGAAGAGGACTTAAAAACCTATCCCCCGTGGCACGTATAAGAACCTTCCAAGCACCCTGGACTGAGCGCTCTTCTCTGCCACTTCACCGATAGCTGGTGACGTCTAGATATAAATGAAATGTTATTGACTGGGACGTAAAACCTCATTTAACCCATCAATCTTGATATGTTAATATCAGGTTTTGACTGATATTCCTTCTTCATCATTTTATTCTTAAGCCAAGTTTGTCTGATGCCCCGTGTCATGATAGATCTTGGGACGCGCATATATAACTGCATATTGTCCATAGCTCACATTTTACTTATATCTGGCATAGGTGAACTTGATGATGACGTCTTGACTGGACGTAAAGTCATAATAATTCAATCAATCTACTCAACTATTCATGGTGGTCAATTCAGGATTTCGATACCGACGAGAGTAGTAATTGTGCGGAGGCTCTTTAATATTTTCATATTTTGATACCCTCGTCTAACTTAAGAAGCTGACTCTCTCCATTTACAAAAAAGGGTTATGGATCACAGTGCCTGTCTATAATCCCGCACGTGACAGATACTAGTGTCAGAAAGTTTGTCAGTTCATTTATCGAAGGTCGGTGGGTTTTTTGGGGGTACTTTGGTATCTTCCATGACCCCATAACTGATCATCTCGATATAAATGAATAAAAGAATAATTTTGAAACCTGGGGTCAGGAATATGTGTAAAACTGCCAATTCCTGGTATTAATAACTAACTTGCACATACCAAGCTGGTTTGTCAGAGTATATCTAAATGTTACCAAGATTGTTATTAATATAAATGGAGATTGTTTGTATCACCACAGGGACTCTTCCAGTTATTTATACACCATAACTAAGTAACTAAACACCCAATTTCCTCTAACATCATATAAATTTATATGACCAAACGTACATACCTGTCGAAAGTTTAAAGCTAGGCTAAAGTATTAATGCCTCACTGACAGCATATCCGGGCTATAGCTGTATCTCAGCAACTACTATTTACAGTACAGACCTGTCGAAAGTTTAAAGCTAGGCTAAAGTATTAATGCCGCATTGACAGCTTATCCCGGCGATAGCTGTATCTCAGCAACTGCTATACAGTACAGACCTGTCGAAAGTTTAAAGCTAGGCTAAAGTATTAATGCCGCACTGACAGCATATCCGGGCTATAGCTGTATCTCAGCAACTGTTATTTACAGTACAGACCTGGCGAAAGTTTAAAGCTAGGCTAAAGTATTAATGCCGCATTGACAGCATATCCGGGCTATAGCTGTATCTCAGCAACTGCTATTTACAGTACAGACCTGTCGAAAGTTTAAAGCTAGACTAAAGTATTAATGCCGCATTGACAGCTTATCCCGGCGATAGCTGTATCTCAGCAACTGCTATTTACAGTACAGACCTGTCGAAAGTTTAAAGCTAGGCTAAAGTATTAATGCCGCACTGACAGCATATCCGGGCTATAGCTGTATCTCAGCAACTGTTATTTACAGTACAGACCTGGCGAAAGTTTAAAGCTAGGCTAAAGTATTAATGCCGCGTCGAAAGCTTATCTTGGCTTGTTATATCTCCGCAACTATTTACAGTACAGACCTGTCGAAAGTTTAACACTTTAGTACCAAATAATTCCGAATCTGCTGCTTATCTCGACCCCTCGGCAGCTTAAGGCTGTCCACAGGCCGGTACCTCGGCAGCCGAATTTGGCACTGATTCGTAAGCCCAAGCGCTTAATTTTCACATGCCTGTACTGTACAAATGTATAGTCAAACCTGTCTAATAAGGTCACCTAAGGCAACCAGTAAAAGTGGTCTTTATAGGCAGGTGGTCTTTATATACAAGTTCAAATAATGTGAATAAAGAACAATTGGGATACAATTTTAGTGCCCTTAATAAGCAGGGGGCCCTTATATATAGAGGTGTTCTTTAAGAAGGCAGGTTGGACTGTATCTCTCGATAGCTTATTGACCTCTAGTTCTTTGCGATTCAACAGCCAAGCTTCGACTCCTTTTCGTTAGCTTAGTGTTAAACTTTCGACAGATACGTGCTCTACTGCTGGTATCCTAACCAAACTTAAACATCTTGATAAGTAAATATTATTGCAAGAAAATAAAATACTTAAGATCAGACGAATATAAAAATCGATTGTCATAAAAAATCGATCAAATATCGATACACGTAGTTATAGTGCAGATCTGTCGAAAATTTAACACCATGTTGACAAAATGACAAAATGGTAAACCGTACCTCGGCTTCTCGATCAATAGAATCTATCTCGATCAAATATCGATACACGTAGTTATAGTGCAGATCTGTCGAAAATTTAACACCATGTTGACAAAATGACAAAATGGTAAACCGTACCTCGGCTTCTCGATCAATAGAATCTATCACAACTTGTGGTGCAAGATAGGGAAATCTCAACCTGAGTTCTTATATATTTGGAGGCTTGCCGAGTTCTGGACCAAATATATCAGAACGAGGATTGAGATTTCTTTATCTGCCAGTACAAGTAGTGATTGATTCTATTTCTTGTATCAGAAAGTACAATTTTTCAATTTAAAATTAATTTTAATTTATCACTACACCTCTGATTGTTGATCAAATTTTGCGGGGTAAAAGCGTCTTCCAGGGGGGGGGGGGGTTGGTTACAAGATGAAGATATCTTACGCCTTCTTTTTATGGATTGATTTTTTTATCTGGGGTGCAAGAAGCTCTATCTTGACAGCTGTTACAGTACAGATCTGTCAAAAGTTTAACACTACATGCATGTTAACTCGGGTCCTCATTAGCTGCCGAAGTACAGACCAGGCCTGAAATTAAAGTTAATCCATATCTATTTAGTTGATTCAGTTGATTCTCCATTTTGTTTCATTACGCGGTGTTAAACTTTCGACAGACCAGGCCACAGTTTCACAATCATTCCTTAGCTAAGATTTCCCTTAACTTAAATTTAGCCAATTTTTGTAATCTCTGTTTGAAACTACTGATGAATATTTTTGTCAAAACTAAATGCAAATGTTTTAATATAGAAGTGATCTTAAAAATGACACCTTAAATTCCTAAATATCTTTAAAATTAACAAAAGTAGAAAGATATGAAAATTTGCAAGATTTAAGTTAAGGAAAATCTTAGCTAAGGAATGATTGTGAAACCGGGGCCTGTACTGTAGCTATCCATACTGACGTCGTCATCTCTTCAGTTGAATCGCCATTCTGTTTCATAACGCGGTGTTAAACTTTTGACAGACCTGTACTTTTTACAAAACTACACAAATATCTTTAAATGAACAGACATGAGTTTATTTAACAACTCAGCATGATAACTTCAATTATATGAGGTGTTCAATGTAGTGAAAAAACCAACATGAAATGAAAAGTGAAATATATACACTGAATCAATTGCACAATTAAAGTACATGTTATAATTGCATTTCAAACTTAAGGACAACTTTTTTCATTAAACAAAATAATGTGACACGTTTAAATTCTTTCAACCAAATAACAGTTACTGAATGAAAATGTATATATGTGAAACTTGCTAAAGTGGGTGGAATAAAGAGAGCAAAGGCGTTTTATGTCCAAGTCGAAATTCTTTCACTTATATCGAGGCGGTCAGTTCTTTGACGGTAGAGGAAACTAGAGATCCGGATAAAACCTCTGGCCCCAGTTTCACAATCATTCCTTAGCTAAATTTGTTCTAACTTAAATTTAGCAAATTTTGTTAATCACTTTTTGGAACTACTGGTGAATATTTTTGTCAAAACTAAATGCAGATATTTAATCTAGAAGTGATCTTAAAAATGACATCTTAAATTCCTAAATATCTTGAAAATTAACAAAATTATAAAGATTTGAAATTTTGCAAGATTAAAGTTAAGGAAAATCTTAGCTAAGGAATGATTGTGAAACCGGGCCTGGTAATTAACATTTTGCAAATTTACTTACAAATTTCCTCACAATAGAATCAGCCTCGTTTGGGATTCGACTGAACCTATTCTCAATATCTTAATTTGAAACAAGTCTAAGATGGTTTGGAAAATCAGCATGTCTTTAGAATATAATTGTCGTTGAAAAAAATTAAGATTTATTAGGGTTAAATACTCACCAAATAGCTATAGCAGAATTACTGAGAACAAAATTCTTTGGAAACAATACCAAGGAACCTAATAATAATTAAGCAGGTCTTGTCTCAAAACCACACAGTCCTGCCTTAAGTTACCACATTTGCGATAGTAGGATTGTTGTTGTTTTCATCTCTGATATTATTAAGTAAAATGAATACAGCCCAACCTGTCCTAAAGACAACCTCTATATAAGGGTCACTTGCTTATAAAGGCCAGTAGAATTGTATCCCAATTGTTCTTTATTCATATTATTTGAAACTGTATATATAGGTCACCTGCCCATAAATGTCGGAATTACTAGTTCCCTTAGATGGCCTTTATAGACAGGTTTGACTGTACTATTTTTGTAAAAATACAAATAATAATTTAAATAAATAAATAAATTGAAACGTGTTCATACAAATATGTCCGAAAACATGTACATGTGATGTCATAATTGCTTTGACGTCATATCATTAATCAATTATACTATAAATAAAGTAGGTAAATATATTGAAAGAGAGACAACTGAATTGAAATTTTAAATAAATCCTAAAGTATTTGTATGATCATATAAATCGCATTTTCTAGAGGAAAAAATTCAATTATTAAGACACTGATTAATGGATTATCAACTTGAGGTGTGACCCACAAACAAGTACGTGCAATTACAGTATGTAGTAAATTAAATAAGAATTTGGTAGTCATTTAAAATCAGATTAAGTTGGTTGGTTGGGTTGGATTTGCATACAAGATTAATTACTTGATTTTGTGTTATTAGACTTAATTTTATTCATTGAGAAAATAATACACAAGAGCAATGTGTGAATTTTGTAATAAATAAATAAATAAAAATAAATAAATAAATAAAACAAATTTAAAAGTATGACTATACATATTACATGTCCCCTAATTGTATATGTAAAAAATCAATTATTTTCTCGGTGTTCAATTTTGTTAATTCAAAAAACATACCATATCTCGGGGTGGTAAATGTGTATTGAAAGTTTGCGTTGAAACTAAGTTTGTAATGTAAACTATTATGTTACCATTGAAATTTATAGGTTACTGTCTTTACAAAAACACTGAAAATTAGTACACCACGAAAAATAATGATTTCACAGTAGTAGATCTAGTTGATTTAGGCATTCTGTTTTAGAAAGAAAACTTTTGAAATATTGTTGAAGAAGACATATAAATTGATGTCAGATATTTCTTTCAAACAAATCTTGTACATATCCACGACAGTTACGTGTACAACGAAAAAACGAGAGAGAGAGAGAGAGAGAGAGAGAGAGAGCATTCCAATTTGTTAAATCCGTGACTTTCTCTCTGGTACATCTCGCAGGAATATAAGATTTTTAAAATGTTTCTGAGCCTTGTACTTGGCTTTGAACTGTTTACTATTACTGCCTTTAATGCCATGTACTAAATTAATGTTTCTCAAGTCTGATTCAATGTCCTTCTTCTTCGTCAATTTCCCTCCTTTAATTTCATTGGTGAAAGGAGGGGAACTCGGCTCATTAAAACTTGCCAAGTAAGTTTTAGCACCTAAAAGAACTCTTGGTGACATTTTCGGAAGGGGTGATCTCACACGTATATTCTTTCTAGCACCTAAGTCAACTGAACTCGAATCATTCTCAGGAATAACGTCCAAATCTGATGCTTGTAATTTCATACGCTTCGCCCTGTTCGGTCTGGTAATTTTTAAAGACTCCATCGGTAATTTGGACACATCGTCTGTAGACTTATCCGATTCAGAATTAGTATGACTAGTTTGTTCTGGTTCTGATTTTGTTTTTATCTCTGTTTGTAAAGGTGGTAGAAAGTTATTTCTTTTGACCTCCGAATTTTTCGATTGTTTTGAAAAATCGTAGTATTTTGCTTTGTAATTTTCTGGTTGTTTTCTCTTATTCTCTGCTTCCATTTCTAAGAACTTCATGGTCTCTGCTTTAGTTCCTTTATTGCGTAAACTAAAATCCACAATGTCATACAAATCAGACGCACTCACAAAACTAATTTTCACATGATGTGTTGCTCCTGTCGATATCCGTTCCGGAAGTGACGGAAGAGAAATCCGCGAAGCAGATTTTGGCGGGTTTTTCGCGTTTCCTCTCTGTCTTTAAATTTCCCTGTAAGCTCATCAAGTGATGCTGGTCTTCCGTCGATTTTTTGAAACCGGTATTTTAGGAATATGCTGAGCTCTAATAACTAATGATGGTGAATCGGGTGATAAATTATTCATACGGGCATTTTCAATACTGCGCATGCGTTCAGTGTATGCCAACATAGAATCTTTCATTAGTTTTTCTCGATTAGTAAAACGTGATAAACTCACGTCGAATTCCCTCTCATATTGTAACAACCGTCTGTCATATTCTTGTTGCATTTTCGATATTTTTGCTGTAGCACGATGGTCGTTATTTGTGTGAATTGATATCGGATGGATTGACCCGGAAGTAGAAGACATTTTGTCTCGATCTGGTTTCTTGACTTTCATTGACGATGTAGGATACGTGTAACTGTCGTCTGTTGTATCTGTCTGCAAATATAAAATAATAAAACGATAAGAGTGTCGATATTTAATGGAGAAGAAATGAAAATCAAAAAAAAGGCACACGGTCTCTCACCCTTCTGAGCAATTTCATCAACGCCTCCAAAACTACTTTCGATAATTAAGCTTGCCCTCCGACTCCACCTTGCATTTTTACGGATGTGCAACAAGTTAATGCGAGATTGTAGTTTACCCTATACCCCTACCCTGCAGTTTTATCATTTTTACTACCACCATAAGTAATTCACTCCCCACATTTCTCCTTCGCAATTTTACCGATAGTTTCTCCAATTAGTTACTGTCGAAAAATAAGCTATTCCCCCACCCCTACGTATATACGTCGCCATATTAATATACATCCTAAAGTCCCCAGACCCCTAACCAATTTCTGTCGAATAGTTAACTTACTTCATTTTAAATTTTGTAATTTAAATAGTGAAATATTAATAACATCTTATATAGTATTGTTACACTATTTTCAAGTTTATATTCTTTCATAGTAACATTAATGCCATACCGTCGTGTGAAGTACTACTAAGTCATAAAAGCGACTAACCTTCAAATTTTGTGATTTTAGCGCAAAATAGAAAATGAGATTAACTTTCAAATTTTGTGGAATGTTAGTACTGTATACGTATATGTTTGGGGATCTTCGATAAAGTACATAGAAAGTATATATACCAAACAAAAATATTCTATGTATACAACCCAATATCTTAATTAAACATTGACAATAAGTGATATTATCTTACCCCGAAATCTCCGATATCCTACCGAATTTATTTTTAAAAATCCAATCCACGTTTTAAACGCAAACTCATTATGTTATATACCAAAACTCTCTAAAATATCTCCAAGCTTAAGACCTGTCCTACAGTATACTTCCCAAATTGATTTTTAAACATTCAAACCGCGTTTTAGAAGTGAACACATAATATTATATCCACCAAAACTCCGGCCTAAATTCCTCAAAGAAATGTCTTATACCTCTCCAAATTGATTTTTAAACATCCAATCCACGTTTTAGAAGTGAACTCATTTATAATTAGACTCTCTAAAATCACACTAACTAAAAACCAGCGCGGTGTCAAACTTCGGTAAATCCTAAATCAACCATCGAATTATCAATTACGCAACGTATAAATCTTTTACACATATGTAATATTATTTGTAAACCAAAGAAGATTTGTGTACAAATACCAGTTACGTTTAAAAAACTTCTCTTAATAAAGTATACGGATATAGGGTAAACTCAACAAGGTTTAAAATACTTGTAAACGGAGCTTCTAGTTTTATTCATAAAGTTCACCTCCCGTGGATTTTACATTTTTTTCAATCAATGTCTTTTCAAAACAAAACAAAACTTAATAAAATATAGATATCCTGATAACATATATACAATATTAATCTAATCATCATTATACGATATTACATGAACTACTGGTCTTAATATTATATATTTGATAAGGCCCTTTAAATACATATATACATATATATTCAATACATACCAGCCTAAAGTTTAACACTGAGCTAACGAATACATACAAATTTAGCAGCTTAGATTGGCCCCAGGTTCCCAAAATCTCGGCAACTGTTTTCTATCTTTTTTCAGCTTTTTGTTTAAAAGTTATCCATATCTTGGCCAATCGACAGTCAAGTTTTGACTCCTTTTCGTTTGCTAAGAATAAAATTTCGACTGGTCACTACTGTATACGACAGAGGTCTGTCAAAAGTTTAACAATGAACAAACGAAAAGGAGCCGGAATTCGGCTGTCGAATGACGGAGGTATAGACAACTATTATAATTAGGTGAAAACTTGCTGAGAGATAGATTGCAACTATTCATATATACAGTCAAACCTGTGTATAAAGGCCACCCAATGGACCCAGTAAAAGTGGCTTTTATGGGCAGGTGGCCTTTATATACTGGTCCAAATAATACGAATAAAGAATAATTGGGATACAATTATACTGGCCTTTATAAACAGGTGGTCCTTATATAGAGGTTGGACTGTATTCGTTAAAAAGAGGCCAAGATGAGTTGCCGATTCAACACTTTAGTCTTTAGGTTAGTGTTAAACTTTCGGCAGGTCTGTACTGTATTGTATGTCTATGGACAATCACTACATTGTTCAGTTTCCTCGGATATTGTTCATACGTGTTTATAAGAACAGTTTGGAGTTGCATTTTTGGCACAAGGAAATTTAAAAAAAAAATACTATTAGACAAGTTCTTATCTATCTGAATGAAAAGTTTGATTTAACTTGCTCATTGAATTGAATATAAGGATCAGTAAAAATACACATGCATGTCAAATTTGACATGTTGAGGTTTTAAATACCTAACTATACTAAATGGTTTTGGAATGAAGTAATGAATCGAAGTTACGTACAAGTCAAGTTTCTTAAGCTTAATCTTATAATTGAACAAGCTCCGAAACAGCGTCCACCTCCTAGCTCCGTATGTCGCGAGGTAACCATTAAAGGGATACGAATGTTGGCCGCTAGCTGTTCGGAGGTTGATAATTGATATAATCTAGACGTTCAAAAGGAGGGTAAAAAAAGATGGCGAAAAAGAAATTATATTCCATACTCATAATCAGGTGTTCCAGTGCTCGCTCCGTAAGTGGGAGGTCGTGGGTTCGATCCCCGGCCGTGTCTGACCCAAGACTTGAAAGTGGGTAGTGACTGTTCTTTCGCCAAGCACTCGGCATTACGAAATGAAAGTCACGGTTCTTTCGGATGGGAACTTAAAATAAAACGAGGTCCCGTGTCACGGTGGGCTTGGCACGCTAAAGAACCCTGCTGTATAATGCCATCAGCGCAACGCACAGGCAAAATTTCTGCACCATTGTCTATAGCTGGCGACGTCTCGATATAAGTGAAATATTCTTGACTGGGACGTTAAACACCATTACTCACTCACTCATTATATAACCTGTATAGATACCAAAGACTGATCATGAAATTAAGGGGGTGGGTGGGTGGGTGGATAAAATTGATCCAGAACCATATAATAAATTGGAAGCAAAATGTAATTAACAGTTTTGATCCTATTGTGTTGAATTAGCTATAAACCCGGCATTCTTATGTTGATTTTTAATTTCCATATATTAACCATGTTAATTATGATTTAAAAGCTACATATTCATTTCAAATTGATTAAATCCCTATGATCCATGACGGTCGTGAATTTAAACACCAGTCGGAATGTTATGAATGACTTCAATTTAAATTAATTTTGAAAAAGGTTCAAGTGTATTATAACGATATATACTACTACATGTAGTATATAGCTATATAGTATAGTATTAGTAGTAGTAGTAATGGTGTTTAACGTCCCAGTCAAGAATATTTCACTTATATCGAGACGTCGCCAACTATAGGCGAAAGTGCAGAAGTTTTGCCTGTGTGTTGCGCTGATGGCATTATACAGCAGGGTTCTTTAGCGTGCCAAGCCCACCTTGACACGGGACCTCGTTTATTTTAAGTTCCCATCCGAAAGAACCGCGACTTTCATTTCATAATGCCGAGTGCTTGGCGAAAGAACAGTCACTACCCACTTTCAAGTCTTGGGTCAGACCCGGTCGGGGTTCGAACCCACGACCTCCCACTTACGGAGCGAGCACTCTATATAGCTATAGTATACATAGTATACGTAACTGAACACATACATCTGATATCGATAATCACCGCGTTAATTATTGGAAACTGAATATCCTAAGTTTAATAATAAATAAAATAAAACAAAATAAATAGCATTAACATCACGACCACCACCACAGACAACAAAAACAACAACAACAACAACAACAAGAATAACAATAATAATAACAACAATAATGAAATTTAATAGTTAAATATTTTGTTCTGAATAATTAAATACATAAAAAAATCATTAAATAAATAAATAAATAAATAAATAAATAAATAAATAAATAAATAAATAAATTGAATCAAATAAATAAATAAAAAATGTACATACCGTGTTGACATGATGACAAAATTAAAGTCAATATCGCATAATATCAAATACAATGTATGATAAATGTACTTGTAAGTTACTTGAAGATAAAAAACAGCAACAAAAGCTTACACCGATGTCAACATAGTTACAAACACTATTGATTTTATTTTGTCATTCAGCTCTAATTTATGTCAGTTTTAAGTTTTTGACATAATTGTCTATTTATCCCATGTAAAAATACCTTTACCTACTAGTACAGTCCTGTCTAAAGTTTAACACTGACTTAACGAAAAGGGATCGAAACTCTACTGCCGAATTGCCGAGATATGGATTAGCTTTTGGACAAACACGGTTTGAATGGTTGATGTCGAAATTATTCCGCGATACAGCTAACAAGGGGGCGAAATGAACAGTTAATTCGGCACTAATTCGTTAGGTTAATGCTAGACTTTTGACAGGTCGGTAGTGTAGTATATTGGTAATTCTTGGAGATCAGGTGGTTGTATATAAAAGTTAAATATGTCTAATAATTATAATAAACCAGGCTTGTTTTCTGTTATCATAGCGAGTTAAACCTCTCTGTCCATTATATTTACACTTCCATGCTTCTTAAGAATTACGCCAGAAGTAATTTTATTTTTGTTTAACTTACGACTTTTAAGATCTCACTTCAAAGCTATTAAAATTCTTCAATTTCAATATACAAGAAGGCACTTCCTTAATAAAAACAAAAACGTCAAATAAGAGTGGAGTGGAGTTTTAAATGAGGTTTTACGAACCAGTCAAGTTCATTTCACTTGTGTCGATGCTGCCAGTTCGTAATGGAGAAGAACCCGGAGTGAACGGAGAAAAACATCTACATTCGGCAACCGAACTGGCCAATTTTCTCATACTATAATATCTGCCCCGATTAGGATTGGAACCCAGGCGGTACATGAGAGGTGCTGTGATTCGTAAGCGACCCACTCGGCCACCGAAGCCCTGTAACAACTCCTAATGAAGTCCGGTCTTCATTAGGCGCGGACTTCATTAGGCGTCGGACTTCATTAGGAGTTGTTACAAAGCCAATAAAAATGGACTGAAAGTTAAATAATGGTGTTAAGTTATATATAATAAGATCTAGTCGAGGTTTTCTATTCAGTTCAACTGCAGCTTGGATTGAAATTAAGGTAGATGTGCATGTGGCACGGCCGTTGATTAATCAACATAAATACTACATATAATACTTTATGCAAGGTGGCAAAAAGTATATATGTCAGTGGACCGAAGTATAATACCCAACATATAATGGAATAAATAATAAAAAAAAACCCGCAAAAAAAAAAACAGGTGTTCAGAGGACAATACCCTCCCTCGCAAAAGTGAACCATCGTGAATTCCATACAAAGTGAAAATCTCAGTGTTTATGGAACACTGCGTTGTTTCAGCTGGTGGAATAAGGTCATTTTGGATATACAATAAGACTGTCGAGCTATAGCTTCTCATACAAACCATTGCCACATATATCAGTTGACCAAGTTTCAGCTCAATCATATGTCGGTTTTCTTTCAAATGCACGGAAACCATTTTCACCACACACACACACACACACACACACACGATCAGACGACAGACACAAACATACACGTGCACGTTGATAATAATATAATTCATAAGTCATATCAAGATATGTCAAGGACCCCCATTAACGGGTCTACTTTAAGTATTGTCTTTAAATTAAATGTCGGTTCTAGTGTTTGCATTTCAAATACGAAAATAAACATAACCAAGTTATGGACACTGGCTAAAGGCATTTACATAGATATTGAATAATTATCAGGTTATTCAAACACTATATGGCGCTACTTTATATAAATTCATGGAATCGATCTAAAATTTAACTTTGATTCCTCAGTAATAGGTATCGTGTTTTAAATGGCTTTGAGAATAGGTAAGCAGGAATGTCGATGTCCTGCAGGGGAACTGTCAAATTCATTCTATATGCACGTTTGTTACGATATGGGGATGGGGGTGGGGGTGGGTGTAGGCTATACAGCCAAATACTTTATGGCGCTACTTAATGTAAAATCATGGAATCAATCTAAAATTTAACTTTGATTTCTTAGTAATAGGTATTGTGTTTTAAATGTCTTTGAGGCTAGGTAAGCAGAAAAGACAAGCTCCTTCAGAGAAACTGTCAAGTTCTTTCTATAGGTATGGGGATAGGCTATGTCTAATAGCGGGCCTGTTTGTATAGTATATCCTCGGTAAGCAAATTATGTAGAAAACAACCGTCAGTTAACTTTTCCAGTTGTTTTTAGGTACATGTTCAGTAAGCAATATATATAGGTAACGACTCTCAGCGAAACAGCCTAGGAATATTTTTTTTATATAAAATATGCTAAACAAACAGGATATACAATACCTGTCAGTGCAACTATCTAGATCTTCCTGCATTGTGCTGATTTTGAATTTCTAATAAAAAATTCATTCAAAATCAGCACGTAACAACTGATTTTGAATGCATTATTTTAAAAGAAATTCAAAATCAGCACATGGCATTTCTACATAATATACTCGATAAGCATGATTTTCTATATAAATGATTTATGTCAGTGAGAGAACCTGTTCAATAGTTTTAGACATATAGCACATGCTCGTTAGGCAGGATACACAGAGTAAGCAAGTACCCTTGAAGAAACCATTCCTGCCGTGAGTGACTAGTTTCTGAAGTATTGTACATAGGCCTTCAGCAATCATATTTAGTTGTTTCTAGATATATGTTTAGTAAGCATGGTCTATACCCTTCAGGTAACCTTTCCAAATTTGTCTCTAATACATCCTCGGTAAGCAAGATTATTTAGCAATACCCTTCAACGAACACGCCAAATTATTTAATTGTTTCTCTGGCACATGCCAGTTGCAGGGTATATAGACAATACTTTTCAGCAAACCAAGCAAAATGTTCCTATCTTATATGATCTCTTAAGCCAAATATACGGACAATGTCCTTAATTTTGATGTTTTTCCACGTTTTAGGATATTACATGCATGTTTGTTCAAATAAATTACGATGATATAATTTTTTAACCGTAAGATATAATTTTTTAACCGTAAGATATAATGATATAATTTTTTAACTGTAAGATATAATTTTTTAACCGTAAGATATAATTTTTTATCCTTAACCGTAAGATATAATTTTTTAACCGTAAGATATAATTTTTAACGTTCCATAAAACTGCATTTCTAATTATAAGTCATAATAAATAATAATTTTAACATATTTTTTTCATCATTGAAAAAAAAAACCGATATTGCAAAATAAATGTTACATTAAGAAACATTTTACATTAAGAAATAATTGAAAGAGGTATTAAACACACAAACTATATAATAATAATGATAATAATAATAATAATAATAATAATAATAATAATAATGATAATAATAATAATAATAATAATAATAATAATGATAATAATAATAATAATAATAATAATAATAATAATAATAATGATAATAATAATTTTATATATAATATCTAAGATATATAAAACACTTACCGAAATGTATATATTTATCTCAATAGCCGACATTGCTTTCGTCATTTTGCAAATAAAAAGTATGTGATTGAAAACTTACTTTTTAATAAAATGGCAACACTAAATCCCTTCAAACATCATAAATAATATAATAAACTTCGACACTGTTTTGAGGTTTAGTAAAAAGAGGCCAACCTTCCATTTATCGTATTTAAATTAAAGTGTGTTTACAATACAAAATGACGGATGGCATACGTTATAATCTATCTAGACACTCCATTTGAAAGAATATATCCTTTGTACAATAAGTTCCCTACAGATCTGCCAAAAGTTTTACAACTGGCTAAGGAATTAATTCCTAATAGAATAGGTAGCTCATCCCGACACCTATATAGATACATCTTGACAGCTGCCATCTTGCCATCTTTCAACAGGTTTCCGGTCAAATGCTATCCATATCTCGACCGCATAGCAGTCGAAATTTTACATTTTTTGGTTGGCTCAGTGTTAAACTGTCGACGGGTCTTTACTCAATATACCGACTCGTACTGTTATCGATTTTTCACTCACTTTTCATTTTGTTTTTAATTTTTGGCGAGTCTATCGTTTTAAGAAATGCCTTTTACATAAATTACAGAGCTGTCGGAAGTTTAACACGGAGCTGACCATAAAGGAATCGAATCTCGGGTGCCGAGTGGCCCGGATATTGATAACTAGTTGCTGAAAAGCTACCGAGAGATAGGCACATGTACTGTATCGGTTTCAGATATGCTGTCGACAGGACCAGATTGGGTGCTGATCCGGCATATTTTTAGCCCGATGTTAAATTTTCGACTGGTCTGGGCTGTATATCTAACGATCAGTGCTTTAACTGCCATGCTATAAAATGTGTATAAGCTTGAGTAAAAATAACACATAATTACGCTTCAAATGTTGACTTAAGGAATATAAATTGAGAAAGTGTTTTTTAAAAACTTTAAATGAAAGGTAAACATTATTTTGATAACAAAAGGAGAAAATGCATTATATCTAGAGCGAGTGGAATAGTTTACATTTTAAGATTAAAAGTGAAACTGTAGAATGTCTCTTTTGTGGTGTCTAATTTAGGCTCTTGTACAAACACATTACAGGTGCTTTAGAGTCTAGAGTTACTTTTGAAATATTGTACATGAATGGGCAATACACTAAATCATTTATAGGGTAATAAGAAAAATTGAGAGAGAGAGAGAGAGAGAGAGAGAGAGAGAGAGAGAGAGATAGAGATGTACATAAATGGACAATACACTAAATCATTTAAAGGGTAATAAGAAAAATTGAGAGAGAGAGAGAGAGAGAGAGAGAGAGAGAGAGAGAGAGAGATATTTGTATTTTGCAGTAAGAACCGCAACAACTAATGTATCGAGAGAAATTTTTTATCATTGGTCTGTTTAAAAATGTCTCCGTTTCATGAATGAGTTACTTTTAAAATATTGTACATGAATTGGCAATACACTAAATTATTTATAGGGGAATGTAAAATGGAGAGCTCCAGAGAGAGAGAGCTCCAGAGAGAGAGAGAGATTGTAGTTTCAAGTAAGAAGCGCTAGAACTAATTTATAAAGATAAATGTTTTATAACTGGTCTGTTACAAATGTCTCCAAAACTAGTCACTAGTCCATGTAAAAATGTCAAACGATGTTTGACTATTGATGTAGCCGTTATCTATATAGTTAATGCACGTACATGCACTAAAGCCCCATTTATACGGCGAGAATTGCATACCTAAGTATATTTACTCATATGTAAATTTACTCATGTAAGCAAAAGTATATTTTGCTTTGCGTTCATACATAATTTATGTACCATAAGTAAATTTGACGTTTTCAACCAATTTTGGATAATTTTCATTCTGAACATTAAACAGTTTAGACTTGATTATCAGATAAGAACGTTTCCTTACTATTTAAGCACTGATTTGATACTGGGCTATTATAATGACAAAGGAGCAGTTCTGCTTGGTGATCCAGCATATCTGTCAAAAAACAAACATACTAATCCATGTCCGAATCACAATCCAGAAGCAAAGTAAAAACTTTGGAACTGACAAGTTAGGTTAGACACGTGAATTTCCACCAGGGAAGTGAGGCCGGGTGCTCCGGGAGGGTAAGCACCTCCTGTTAAGCTAGCTACACCCGCCACGTGTTAAATTAAAATTGTGTGAAAGGAACATGGAACTATGAGACGTCAACTATATCCAGGGGAATCCTGGACACAGAAACATCAAACTTATCAACAATAGTGTGATGACGGCCATAAAACTTTTTGAGGGCCTTGATAAGCCTAGGCTTGCAATATCCCTGAGTCAACAATTTATTTTCAAGCAGCCTACTTCGTTGTACAAAGTCCCCGTAGTGGGAACAAGCTCTACCATAGCGTATTAATTGGGAAACAAATACACCATAAGCAGGAGAAGCAGGTATATTGCTGCATAAAAAAGGAAAACTGACAATAGAAAATTGAAATCATCATGTTTGTCATGAATTCAAATGTAGCCTTTCGTGTGCGTCATAATTCAGGTATAAGTCTAAATATGAAGCAGAACTTGGGGAATCAGTCGTGTCTTTTATTTCAAGCTCACTAGGATAGATGACATTTACATAGTCTCCAAATTGTTAAGAGACAAACGTCATCTATATATCTGTATGTTGAGTTGAACGCTTTGGCGACAGTCTTCTCTCCAGATTTAACAAGGTTCTGCGTAAATTCTGCTTCGTAAGAATAAAGAAACAAATCAGCAAGGAATGGTGCACAGTTTGTACCCATTGGTATACCAGGTTTTTTTTAAATGTAATTATAAAATACATTAAAAATGTTATATGACATACTAGTATCCTTTAAACACTTGTTCTCTCAAGCCTTATACAAACAAACAAAATATTACATCAGTGCAGAGCACATTTAAATACTGTCTAGTTATATTAGGGTAGAACGACACTGGATTTTCGATCTCTTTGGGTTGCTTGCAATGCCCATTGTGATGTTTGCAAAAAAGGATTGATGTCCATGTCGTGTTTGCTTGTTCTGTAAAAGGAGCTTGTGTTCCTCATAACATAATTATCAGATATTTAGATTAGCCCCAGTCTGGGCCCAGAAATGTTTACACATTTTAGCTATTTATTACATAAAAACATCTTTTTTTATCTGAGCTGGACCCCTAACTCAAATTAGTTAAGTTTCATCCCTGTATATGAAGCTGCAAATTAATTCTTTATGGATCGGTCTAATGTTTTTTTTATTGAACTTGATGGTGAAAATTATTTCAGTGATGTTGAACATGATGATGTTTGTAATATTTGTTCTCCCAAAACACTACGTGACGACATATGACATCTCCTTTCATGGAAATTCATTTTCAAATTTGTAAAAGTAAATTTTCTTTACATTCTGTGGTTGGATTTTGTTGCTCAAGTATTTTTCTTTGAAAACTAGTAAAACGTCAAATTTTGGTGACAGTTAAAATTTGTCACTAGTGTTTGTGCTTTTGTCAAATAAATCTATTTCAATTACAACTTTTTGTCTTTATTGGATAATTATTACAAAATAATGAGGGCCGTGGTGGTAATAGTGGTTGGCTTCTTTAACCGCTATGAGTTACATCTCCATATGTGGTGAGTGGGTTTCCTTAAAATTGGCACCTGTCGGTTAGCTCGATGTCAACACAATGGGATGTATGTAATGTTAATCTGTGACATTATATATCAGTGGACAACTCTTAAAAAAAATTCTGGTACAAGGCAAATTACAAACACCCATATTCATTCCTGCACCACATGGACCTGAATGATCATTAACCCATAGAGATAAATAACCTGGCATGAGTCCATACATGTTAAAATTATGTGAGCAAATATTACTGTGCGTTCATACGGCACTGTAGCAAAATTTGCATACCTTAGTATAAAATACTCACATACTATAGCAAATTTGCACTTGGTCCCTACTAGGTGCAAATTTACTTACATGAGTTATATTTGCATATATGCAAAGTTGTTCATACGACACAATTTGCATATGTGAGTAAATTTACATATGAGTAAAACATACTTAGGTATGCAATTCTCGCCGTATAAATGGGGCTTTAGTTTTGGGAAGTAAGACAACGATTTTTTTTCAATCGGGCGGCCGTTAGGGTGGCCGCTCACCGTGTTGGGCAGGTGACCGCTCTACAGAGGTTGTTTTAACGGTGAAGACGTTAGGGGCTGATTCAGACTGACCGATGTTGACAGGTGAATGCTTTCAAGGTAGGTGACCGCTACCCAAGGTTTTACTGCCATTTGGTGATGCGATGCCGATGAACGGAATATACACAACTGCACGGAGATTCAATACAATATCTGGGGAAAAACAATGATACAAGATCACACAATCACTGAACCGTGAAAAGTAGGTCACATAAAGAGGTCAAGAACGCCATCTACAAGTTTCGACATTCTACCTTCAATTGTTTTTGTTCTGCCAATCAGGGTGTTTTATTCGAATCTTTGTACAGTTACTATGGTAACATTGTAAAATGACCTGATTCAGCAAAACAGTGTTTTTGAGATACACGAAGTTTTTTTATATTTGTTGCCTTTCAAGCTAACAGTAACTATTTTGTAAATTGGAAAACCAAATTGGTGAATAAGATCCCAATTACGTTTAGGCCTGTATTGCAAGAGAAAACACAGTGAGAAAACAATGTAGGAAAGATGGAAAGATAATTAATTGAAGTACTAATAAGATGGAAAACATGGATCTGATGAGCGCTGAAGGAGCAAAAGATTTGTTTTCTGTTTTGCACTATCTGACATTTCATCTGCGCCAAAAATCTCTAATTAACACCAAAAGTAATGATTAATTTCCTCCATAAGATACACATGAATAAAGACATATTTAATTTAAAAAATGGATATACATGTAATGTACTAAGTCTTAATATATATACATTGTAAATTAGTTTTAATAGAAAATAAGTGATTTCAATAACAAGCACCCCGAATCGCCGAAATAAAATTATCAAAAAATAACTACATGCAATTAAAATTTCGTATTAATAAGTCTTGTACACTTAAAAAAAGTTCAAGAACAAAAAAGAGTTTGAATGGCACTATATATAAGGTTTTAAATATAGATTTTAATTAATTTCTCTTACACTTTTTTTATTAAACAAGACAAAATGAGGGAATTCGTAATTAAAGATATAAAAACGATTTTAATGAGAGAATTTAATTTGAAATAAAATGAAGATTCAATTTGAAAAAAAAAAGTTTTAAAATGAAAGTTTGATTTGGGTAAAATCATTATGGAATGTATTGAATAAGACTTGTGTTTATTATTTCAACTACGAATTATTCATTCAGACCGCCACATAATGACAATTTACTAGAAACCAATCGAACTAGACTTCATTAAGTCTCAAAATTACATAACTATTATACCAATATTAATTTTACAGCACTAAATTTAATACAGTAAACCTGTCTATAAAGGCCACCCAAGGAAACCAGCAAAAGTGGCCTTTATGGGCAAGTGTCCTTTATATACAGGTTCAAATAATATGAATTAAGAACCATTGGGATACAATTTTACTGGCCTTTATGAGCAGGTGGCCCTTGAATAGAGGTGGCCTTTAAGGCAGGTTCGACTGTAATTCGAAAGCGTAAAACCAAAAATTGTTTTTTGAAAGTTCATAACTGCAAGCCGTTTTGTAACTAAGTGGCCAATTCTTATTTCATATACAGTTTTCGTTCTTGACGAAGTGACCATATCTTATTTGCACCGACTCATATAGAGTTATCGTATACAGTCGGTTATGAAACAATTTGTAAATAAAATCGGCAATTACCAAGGTAACAACCAATCACGAAAAAACGAAAAAACAAACACACGGCTACGCAAGAAACAAGACACAAGATAAACACTTATTGACGTATCGCCGACCACGCCTTTTATGTTCCGACACTGTCCGCAATCACGGTGCCAAAGCAGCGTCACGACAACTAGTGTCAGTGACGTCATTAAATGGCACAATTCAGGCCGAGTTACTATTCTTTTTGTGTGTAGTTCAAACATGCCGGGCCTTTGTCAGAACACTGTGGGCGTGGCCGTTGATCTCTCAATTTAGAGCACAAATGATTATAACACTGCAGAATTCAAGAGGGCACTAGATCCAATGGAAAGAATGGTATTCAGCATGGAGTTCCTATATACACACACACACAGAGAGAGAGAGAGAGAGAGAGAGAGAGAGAGAGGTGGCTGTTAATAGGGCAGGTTGGACTGTACTTTTGCATAGTCGCGCAACCATAACACGTTACTCCACCATACATTTGCACCTTACAGCACATGTAAGTGGAAACTGAAAAATTACTTAAATAATAATGAAAACAATTATTGGTCGCCAAAATATTACCTTAAGGTGTAAAATCTCCGTAGTCAAACGATACGCCTATTTTGAATACGGCTGAGGGAATAAATATTGCATTTATGCTTTAATCAATGTAAAATAAAATATTTTCAAATCGATTTGGCGACCCGAGGACTATAATAATTTGCGGTGCAACAACAAAACACAATATATAATACATGTATAATAATTATATATTAATATATTGGCATATATATTATTTGCTGAATGTGTACGTTAAATGATTGAAACAAAAGATATATCACAATATTAATACAATAAGTTTAACTCTCGTTCCAGAATCCTATTTTTTGCAAATTTTTAAAATGAAATATTGATTATACTAACAAAAACAAAATCTCATTGTGATTTTGTCTTCTAAATGTGCTGTAGTTTTATAGCTTGTGATTGCCAGAAACAATTTTTTTAAAATTAGTGTTTTTAACCTGAATCATTTCATGCTTTTGGGGTTTCCTTTTGAAAATAAAATTCAAAACATTTATGCAATCGATTCCTGTATGTTATTGTTCTAATGATAATGTTATTTAATGGTATTTAGGAAAATTGTATTTTAGCACCTTCACGTACTAGTAATATGTATTACATTAGAAACATGACTACTGTATCATATTCAAACGAAATGTTTTAGTTTTTTTAAATCCAAATACTAGTAAAATAAAACACATATATTTTTAAAAAAATATCCAAAAACATACACATTAAATGCGGATTTTTGGTATGCAGCTCAAACCCAAAGTTTTTAATATGACTTAAAGTTTGTGATTTGTATTATGAATAAATAAACTCGAATAAATATCTGGACTAAAACTTTTAAAATTACAACCACGAGATTATCGTTTAGGCAGTAAGTTCTGTTAACAAATGCCAGTCAGTCACATTGCCTTACCCGGAAAAGACGAAGGGTCAGTCCAAGTCATGGCACGATTTCTTGAACAGTTTCAAAATAAACTTAACATAAGTGTTAGCTTTACTAGAACTGTTTCTTGAGACCCAAGTAACTTCCGCCTTCAAGTAAGATTTGACCTTGTGTCCTTGACATTTGACCTACATAACTAACTGTCATGCGCGACACATTGTCGCATATGGAAATATATTTGTATGTAGTTTTAACAAAATCCACTCATAGATGTAAAAGGTGTGTGAACACGATTTTACATGGACAAACAAACAGATAGACGGACAAACATTGATTCGTACGTAATATTCAATTTGAAACTATATTTGAAGGAATATTGATGCTACGAAGCAGGAACTGTGATTCTTTTTAATTGACCAGTATCCCAATGTTCTATTGCTACAGTGCAGCCTGTCGGAAGTTTAACACTAAGCAAGCTTATTAGTACCCAATCGGCAGTTCAGATTGGTCCCTGGTCCCCAAAATCTTGACAGCTGTTAAATCTTTTCTCGGCAGCTTTTCGTTCACATGATATCCTTTTCTCGACCACATGACAGCCGAGTTTCAACTCTCTCGTTAGCTAAGTGTTAAACTTTCGACTGGTATGTACTGTATGCATTCCCTCTCGCCTTAAAACCAAACATCTATATCCTATACAGTACAAACTGCCTTAAAAGCCACCTCTATATAAGGGCCTCTTGTTTATTAAGGCCAGTTGAATTGTATCCCAATATTGTTCTTCATTCATATTATTTAAACTTGTATATAAAGACCGCCTGTAACTTTTACTGGTTCTCTTGAGTGACTTTTATAGACAGGTTTGACTGTATATTGGTCACCTTTCCATTTAAAGGCCACTTTTACTGGTTCCCCTGGATGGCCTTTATAGACAGGTTTGACTGTATATGGATCACATGCCCATAAAGTCCACTTTTATTGGTTCTTTGGGGTGGCTTTTATAGACAGGTTTGACAGTATTTCAAACATTATAATTATCCAAATAATATAATATAATACTACATTATATAATACCTACCCATCACTATATGTAAGTAATATCGCTGAAATAATCATGATATTAGGAACCGTTTAAAAATTCAAAACTTCAGGTTCTTTCACGTAAAATGTTTTGGCTTAAACGGCATCAGTTTTCTTCATGTTGTCTACAAATAAAAACGTTTTACAGAATAGTTTCTTTAACACAGTTTTATGCGTACATGCACATCTACATTGTCTATAGAAAATACTTAACAATCAGTCATATGGTAAACATACTTTGACCTGTCCGTTTGACCTTTTATTTAAACATTGATTACAGACGACTGCATTTCTATAAAGGAGTAATACGGGTTTATTTTGTATACTTATCACTTATCTTGTGTACACAATATTAATTAACTGCTATCCTATTACTACCTATGTATAGATGGACTCGTCTATTTGAATATTTCCGATGAAAGGTCAAACAGACAGGTCAATGCTGTTTGCCTATATGTAGTTACATAAAGATCCATTTTAAGTGTTAACATGTCAATAACTTTACTAGAATATGCAGTATGTCTATATTCTGACAATAGTATGCATGTACATGTATATTGTAACAGAATCAATGCGTAGGCCGGGTTTCCCCTGTGCACGAATTGCAAAAGTCGAGGAAAAAAAAAATTGGTACTAAATGGACGCCGTATCAATCTTAGTTGAGAAACAGTTTTAATAACGAATTTTCAGTTTCCATCCAAACCCCAAAAATTCTGGTGAGGAAAAATATTTACTCCATTATGAATACTTAACATATTGAATATCTGAATTTGACTTATTAAGTAAAATAACCTTATGCACGTGAATCAAATTGAAATTAATTTTATCAAAGTTAAATCATTCAGTCTGAAGTATAACATCTCTATACGGATTAGTTTTAATGATTATATCGATTTCGTCTTTTACAGTACAGATCTGTGGATATTTAACATTGAGATAAGGAAAAGCTCGACTGCCGGGTAACAGAGGTAAGGATAGGTAGTGACTAAAAAGATGCCGAGAGATAGATAACAACTGCCTAAAAACTTCCGAGAGATAGATAACAACTGCCTAAAAACTTCCGAGAGATAGATAACAACTGCCTAAAAACTTCCGAGAGATAGATAACAACTGCCTAAAAACTTCCGAGAGATAGATAACAACTCCCTAAAAACTGCGGAGTGATAGATTGCAGCTGCCAAAAAACTTTCAAAGATATATGTAGGACAAGTCTGTCGAAAGTTTACCATGAAGCTAACGAATTAATGTCCAATCGACAGCTCATCTCAGATCCTCGTTAGCTATATCTCGAAAGCTTTTCGACAGCAGTTTTCTGTCTCTCGACAGCTTTTCGCTTTTTGCTATCGGTCGCTCGATCACTTGATATCTGTGCATCGACTCCTCTTTGGCGCTAAACTTTCGACAGGTCTCTACTTGCAGAGATGAACAGCCGATTTGGCAATTATTCGTTAGTTTAGTGTTAAACTTGTGACAGGCCTGTACTGTAGCTTACCCCTTGCAGAGATAAACTGCCTGCCGATTCGGCACTAATTCGTTAGACTAGTGTTAAACTTTCGACAGGACTGTATTGTAGCTTACCGCTTGCAGAGATGCACTGTCTGCCGATTCGGCACTAATTCGTTAGCTTAGTGTTAAATTTTCGACAGGTCTGTACTGCATATATCTTTGTATCTACATTACCTTTAATCTGACAATATAAGTCAGAATATCGTTACTTAAGTTGACATAAGCCATTTTCCCGTATGATTATAATTACGTAATTCCCAGATGGATTAAAGATAGATTAAACCTATTTGACAAAATACTTTTTCCCAGGCTATACCAATCGATCGTTAAAGAACCTTTTAAGTTATAAATAATTCAACATTTAAGTTACTGCAGAATGTTACAGCACGATGTTCTGTAATTTTTATCCCCTATTTCTTCAGATTAAATAAAAAGCCTGCATATTTACACTACAGTTCTGTCGAAAGTTTAACACTGGGCTTACGAAAACCTCGGGTGCTAGTTATAGATAATGGCCGAAAAGCAGCCGAGATGTAGCTAGGGAGGGGGCGAAATAAGCTGTCGATTCTGGCACTAATTCTTCAGCTGAATGTTAAACTTTCGACAGAAGTGTAGTATTGTACGTTGGGCACCTATGTATCAGAGTGATCTAAAGCACGTGCGTTTACGAATCGGGTACATACGTAGTAATGGCGTTCTGTTAGGACCAAATTTGCATTATCGTTCCTTCGACTTGAACGCGAAAAAGCAAATTGCGAAAACACGATGAATTGAAGATAAAATGGCGAAGGGGCGAAGTTGCGAAGATACGATGGCGAAGGAGCAATAGTATCATCGCTTTTTCGCCTTCAAAACTTCGCGACTTCGCCTTCAAATATTCGCTTTTTCGCCATCACAATGTATAAAAACTAGAATAAAACTCATCGCATGTACAAGACTGGTATTGTCAATAAAACGTAAAAATAATATGCAAATGGCCTATTTTTATATTGTTCATATTTCGAAGAATGCTTGAATAGTCCATAAACATAAACATCTTTTGTTCAAAGGATTTGCGCTGACACAGCATGAAAAGATAATATTGCATTTAAGATTTCAGAATCGATACTGTAAAATCAATCAACAAATTAAAAAGCATACTACATTGTAGGTGTATCGAGTAATTCCTTTTGTGTTAATTCTCACATTGTTTTAAACTTATTTTAAATTCTAAATAATCCATGTCTCACTAGCTGTATATTATCATGCTCACTAGCTGTATATAATAACAGATTGTCTTTGGTTTGCAATACATGAAAGGGTTTTTGCACTTTGCGTTTCTAACATTTGTTTCAATATCTACGGCGGCGTAAAGGACCTAATGGGAAAAAAATCGAACGATTCGGTTTTTTTTTTATTTGCCTTTTAAGCAATGATTTCAATTTTATTTATTTATTTATTATTTATTTATTTATTTATTTATTTATTTATTTTTTTGTGTGTTTTGAAAATAGACAAATTTTCCATTTTTCCATCTACACAATGTATAAAATAAATAGATGTGTCTGCTTTTTGCAAGCAATTAATCAAACACAAATATACCGATCCATGTTCAAATCACTTCCAAAAAACAAAGTTAAGCATGTGAAAACTAGTCACGTCAACTTCCACCAGGGAAACAACACTGGTTATTCTGAAAGGATAAGCATTTCATGTCTATCTATCTACACTCACACACATGTAATCTGAGAATGAAAGGAATATGGATGAAATATGAATAATAATGTATATCAGGGTGATTTGAAAGAAATGAAACTATCATTGGTCTATTTGGACGTCAAATATATTCAGGATAATTCAGGATAAGGAGACATCACATGCGAGACTCATTGTATGTTCCACTGTAAAAAAAAATATTTCAATCCATGCAACGTAATCTTCTAAATAATACCATAAATTCAGAACTCTTATTCATAAGCCGTTTTTATATCCGTACCATAAAAACGGTACTATTAAGCTTTGGTAAATCCGATGTAGATAATTAATCGCTGGAAGACGAAAAATCCGCTACAAATGTGACAAGATAATGGTGATTTATTGGTGTATTCTAATTGTATGCTGAATATATTTCAATTTTTCTGTCGCCTACAAAACACCGACTGTAATAATATATTTGTTTAACATATATAACAATAAAGCAAGGTAGATTCAGCAGCATTTATATGAAACTTGACACTCAGTCATCTGGCCGTACAAGTGAGAGCACATGGTATATCAGGATATACAAAACGCCAAAACGTCATAATGACGTCATGGTGACGTAATTATATATCTATTATTAAGGTGGATAAATTTTACAATAGTACAAAACCCACTAAAACTTTTACAAATAATAAAGATGTCGATAGAAAAGGGATTTTTAAATTATTTGAAGGCGATCAACCATTTTAAAGAATGTAGATGGTTGGTGGATGAGACCCATACTGGTGTAAGTTACGGAAGAATAATTTGATTGTAAACCTAATCATTTATTACATGTATTCCTGCCCCAAAAATTCCTAATGAAACATCGTTGCAACATTCAAACAAAAACATTTAAGTGTGCTGGTATATATTAAAATTCTATGTGGAAACTTAATTAAATGCAAATGTACATGATGTTCTTGGCGTAGAGAGTGGACACTTATATCGATACAATCAGTTCAGGGATGACGAGAGAAACCACATTACCCATAGAAAACCACCTACCTTTGTTTGACAAGCAAACCAACAAACGCTCTGGCACTATGGTTTAGGATTAATGAAACTGTGGGGGTGAGAGATCCGTAAGTGCACGCTTCAGACTGGTCATCAAGTTAAGATAGTATCAAAGTTCCCTAGATGTACCAAATGCATTGAAGAATTTTTACAACATTATTCTGTCAAATTTGAATATTGCTTTCATCTCAATTTAAAACAATGCTTGTTATAAATCTATCAAAAAATCGCCAAATTCATTGATAAAAGAACTTTGACGAAAGTATTTTGATAATATATTACTAACGAGTTTACAGTATGATAAAAATCCCAGATAAAATAGCTTTGACCAAGGTACTTGTAATTTGAGTTGACAATATGATCAAATTCTCCGATGAAAAACTTTGACCAAGGTACATGTGATTTTGATAAAAAAAATAATGTGTTCACGCTACCGACATTTACAGTGCCGTACAGAGAAAATATCACTTTTAAGTCTTCAAAACACCATTAGAATACTTATGAATTGATAGACTGTGTTTTGGCATAATTAGACGACTGTATATAAAGTTGAGAGCGGTTTAATTTGGATATTCTTTACTTATGGGCGGACACGAGAGGTTTTATGTTCCCTAAAACTACTTTTTTATGTTTTGAGTATTTGAATAGGGGTGTATTGGCAGGGTACAAGTGTTAAAGTTTATTTGCTTTGAAATTTTAAAAAATACATATAAAATTCTGATGAAGTCTTTTGATTAAAAAATAAAACAATAACCAGGTTTAGGTTTCACAATATTTTTTTCTGTACCTTTTACTGAGGACAATATGTTGCTATATATACATGTATATGTACGCCCCTGCTTTTATATTTTATGGCTGAAATTGAAAGTTTAATTTAAAATTTAAAATTTATATTATATTTTTATATTTTATAGTTTATACATGTATTATCTTATAAAAATGAAAGTTACATTAGATGTTAGAATTCAGAGAAAAATAAATAATTAAGGTAATGTGTATAACTCGTAAGATATATTTACATTTGTATTCAGATCAAATAAAATTTCCATGTTACAACGTAAAAACCCACATAAACTTAAATTGGAAACCCAGGGCCATTACCACTATACACCTGAACGCAATTTCCGGTGTCCTGGCAAACTTCCGGAAGTTCGAAAGGAAATGGAATCCATCATGAATGGTAATGATGTTGAATAATTTATAAAAAAGTTCTTGCAATATTGATTTGTTTGTTTGAATCAACACTGTTTAACATTTTTATTTCTATGACATTGTATCCCCTTCCATTTACATCTGCATTTGAAATTGTTGTTCTATTGAGTTGGTCCCGATGAAAACTAAACTCATGGAAATTGACAATGGGCATATACATAACAAAACAAGCTTAAAAATACCATTTTATGTCCAAATCGCAATCCCAAATAAAAAAATAGCACTGACAAATTGTGTTTAACACGTGACCTTCCACCAGGGAAGTGAGACTATGTGTTCCGGAAAGGTAAGCACTTCCTGTAAAGATATATAACACAAGTCTCTTGGGAAATCGAGACAGTTGGTTATACTGAATTGTCTTATCAAATCAAAACAAAAGTGTTTTCTTTATGGGATCCGAACATTTGTCCTTGTTGAATGTACCATATACGTTCCCGTAGCCACTTTTTATTTTTTTTTTTTTTTATTATTATTTTATTAAATTTTTTCGTAATTGTAATTTGAAACATAGAGCACTACATGTAAATCAGTGCCATCTTAAATTACGTAAAATATATAGTGCACACACCTTCTTAACCACAATTTAATTTTCATGGAAACGTTACCGGGCCAGCAGGAACTATAGTATTAAGTGAAAACGCAATTTGAAATTTGTCCAGTATACAAGCAATGACTTCAGGCCGATTCACAATGCAAGTTGCTTGGCAAAAGTATTCCCAAGTCTGAATCGTTTTTTAAAGATCATTATTCTATTTTTCTTTTTTTATAAAATTAAATTATAATCTACGTTATGTTTGATTGGCCGTAAATGTGTGATATATATTAAATGGAAAAAACAATTGTATTATGATTCAAGATTGATTTTTTGTGTTGAATATTATATATATATTTACAATGTGTTTAATGGGACACAAATAGTAATCTGTAGTGCATTGCTTTAACAATGGTTATCTCTCTGAAAAGAGGTTTTATTTTAAAAATAACTTTCAATTCGTTGTCGTTTACTGTGTAACAAAGATACTGGAATAGAAATGCTATCACGGACAATCAGCAATTCTAAAACAAATTCAAAAGCAAACTGACAAGTTAATTTAAACACATGAACTTAAATACAGTCCAGCATGTCTTAAACACCACCTCTATATAAGGACGACTGGGTTATAAAGGCCAGTAGAATTGTATTCCACTTGTTCTTTATTCATATTATTTGAACTTGTATAAAAAGGCCACCGGTACCTGTCCATAAAGGTCAATTTTACGGGTTCCCTTTGGTGGCCTTTATAGACAGGTTTGACTGTATTTGTTAAAAATGTTAAGTTGTATTTGGAATAAACGAACGGTTTAGTTTTTCAGATAATCATATAAGTTTAATAAAACGATTGTCCAGTTGGATTAAGAATAAGCAAACTATTTTGCTTTTTAGATAACGATCTTTGTATTCCCAATTGAAGTTGTCGGAACGTTTATTGTGACAAAATGCCGGCGTAAAATTTTGATATTTAATAGTTAAGAAAATATGGACATTCTGAATCATGTCGCCACAAAAGAGTCGAGACTTTCTTTTTGAATATAAATGTATATCGTTGTTTTATACATGAAACATTGTATGACGTCATATGAATTATGTGGCACCATTAGTCTGGACGATGCCCCAAAGCGACATCGCAGTGCGTCTATATGTACAATTGTATATAACCTATTTGATAAACTATTTGCATTTCTCATATTTTCACAACATTTTATAAAAATGAACATACATAATTGACATATTAATTCAAACAATATTTATTCAGTACAGTAGGACTTCCATCGCTCGAACTTCGATGCCTCGAAAACCCCGGATAACTCGAAGTCATCTGCCGGTCCCGACCAAATCCCTTATAAATTCCCGAGGTTAGAACCCTCTCTCGATGTTCAGTCACCCGAATATTTTGCCGAAGTCGAGCGATCGGAGCCATCGGCGTTCTTCTGTATTTATAATTAATGTGTTCAATATCAATTAAAATTAATCAAGTGATAGGATGCTGAAATCCAATATTCCTTAAATAAAATACGAAATACATTATTATTATTATTATTATTAATGCGCGTGGGCGTAAAATAAAATGACAGATACACAAAGGCATTCGAATCTGAACATAACAAACAAATACGTATGGCACATATACATGTACATTTGTATCTCAAAACACTATTTCACTAGAATTATCCATAAAACATTTGAAATAAATAGTAAAAAACCAATTTGTATTCGCAACTTTAATAAAAAATTAATTAATAAATAAAATTAATGAATAAATAAGGAAATAAATAAATACCAGTAAATAAATAAATAAATAAATAGCAGAGTAATTCAGTAAGATTACAATTTGTGTTGTTGTTTGACATCGACAACAAGATATTGGTTACCTGCAAGACCATCATGAGACCGTACATATCTTGGTAACAAAGAAGTGCTCGGATCATGTCGAATTATGTAAATGAATTTCCCTATCGATAATCATTGTACAAAAACGTTGTACATTACAATAAATGACGTGCCCTACAAAAGCAAATAGCAAAGGATCAATGCAACGGATTTTGATTTTAACCCACCTGATATTACCGACATCAATACGGTTTACTTTCCAGATCGAAATTCGTCACTCATCACGCAAAACAAACCCTTTATCAAAAACTAACCGTTTAATTTGTTTAGTTATCAAACGATTTATTGGAAAAAAACTAAAAATAACTCATCTTGATATTTTAATTGGCAGAAAGTTAAACAAATAATTGCGTTTTTTATTTGTTTTTCGTAATGACATACGAAGTTATATTTGACGAGTGTTTTATGACTATTTCTAAGAACACGTTCCATAAAATATTATATAAATTTACTATTTATTTTCTTAAAAAAACACAAAAGTCTTTGAACATTATAACTAGGTTATGGTATCATAATTATACGGTTGCCATGTTGAATGACGTCATCATGCCATTGTTTTCAATTTTGTGGCCTTTTATTGAACAAGGACTTATATAAGCACACTATACCGGTGACTTAGAAATAGTGCATACATGTAAATAAATGATTAATGTTTCAACACGTTTATGAACTTATGATAGACCTTGATTTGTACTTGAACTTGATGCAGCTTCTTTGCAGTTGAACTACGTGCACAATACAAGCCTGTCGAAAGCTTAACACCAAGCTAACAGAGTTTGGCTTCAAGTGGCCGCCATGTGGATGACTTACGACCGAAATGCTTCTTTAAGATAGATATCAGCCAAAAATGGTCTGAGATGATTTGCTGATTCGGCAATAATGAGTTAGGCTAAGTTTACGACAGATTTGTTCTGTATGTCACATTGATGTAATTGACCTTTTCTGATGGATTTGATATAAACAACATGAATAACAAAGCAGCTTTGAAAAGTGTTCAATCTAAAGAGCAACGTTTTTGTAACGTTTTACTGCTGAGCACCCGGCCTCACTTCCAAGGTGGAAGTTTACGTTTTTGACCTATCTTGTCAGATTCACAATTTTTACTTTGCTTCAGGAATGTGATTCAGAAATGGTTTAGTTTGTTTATTTGTGATGAAAATAGCATTTTCGAAAATTTGCTTAAATATTTAGTATTATTATTATTTGATCATGTAAGTAAATCGATAATGTCAAAACTGTATAAAAAACATCCTCATAAAAATACTATATAAACATTGACAATTTACAACCTTCATAAAAAGGTTTTTTGAAGTAAAACATTAACACCTGACTGACAAAGTTTGCATTTTAAACAAATTATAATTTTTATGTTAGAGTTTCGCAAATTAAGATGAAAAACAGTACAGACCTGTCGAAAGTTTAATTATACTGAACTAACGAAAAGTCAAAACTCGGTGGCCGAAATATAGATAGTTAGTGACCGAATATTAAAGCTGCCGAGAGATAGATAGCAGTTGAGATATACATGTAGCTAACGAGGTCAAAAATGAGCGGCTGATTCTGCACTAATTCGTTAGCTTAGTGTTAAACTTTCGACAGGTCTGTACTGTATTTTCAAATAATGGCATTATTTTGTTTGCACATAAACACGCTAGTGTTAGATTGTTTATTAAGTAGATCAAGTACGAAACGTCTCTTAAAAATGAGAAACAATTTCAATATTTGTAGATCGGTTACATTTTTCAAGGACAAATTTGTATAAAACCTTAAGTATCATCGGACGGATCATCATATATTATTGAACTCAAAGATAGTGAAACATGTGTTAACAAAATGTAAGCTTCCTTATCAAAATGGATCATCACAAACAACATGTATTTTTAAAATTTTGAATAGCGAAACTTTAGTTATCAAAACTGAAGATTGCAAATTTAACTTTAGATATTATTTAGCTCTTTGGTACTAGTTTAATAGCCACTGCGGTAGCTCAGTTGGTAGAATGCTCGCTCCGTAAGTAGGAGGTCCTAGGTTCGAACCAACACCGGGTTTGACCCAACGTTTGAAAATGGGTAGTACGTTAATGTTTTTTCGCCAAACACTCGCCATTATATATATATATATATATATATATATATATATATATATATATATTATATATTACGAAATGAAAGCCATGGAAATATTTTCAATTAAAAGAAATAAAAAATAAAAATCATGTGCACTCAATTCATGGAAATACAGAAGTTGTTTTCGTTGGCACCCTAAGCACTAATTTACACGCCAACGAAATAGTTAATATTACAGGTTTTATTTTTTATTTTTTGTTTCCGATTAAATTCGCGAGCCTTGTTACGCCACATAGCGGTGTTGCCGCATAAACGCTTCCAACACGTCTATGCGGGGAATTCCAACGCATAAAGAGGTCGGCCACGTTTATGCGGTGGCGGTCAACGCATAAAGATGTGTTACTTATATGCGGCGGAAGGGTGCCTTTTGACGCATAAAGAGGACTAGTTTAAACGAATCTTAAAAAGTTTTTATATCTCGACAAAAACGGTGGTGGTGATATTGATGATGCGTGGTGGTGGCAATTCCATACCATTCCCCACCGTAATTAATCAACTGACTAAGTTTCAGCTCAATCGGATGTGCGGTTTTCTTTCAAATGCACGAAAACCGAATTACACACACACACACACACACAACACACACACACACACACACACACAGAGAGAGAGAGAGAGAGAGAGAGAGAGAGAGAGAGTGCGCGCGTGCGAGAGAGAAAGCTATTTCTATACCCCTCACCCCTGAGGGTGGGGATATTATAATATATTGATAATAATAATCATCATCATATCATCGTCACGATGATAATGATGATGGTGGTGTTTTTAGTGAAGCTGGTAATGATGATGGAGGTGTAGGTGATGATAGTGAAGGATATTATGGTATCGTGCTTTAAATGTTTTCTTTATGCGGCTGAAGGTAGCCTTTTTGCCGCATAAAAGCGTTCTCATTCCCCGCATAGACGTGTTGGAACACGTTTATGAGACAACACCGCTATGTTGTGTTATAGAGCCTGAGTAACTTTCGCGAATATTTTGTTCAAATTTACTTGAATGTCTACATGCGATGACGCGAAAATAAGAATACGCGAATATCTCGAAATGATGATTCTCGCGAAAATTTACTCACGCAAAGGTTGTCACTGTGGTATGGAAAAGGGAGATAATTCAAAAAACTGACTAAGTCATACATGACAATAACGTACACACTATATTTTTAAAAAAGTACTTTTAAGAATTTTCCAACACGGGTCAAATAAATTCAATCAAAATGATTTGTCTGCATTAACTTTCCCTTTGTTCAAAATCTGAACTTCAAAATTACAATGCATAGCACATGTATTAACAATTGGCACATTTTTCCTGTACATACGGTATAAAATGTATTTAAAACCCACATGTTTGTGAAATCGGCGCGTTACTTAAATTTCTTTAAAAAGGAATTTTTTTTTAATTTTTAATTACAATTTTGATAAACACCAAAGAAGGCGTGAGTTCTTTCTATTTTTAGACAAAAAGTAAATAGTTTTCTTTAAATAAAAGGAAATGAACAGTGTTATATTTATTATGATTTCAATAAACATCGGAGAAGACGTGGGTTCCATTTTTATATGAAAATAAACACTAGGGGAAATTAAAGAAATATGCTTCAATAATTGACCTTGGTGCGTAAATTTACACTTTTATTTAAAAAACGAAAAAAAAAATGAAATGAAATAGTTTTGATAATTTATGTTGGTAGTGTTTTATTTATGCATGGCTCATACGAATACATGTACATTCTAAGCACATGTACTTATATAGCCGATAACACCAACCCCATACCCCTACTCATGGGTGGCCATCTCTCCCCAAAAAGGCAGAAAACAAAATAAAGAAAATCTGGAACAGAGAAAAATGATTTTCCAACTGTTGTAATTGTAACATGATTGATGGAGTTTCTGTATGGCCGATAACACCCACCCCATTCCCCATGCCATCTCTTCACCTCCCCTAATTACAAAATAAAGAAAGACTGAAAAGAGAGAAGAATTATTTCCCAACTGTATTTGTAATATGATAGATGACTTATGTTAATAATTTATTAATACATGGCAGTTTTGATCATTGACGCGCCGACACTTTTATAAATGTAATATAAAGACTACATGTATGTATTGTATAATATATATTGTACCACAATACAAAAGAATTGTTAACCGGTAAAACATTCACAAACTCAAAAGAGTTCATAGCGTATAAAAAGCAATGAAATTACTCAAATGACGTAACACAATTGCAATATGCATAAAACACAACCAAAGTTCAAACATCCGCCTTTAAACCGTATTGTATTTGGTATTGAATAGAACAAAGATAAATCATTTTTAGCTCAACTGGCTATAGCCAGCTGAGCTTATGCCATGGTGAAGCGTGTGTCCGTGCGTCCGTGCGTCCGTGCGTCCGTGCGTGCGTCCGTGCGTAAACTTTAATCTTCTCCTCTGAAACCACTGGGCCAATTGAAACCAAATTTGGTGTGGAAAGTCCTTAGGTGGAGTAGATTAAAGTTTGTACAAATCAACTTCCTGCGGCATCCAAGATGGCCGCCATTGCTATAAATAGCAAAAACCTATAAATGGTCATTACATGTTTATTTTTGGACCGATTTAGTTCAAATTTGAGATTTAGAAAGTAGATGTCTAGCCATTTAATATATGTAACGGGTTTTTCTGTAACTTTTTCCGTTTGCTCGTTATTAGCGGAATATGCAAATTAGATGCTAAATTTAGTCGATTCTTTGAAAATCTTCTTCTCTGAAACCACATACCCAAATGATGCCAAATATGGTGTGGAAAGTCACTAGGTGGAGTAGATTAAAGTTTGTACAAATCAACTTCGTGGGGCATCCAAGATGGCCGCCATTGCTATAAATAGCAAAAACCTATAAATGGTCATTACATGTTTATTTTTGGACCGATTTAGTTCAAATTTGAGATTTAGAAAGTAGATGTCTAGCCATTTAATATATGTAACGGGTTTTTTTGTAACTTTTTCTGTTTGCTCGTTATTAGCGGAATATGCAAATTAGATGCTAAATTTAGTCGATTCTTTGAAAATCTTCTTCTCTGAAACCACATACCCAAATGATGCCAAATATGGTGTGGAAAGTCACTAGGTGGAGTAGATTAAAGTTTGTACAAATCAACTTCGTGCGGCATCCAAGATGGCCGCCATTGCTATAAATAGCAAAAACCTATAAATGGTCATCACATGTTTATTTATGGACCGATTTAGTTCAAATTTGAGATTTAGAAAGTAGATGTCTAGCCATTTAATATATTTAACGGGTTTTTCTGTAACTTTTTCTGTTTCCTCGTAATTAGCGGAATATGCAAATTAGATGCTAAATTTAGTCGATTCTTTAAAAATCTTCTTCTCTGAAACCACATACCCAAATGATGCCAAATATGGTGTGGAAAGTCACTAGGTGGAGTAGATTAAAGTTTGTACAAATCAACTTCGTGCGGCATCCAAGATGGCCGCCATTGCTATAAATAGCAAAAGCCTATAAATGGTCATTACATGTTTATTTATGGACCGATTTAGTTCAAATTTGAGATTTAGAAAGTAGATGTCTAGCCATTTAATATATGTAACGGGTTTTTTTGTAACTTTTTCTGTTTGCTCGTTATTAGCGGAATATGCAAATTAGATGCTAAATTTAGTCGATTCTTTGAAAATCTTCTTCTCTGAAACCACATACCCAAATGATGCCAAATATGGTGTGGAAAGTCACTAGGTGGAGTAGATTAAAGTTTGTACAAATCAACTTCGTGCGGCATCCAAGATGGCCGCCATTGCTATAAATAGCAAAAGCCTATAAATGGTCATTACATGTTTATTTATGGACCGATTTAGTTCAAATTTGAGATTTAGAAAGTAGATGTCTAGCCATTTAAGATATTTAACGGGTTTTTCTGTAACTTTTTCTGTTTGCTCGTAATTAGCGGAATATGCAAATTAGATGCTAAATTTAGTCGATTTTTTAAAAATCTTCTTCTCTGAAACCACATACCCAAATGATGCCAAATATGGTGTGGAAAGTCACTAGGTGGAGTAGATAAAGTTTGTACAAATCAACTTCGTGCGGCATCCAAGATGGCCGCCATTGCTATAAATAGCAAAAACCTATAAATGGTCATTACATGTTTATTTATGGACCGATTTAGTTCAAATTTGAGATTTAGAAAGTAGATGTCTAGCCATTTAATATATGTAACGGGTTTTTCTGTAACTTTTTCTGTTTGCTCGTAATTAGCGGAATATGCAAATTAGATGCTAAATTTAGTCGATTCTTTGAAAATCTTCTTCTCTGAAACCACATACCCAAATGATGCCAAAATATGGTGTGAAAAGTCCCTAGGTGGAGTAGATTAAAGTTTTTACAAATCAACTTCGTGCGGCATCCAAGATGGCCGCCATTGCTATAAATAGCAAAAACCTATAAATGGTCATTACATGTTTATTTATGGACCGATTTAGTTCAAATTTGAGATTTAGAAAGTAGATGTCTAGCCATTTAATATATGTAACGGGTTTTTTTGTAACTTTTTCTGTTTGCTCGTAATTAGCGGAATATGCAAATTAGATGCTAAATTTAGGCAATTCTTTGAAAATCTTCTTCTCTGAAACCACATACCAAAATGATGCCAAATTTGGTGTGGAAAATACCTAGGTGGAGTAGATTAAAGTTTGTACAAATCAACTTCGTGCGGCATCCAAGATGGCCGCCATTGCTATAAATAGCAAAAACCTATAAATGGTCATTACATGTTTATTTATGGACCGATTTAGTTCAAATTTGAGATTTAGAAAGTAACTGTCTAGGCATTTAATATATGCAACAGATTTTTCTGTTATTTTTTCTGTTTGCTCGTAATTAGCGGAATATGCAAATTAGATGCTAAATTTAGGTCAAGGTCACAGACGAGAAATTATACTGAAAAGGTTCATTATCTTGAAAACTATAAACTTTTTGTATAGGCATGTATATTAGAATGTTGTAGGTATTGATACAACGATCATTTTGATGTATAGAAAAAGGTCATGGGTTCAAAGGTCAAGGTCACAGAAGCAAAACAATACAGAAATGGTTCATTATCTTGAAAGCTATGAACTTTTTGTATAGGCATGTATATTAGAATGTTGTAGGTATTGATACAACGATCATTTTGATGTATAGATTAAGGTCATGGGTTCAAAGGTCAAGGTGACAGAAGCAAAACAATACAGAAATGGTTCATTATCTTGAAAACTATAAACTTTTTGTAAAGGCATGTATATTAGATTGTTGTAGGTATTGATACAACGATCATTTTGATGTATAAAAAAAGGTCATGGGTCCAAAGGTCAAGGTCACAGAAGCAAAACAATACAGAAATGGTTCATTATCTTTAAAACTATAAACTTTTTGTAAAGGCATGTATATTGGAATATTGTTGGTATTGATGCAACGGTCATTTTGATGTATAGATTAAGGTTATGGGTTCAAAGGTCAAGGTTACGGATGCAGAAAATTGCTGAAATTGTTATATCTTCATTATTTGATCAGATAATGACATGGGGTTTTCAGTTTTGAAATATTCTTGTAATTACCTTCAAAATGAGGTCAAGGTCAATAGGAAGGTTATGACCTAATGTTTTACCTTTCCTGGAAAAAAAATGTTGACCCAATTTTTAGGCAGTTTACAAATAAGATGTTTGTTTCAATCAAATCATTGAAAATTTTCTCCTGAATTGGCCAATTCTAACCCAATACAGCATGAAAAGTCCTTTAGTACCAGTAATCCAAAAGTTGTGTCTGGCATATCAGCCAAATCCAAGTTGGCTTCTATCATTACATAGCATAACATGAAAAACCAATGCAGATTTGGTTTCCAACCACTTTGGTTCCCATTGCAATTGTAAAAAGGAGGGGGAATGCCATTTGCATGTTATTTATCAAAAATGTTAAATTAGCTGCCAGTTGAGCATCACAGGCCCTATTGGGCCTCTTGTTTACTTTACTAATTGCCCTGTTCAGGCTCTAAGTTCCGTTGCAATAACTTTATATGAGCTAAAAACTGAAAGGTTGTCAAGTTATATGTAGGATGAGAGTTGGTTGTATTGAATTGGTTTGCTTTATCACGTTAAGCCAACTACAGTACAGAGATGTCGAAAGTTTATCACTAAGCTGACATGTTAGTGTCGACTCAGAAGCTTGTCCCAGCCTATCGTTGCCTATCTCGACAGCTTTTCGATCATTGCAATCTATATACCGGTAGCTGAGATTTTAGGTCCTTAGCTATCCATTCCTTGGACACTTGGTAGCCGATTCGTAAGCTCAGTGTTAAGTTTTTGACAGGTCTATACTGTTGACACAATTTGCAATGATTTACTAGTTTAAAGGGTTTGGGTATATATTTAATTGACCCGATTGGATCATGACGCAAGTTAGAATCATAATTTAATGTAATAATCACCATTATATTTTAAACATAAATAACGTTATACTGAAATGATGACAGCCATTATAGAGATCTTATTCTGGTTCAGTCACAGAGGGTCTATGTAATGAATAAATAATAAAACATTCCAATGACATAATTAAAGGTTAATTAAAGCTATCACAGTAATGATTGTCAACGTGTATTTTAAAAACAATCATTCTAACCAGATATGCTGATATTATTTTAATTAGTTGCGTCAATTCTCAAAGTGATTGCAGAGCTGTTAAAAAACTAATATTTCATATTTTCAATACAAACACGCGCACACACGCACGGACGCACGCACACGTACAGCAATAACATTGAATGTGGTTACATTTTCACTGCCTCTTGCAAATCAACGAGACTATTGTCGGAGCCTTAAATTTTGTGGTATCCAAATTCTTGTTGTTTGATTTTGCATTTGAACACTCTGCCATGGCACTATATACATTTACATTTATTTTTACAGTATAAACCCGTTGAAATGTTATCACTGGGCCAATGAAAAGGTGTAGAGGCTCTGCTTCTGAGGGACCGAGTTATAAATGGCGACCGAGATAGACACAGTTGCCGAGATATAGCTAAAAAGGGTCCCCGTTTCATCATTAACTTGTTACATGTAGCTCAGTGTTAAACTTTCGACAGGTCTGTACTGTATTCTGTCTTGTTTTCCTATGTCCGATTGCTGTTTGAGTAGCTCAGTTATGTAGAGTGCTCGCTCCGAAAGTGGGAGGTCGTGGGTTCGAACCAAAAACGAGTCTGACCCAAGACTTGAACGTGGGTACTGACTGTTCTTTCGCAAAGCACTCGGTATTATGAAATGAAAGACGCGGTTTTTCAGATAAGAACTTAAAATAAACGCCGAGGTCCCGTGTCATGGAAGGTGTTTTATAATGCCATCAGCGCAACAAACAGACACAATTGCTGCACCTTTGCTTCTAGTTGGCGTTGTCTCCAAATAAGTGAAATATTCTTGACTGGGACGTTGAACAACTCGTTTAAAAATTTGTTGTTTGATGTTCATAGTTGTTTTCGCTGTCGCCAATTACATGAACATTTGTACAAACGTGCTTTATAGCCACAATTTACTTCATTCCAAATATAAATTCCTATATTTGCTTTCAACTGATCTGCTTTCAAATAATCTAAAAAGGGCATATCTTTAATTCAAAATAAACATTCTTTGCTAACATATTCATTCTTTGGGATTTTTCTATTTTAGTAAAGCTATCATATTGAAAGTAAAATTAAGACTTGCCCTTCTTTATATAATTTGAACACCTGCGAGTTTACAAATACACCCGATATCCATTAAGTCAATAGTGATATTTAAGGACAATAGATAAATAGATAGATTTTTTGACATTAAACAGTAACGTATTTTTAATTATTTGTGCGTCATTTATTACCGTATTCAAAGTACAATTATGTTAATCTTAAAGGGCTAAAGTAGATATTTGACTTCTTCTGCAACTATTTCTATCATTGACCATGAAAGAGAGAGAGGAGAGAGAGAGAGAGAGAGAGAGAGAGAGAGAGAGAGATGCTCTTGGTGTTAATATTGGATATTTATTAGGTCCACTACCGTTAGTGGAGTCCCACGATCTCGTAGCTTATTTGAAATGCCCTTAAACGCTTTTTTCAATGCAGTAGGGTTAGCTTCTAATATGCGGACATTTAACATTTTCCCGAGGAAAAAAGAATGAATGAATGAATGAATGAATGAATGGATAAGCATTTAATTTGGGAAAAAGTTGTCATCTGTAATCTTTAGAAACTTTATTTTCACAAAAATTCAAAAATTAGAAATTAAAATATAATGACGATATGACTAATAAAACTTACTAGTATAAAATCAATTGTCACTTACCTTATAGATAACACTTCCTATTACATGGACAACTATAAATTATACAGCTACATTATATTATATTATCTACATTAAAATATGAACAGTGTAAACACTTGTAAACATAAAAATAAACACAAAATGAAGCTTGTCTTATATATAATTACTGGTCATGACTTAGTTCCAGTGTAAAATCTGCAAGCTAAAACTGTTGACTGTGTAACCTGTTCCATAAACACTAACATATAGTGTAAATGATCATTGACATAAATTTTATATGCATTTGTATATAAATATATAATTATCTACAGTACAGACATGTCCAAAGTTTAACATAGAGCTTACGAATAGAGTTGAGTTGAGTAATGGTGCTTAACGTCCCAGTCAAGAATATTTCACTTTTATCGAGACGTTTATTCATAATGTAATAATTATACATTTATATATCGTTTATTTTAAGTTCCCATCCGAAACAACCGTGCCTTTCATTTTGTAATACCGAGTGCTTGGAAAAAATTAAAGAACAGTCACTACCCACTTTTAAGTCTTGGGTCAGACACGGCCGGGGTTCGAACCTACGACCTCCCACTTACGGAGCGAGCAGTGGTGCTAACAAATAGAAGCAGAAAGTTAATTGAGGAGTTGTCCAGATGTAAATAGCTATTTGCCGAAAAAAATTGCCGAGAGATAGTACGTACCTGTTGAAAAAACAGCTACATAGTGGGAGTACGGATATATAAGAGGGCCGATTCGGCATTAATTCTTTAATTTAGTGTTAACTTTTCGACAGGACTGTAGTGTATGCTTGTCAAATATATGTTAGAAATTTTATATTCTTTACATTTGAAAATTAACCCAAGTCGATCAATGATCTGCTAGAATATACAAACGGCATAATAAAATATAGTCACACAGCATTGACCTGTACGATTGACCTTATTTGAAAAAGGTCATCCAATATATAGGGGGTTAATGTTCGGATTCGCAATGAATGAAAATATACACCATACAGATGTTTAATCTTAAAATAGCATTAGCATTTCCAATTATGTACTTGTGGATCATAAACAAAAATGTATATATATTTAAATTAAGGTCAAACGGACAGGTCAATGTTGTTTGCTTATAAATATACACTAATGTATATTGACATAGCTGCTATATGACCATGACCATATGCAATGGTCCATTGACACATCGTATGCAGTATGTTTAATATGTGTATCGGTTCAATTAGAAATCTTTTGTCACAAAATTTACAGATTAATCATCAGTGAAAAAAGGAACGATCTTGACATTTGACAAATGACCTGTTTGCGTCCGGCTGAAGGAAACTTTAAGCTTGTCTAAACAGATGAAATGTATGCTACTGTACCAGTATCCAGCAATCGAACCGACAATCTCTTGCACAAATGAGATTCGGATCAATATGTATGCGATGAGGGGCACTATGATGTCAACCGAGATAAAAACACGAGAAATGACACTTAAAAAGGTAGCACTTTACCAACTGACCTAATGCAGTGGTTAATCAAATAAGTAGGGATAGACCTAGATATTCTTGAGGATAACCAATAATTAGACATTTTTTATAATTCAGTAGTTCTTAATTTTATTGAACAGTTAATGAAAAAGATACGAGGGAGTGGAGAATTTTTCCTTGTGTTGCGCTGATGGCATTATACAGCTGGGTTCTTGATCGTGCCACACCCATCGTGACACGCCGGGACCTCGTTTATTTTAAGTTCCAATTCAAAAGAACTGTGACTTTCATTCCGTAATGCCAAGTGCTTGGCGAAAGAACAGTCAATATTCACCTTTAAGTCTTTGGTTAGATCCGGTGGGGGTTCGAACACAGTACCTCCCACTTACAGGACGAGTACTCCACCAACTGAGCCATCGAAGTGGTACTAAAAATTCAAAAATTAGCACTTGACAAAAGTTTTAAAGTATTCTGGAATTAAAAAAAACTAAAGTACATTTTATTGAAATGATCAGAATGAATTAATATAAAAATTATTATTGTGTAAAATATCGAGGGTTTATTTCAATAATGACTGTTATTTGTTGTATAGGGTACAGAGTATGTTTTGGAATAAATTTTCAAATTTAATGCAAATCCATTTCCACAATGTAGCCAAGTTTACAATGAAAAAATAAATTTGTTGATATATCATCATATTACAGCGTATTAATAATGCATGGTTTTGACAACAAGTTAATAAAATTATTGATTTCATTTCTGAAGCCCTATTATAACAAGGCCGATTATAGCATTGAAATCCGTTGCTAGGGAAAAATTAAAGAAGTTAATTAATTGGAAATCTATTTGCATTTGTTATATCATTGAAGTCCGTTGCTAAGAAAAATGAAAGAAACAATTTGATTGAAAATTTATTGATGACAATACTCATGGTTGTTATATCATTGAAATCCGTTGCTAAGGAAAAATATGAAAGAAATAATTTGATCGTATATTTATTGATGACAATGCTCACGGTTGTTGAAATGTGAACACGATAAAGAAAAGTTTTTGAATCAAATGCTGGTAGCTCAGCTAGTGCTCGTTCCGTTAGTGAGAAGTGGTGGGTTCGATCTCCAACCAGGTCTGACCCGAGACTTTAAAAGTCGGATGTGACTGTTCTTTCGCCAAGCACTCGGCATTACGGAATGAAAGTCACAGTACTTAAAATAGACGAGGTCCCGTGTCACGGTAGGCGTGGAACGAACAAGAACCATGCTGTAAAATGCCATTAGCCGAACGCACAGACAAAATTTCTGCACCTTCTCTTATAGCTGGCGACGTCTCGATATAAGTCAAATATTCTTGACTGGGACGTTAGAGATCTACTCAAATCTTATGCTGACATAATAGATTACTTATCCGTTAGTCCGATTTGGAAATTTTCGGTCAATAATAAGTGAGTAAATAAAATTGTGTCTTAGTTTGCTCACTTATATTGAAACAAAACCAGCCATAAAAAGTTTTTTTTTTCAAAAATGGGTTGAGGGGCGCTTTACATTATAATAGAGAGGATATTGTTGCAACACCGTGGAGCTTTTGGCACTGCATGGATGATGAAAAATAATAAAGTAAACACGGAAAGTTGTGAAGTAGCGAAGATTTGAATTCACCGATTATTCCCTGAATAAGCGTAGAAGAGTATAAAATAAACCAGAACTGTCTCTTGAGAGCCGACCCCCCCCCCCCACTCCCCCACCCCGCCTCCAAAATATAGGTTTTTCCGCGACCTTGACCTTTCCGGAATTACTTTGGTTTAAGGTCTTGACACACTTTTGGACAATGAAGATTATACATATAAAGTTTATGACAATTCTCAAAAGCAGCTATGAGATATGGCCCAGACACGATTTTACACTGTCAGACAGACAGACAGACTGACAGTCAAACCATGCTGATTCCTATATATCCACTCTAACTAGTTTGCAAAAGGGGGTAAATATTGATTGTTCTGTATTTGGAAACACGGGTCTTCCACCACCCGAAACAGATTGTGATTATCTTGATCGGGGTTTAAAACACCATTACTCCAGTCCCGCTATTACTTTTAAATCTGTTGTACATGTACATGTATGCATCTCAAGTAACGTCACTTTGGTACTTGATTAAAACAATACAGTGTGCGATTTCAGAAACGTGATACAGCATTGAAATTTAAGATTAAACGAATTGTTTTGTTTTTAAGCATATTTTAAACAATATATATATCACAGACCTGTCCAAAGTTTTATACTGAGTTAACGAAAAGGAGTCAAATCTCGGCTACCAAGTGGCCAAGATATAAAAAAAAGTTGTCAAGATGGACGATTCGGCACTTATTCATAAGCTTAGCATTAAACTTTGGACATGTCTGTACTGTGTGTATTTTTTATATTTTAAACAATATATATAGTAGAGACATGTCCAAAGTTTTACACTGAGTTAACGAAAAGAGGCCGACTTTCGCCTACCAATTTGCCGATATAATATTATGGAAAAAAATTGTCGAGATGCATATGGCCGATTCGGCACTTATTCATAAGCTTAGCATTAAAATTTGGACAGACCGTGTGTAATTTTACATGTCGAAATTTTAACACTCGGATAATATTAGTGCCAAATCTGCATCTCATCTCAGTCACGCGTTGGCTATAATATACATGTGTGTTGACAGCTATTGAACAGCTACTACCCATCTCTATGTCACTTTTCGGTCACTGTCAACCCCCGTATCTTGGTCATTCGGTACCCGAGCTTAGACATCTTTGCGTCAGCGTAGTGTTAAACTTTGGACAGGTCTGTACTGCACTTTATATACACCCTAGTGCAATTCATAATAGGACATAGCTTCTTTTTTTATTTAATCTTGTGTCAGATCAAATTTGTCATTTTTAATTTTAAACGGTTTTAAATTTCAAATTTGAAATTTGAATAATTTATATTTTACACTCAGAACACTACACCTTTTGAATGACAGGGTTACAAAATGCCGGGTAGCATTTCATAACTGTTAAGTATGTAAGAAAAAACTACTTTAAAGTCATTGATTTATGTCTTCTTGATATAGAATATTCATAGTTTTTATGTCTAAATGAATAATGATTTCTCGAACATTTTATTACAAAACTTGATATTAAATTCTTTGGTATGATTTTTGTGTTGACATTATTTCTGTTGCTTTTTGTATTGTCTACAGGTTGAATGATCGGGATACTTATTTTGCATTGATTTAAAATTGATCATTTTTGTCCGTTGTTGTGCAAATACATGTACATGTAATGGAAATGGCAAAAACATATGCACATAGTGCTCTCTCTCTCTCTCTCTCTCTCTCTCTCTCTCTCTCTCTCTCTCTCTCTCTGAAACAATAGAAAGTGGAAGCATAAATGGGAAATATAGTTCATAGTACTAGTAGTCAATTCAATTGTTGTTTAACTGTAGTGATCGAAAAACGCATTTTTGAGCATTTCAAAAACGTACTTTGAATCTGAGATGCGAGTTTTAATTTGTTTTCATTTTTTTTTCAATTTTTAAAATGCGGGGACATTTTTATAGGAACAATTTAATGTCCCAATATAAACTACCCCTATTGTATATGGCGTTTTAGAGAACATTTATATAACCTGAACACAAGATTGTTGTCCCCACATTGTTGGTGGTGTCACCAATATGTTTGTAATGGAGCTCCAGATCAACGAGCTCCAGGTCAACAGTTGGAACATCTCTCTCTCTCTCTCTCTCTCTCTCTCTCTCTCTCTCTCTCTCTCTGAAAACATTTTTATAGTACTCCTAAACTACCTTGCCTTCCAGCGTATATCGTGAATGGAAATCAAACTTTTGTCGTTTTTTATTTATGCCAAATTTCTTTTTTAAAACTCCAGAATTTGAAAAAAAAAATGGTGACGACATTTATGTTTTACTCTCTTGAAATGGATCGATCCACGAACGGCTAAATATTCACGATATTTGATTTTTACAAAACTCGAAATAAACGTTTATTACTTAATAAAGTTATTTCAATCCATGGCTCTTATAAATTGTGATATGTCAATTAGAGTTAACTCCCTTGACATAGTTGCTACATCAATATAAAGCTGAATTTGTGATATGACTATTAGAGTTAACTCCCTTGACATACAGATGTAATATGCATAATAAATTTTGTTTTATTATTAAGATCGATCCCGATGGGAACTGGATCCTCGTCGGTACATTGTAATTTGGATCACTCAGACTATTAACTAAGAGATTAAATGGACATGTGATTTGTGCATGTATATAGACAGTGTCTGGACATGTGAACATTAATAGAAAGAAATTAAAGTTACTCTATTTTCTAGTGGCACCATACATGGTCCTAGCCTTAACTTAAGAATTTCCTCAACTTATGTTTTTTTCCTTAATTTTAAGATTTTTCTTAAAGTAAGGAACAAAGTGTTTCACAACATTTTCTTAACTTGTATGTCTCCTTTATTTATGAATTTCTTTAAATATTTAAGGACAATTTAAGGAAAAATTGTGAAACGCGATTTAAGGAAATTCTTAACTAAGGACGGAATTAGAGGTTTAAGTTAAAGAAATTCCTAAGTTAAGGAATGATTGTGAAACCGGGGCCAGTTCCACAATCATTCCTTAACTAAGATTTTCCTTAACTTAAATCTTGCAAAATAATCTTTATAATTTTGTTAATTTTCATGATATTAAGAAAATAAAGGTGTCATTTTCAAAATCACTTCTAGATTAAAACATTTGCATTTGGTTTTTACAAAAATATTCATCAGTAGTTCCAAAAAGAGATTACCAAAATTGGCTAAATTTAAGTTAAGGAAAATCTTAGCCGAGGAATGATTGTGAAACCGGGGCTAGTTCCACAATCATTTCTTAACTAAGATTCCCTTAACTTAAATCTGGCAAATTTGAAACCGTAACAATTTTGTTAATTTTCTGGATATTCAGGAATATAAGGTGACATTCTGAAGATCACTTCAAGCTTATAACAGTTGCATTCAGTTTCATCAAAAATGTACAGTCATCCATAGTCCAAACAGAGCTTGTCATCATTTGCGTTTAAGCTTAGGAACATCTTAATTAAGAACTGATAGTGAAACTGGAACCTGGTTAAATGTTTGTGAACCCAAAACATTTTTTAAAAAAATCAAATAATGAAAGTAGGCTCAGTTACCGGGTGGTCTAAGGGACACACATAGCCTCCCCCCCCCCCCCCCCCCCCGCCATCACCTGGATTAGTATCCCGCCCGGAGGTGATTCTGATGTGAGAAAGTTCGTCGCTTGCTGAGCACTCCGACTTTTACCACCATCCATGAATTAACTGTCTCGATATACTAGTCAGTAAAAGAATCTTGACTTGGGGGTAAAATACCAATATTTTACATTTCTCCGCTCAGTGATCAACATAAACGAAAATAATGACAAAAAGCTGAATACTATAATACTTATATTTATTAAATAATTTAATTATTAGATATATAATTTGATAAAATCAACACTATTTCACATTTTGAAATCTCTCTCTCTCTCTCTCTCTCTCTCTCTCTCTCTCTCTTAATATTAATACATTTCTGTTTATACATAGAGTATATACAACAATTTTAAGAAAAAATGTAACACAAGTTTGACAATAAATAGCACTATTTTTTTCAATTAGGATTTCAATTGATCTCATGCACCAAGTCTATACACATTTTGCCATATACCTCACATATACCCGCATGCCATTTTTCGATAAATCAAATGAAACGATTCGATTTTAAAACATGGCAAGGACAAGGAAATAGTTAAAGCACTTTTGTAAAAATTTAGAAATTGAGTCGCTGTGACCTTTTATGCCGTCTTTCTCCAGCTGTCCAGGATTTGGATTTGGCCCGGAAATGGCGTAATTCTTCTGTATGCTGGCTGTCCAACATTGGTTTGTATTCCATAGGCTCACACCATTGCTAAAAGATAGAGAGAAGATTCTATTAAAATGTTATACTAATGAGCTTCACTTAAAAGCATTCCTCATGGAAATGGAAAGATCTCCTTTTTATCAGAAATATATAAATTTCACTGAGAGTAACTCACAAGATGTGGGTTTGTTGAAGTAGCACAGGGCATGCTCTTCATCATCTCTATTTAAGCATGATGCAAAACCTACAATTGATGATGATGATGATGATAATGATGAAGATGATGATTGTGGTGATGATGATGATGATGGTGGTGGTGGTGGTGGTGGTGCACGTGGTGGTGATGGTTGTGGGGATTTTAATGGTAGTGATCTCATTTCACAAGGTTATTTATAAATGGGAATATGCGAGAATACGCAATACTGTGACTAAAATTCGTTGTTTTTCGTTCACATTTTATTTTTGGTTTGGATTAAGACAGATTTTTCATTTTCACAGATTGGCGTATTAGTTTAAACAATATTTTATTTTGATAGATACAATGAGGATTCTGGAACAAGAGTAAAACTCTTATAAAAACCAGTCTCCTTCAATATAATATATAACACAAATTGGCGTATTATAGATATCTTAGTAAATTATATCGCGCATCACTTTAGACATAGTTTTGGTTTTCATATGATTAGATCTTTAAAATAAAAACAATAAATGAAAATCATGTTGCATGTATTTACCTTGTTTCCAGATAAGAAAAATTCCTTGTATCCGCCATTTAACAAGTAGACTTCTGGGTAATTCAATGCTGGGTAATTATTGCTATTAATTTCTCTATCTTTGGCTCTTAAATATCTGCATCTGTTATGAAGAAAAAAGTAACATTAATAAGTGTGTGCATCAGAGCTTAAAACTGAAATTACGAGCAATATATTTTACTGAAGATTTTAAAATGAATCGGGCTCACAGATAGTACTTTGGTTTTTTTTTCTTATTTCTGCACAGAGTAAAACGTAAGCGTTTTATGGGGACTTAACATGTTGAAAAACCAGGTAAATGGCGAATCCTTTTGCGCATATGACGTAAATCGTCACCAAGGACATAACGCCCGGTGTTAACATTACCATACACCCATAACACTTTCCTTTCTACCAAAATACTTTATGACAATCGCGCATACCCATACAGACTTTCAGTTACGACTAGGCACGGTTAAGTGGTTAAGTAAACAACACTGTCGAACATAATTCAAGTTTACTGGATTATCTATGTAAATAGCGTAACTCACTGTCACAAACACAGTGAATTGAACAGTAGGTTCGATCACCACTCGGGCAGTTTTAGATAGTTCGCTTGCCGAAGGTCGGTTGTTTTCTGCAGTAACTCATGCAAATGATTATCCCAGAACAGATGAGTTCATATGAGTTAATATCAAACTTTATTTGCGCAATTCCTTATATCCGAAAGGCACGACATTGTACTATATTCTGGGTATTTACATACTAGATGTATAATGAAATATACTTACAATTTAGGTCCTCTTTCTGATGAAAATTCACAATGGAATATAAGTATAGAAGCCTTGTCTTTGTTGGTTGTTGCTTTATTGTGTTCTGTCTGTAAAAATTCTAAAATCTTTTCCTGGGTGTACAAGTTCTCTGCTGACTGAAAAATTAAAACATCGATGGTTTGGTAAATGTGTTAAAATATGAAACATCATTATTTACATTTTTATTCGGGTATTAAGTGAAAACAAACTTACAATAAGCACCATTTGAATAATAATAATAATAATAATTAATTAGAACATGTGTACATAAAGGTCATCGGTTCAAAAGGGCGACTTTTACAGTTTCCATTGGGTGACCTTTATAGACAGGTTTGACTGTAAATGCAACAATGAACAAACACGTGACTATACATAAGCAAAGTATTTATAAACAATTGGAGGGATGTTTCCTCTTTTTGTAACTAACTTTCAAAAACTTTTGTTTATAAACAAAAAATACTTTTTTTTAATTTCAAGAGGAAAAATTGTTATACACTTCATGGTAAAAACGTGTTATGATGAATTTTATAATTACCTTTATATGCCCGCCATTATATTCATATGGGTATCTACAGTCGATTATTTTGAAGTCACCGATGACGTCATCATATTTTCCACTCAATAAATTTACCATCTAAATAGAACAAATTAAAATCATGTTATAAATTTTACGCCAATTGTATAATGGCGTCATTTTGCGCGCTTTGTACCAGGAAATCGGCATAGTCACTCTGACCGCATGTCCTGATCAAGAAGACGAATACTTGTAGGAAGACCCCTTATAACAAAAACTCCGATTTTTACCATATGTACAATTGATTCAAGTGGCGATATATTAAAAGTTATCCAGTGGTGTGGTTAAAGTATTTTTGAGTTAACCATCGCACTAGTTACATACATAAACTACATTTAAAAAAGAAAAAAGAAAGAAATATGTATGTCTTATTTTACCAGAAATCGAGCAAACAATACACATTCTATGAAAATTCGATCATGAAAAGTCAATTTTGGTCGTGATGAAATGAGTGTCGTGCAATAAAAATATTTTATGAAGAACAACAGGAAGATGATCAGAAAACAAGAAGTTTTACGAAAGTAATACTAGTACATGTATAATAGATATTTAATTTGCCTTAATGACGCAAAATGACCGTTCGAAAAATGCACAGGAGCCTGAAGTACCGATTTTTGTGACCACCTCTCAAACACTAGCATTTGCAACCTGACGAGAGACGTTGTGTTAATAAACAAGTACTTTACTTGATAACTTACAGTTGCCGGACTTATGTTCTTTAAATCGCTGTGTTTTCCTGTTACTGTGGGTAAAGTATAACATCTTGATCCATCACTGATCAACTCACTCTGGTCAACAAGTCTATCGACAACGCTTTCTACTACGTCAACGGCGGCGGGTGCATGCTCACATTTAAGGGGTGTGTCCTGAAAAATAAAAGATAAATTGATTTATAAACAATCCATTTATTTACGCATGTGTCACATAACATTTCTTTAAATAAAAATCTTCACTAAATATACCAATGAAGTATTTACTGATAAAATTTAAAAACAGATGGTCTAGGGCGCTAGAATTGTGTTTTTTTATTTGACACTTTCTAGTGATTTAGGCAATGGTTCCTGTTTTGTTTCAAACTGAAGTATCATTGGTTCAAATCTGCGTCAGTTTACATCTTATTTAATCTATAGACATGTAGCAACTTGCTCTCTCTCTCTCTCTCTCTCTCTGCAACACTTACCCCAAAAGAAAGCGTCTTCTTTAGTTTTGGTCTGCGGATTTCAATAGCTACATCTGTGTGTTTTTGACGTTTTGACTCTGAAAAGATGCTTTCCTCATCCGATAGAGGGCGTTTTGATTTGGTAACAGAATGTACTGGAGTATCTGTGTCGCTCTTTACTTTACGACGGAAATGAATCTGAAAATTAAAAAAAGGAAACTATGCATTATTAACCAGAAAACTTTGATAATAAGAAAGACAGTATACATGAATAAAATTGTCTTAAAAACATCATTTTCATTTTCTTAATTAACCTTTTACATGTTGTTACTTCGTCAATCACTTGGTCTATGAACATTTGTACGTGCATCTTGTACATCATATATCTTCACTTGTGCTTTGTACAAAAAAGTCTGAAATACCGCGTATCCCCAGACATTTAAGGTAGCAATTCGTCACTTATTAAATATAAAAATATCTTAAGTTACAGTTATTTACCTTAAAACACACATCTTCTTGTTTTTCAGTAGGTTTTGCTTCTGTCGCAGAACCGTCCTGTAATGATAAAGATCAGTAAAATTAATATTAATTATAACTCCATGTAAAAAGTGTCCCCACAAACGAACCCCAATTTGGAAATTCCCCAAACCAGCAATAGCTTCATTTGGACCCTAGTTAGTATAGCTATCTCTCGACACTGTTTTATACACTACTCAACTAAAGGGAAGAAATCTTAGTTCGGTTGCCGAGTGGCCGAGGTATGGCAAGCTAGTGGCCAGACAACTGCTGAAACATTGAAACCACCTGCTGAGATATGGGTGATATGGAATAAATAAATAAATAAATAAATAAATAAATAAATAAATAAATAAATAAAGAAATAAAGAAAAGAAAAGATAAGAAGGAACGAAAGAAAGAAAGAACGGAAAGAAAGAAAGAAAGAAAGAAAAGAAAGAAAGAAAAGAGAAAAGAAAGAAAGAAAGAAAGAATAATTAAATAATAAATAAATAAATAAATAAATAAATAAATAAATAAATAAATAAACTTACATCATCATTTTCCATTCCTAGGCCAGAATCTTCATCAATGAGCAGTGCTGAAAGGTCTTTCTTAACTACTGGGGTTATTACGAAGGTCTGTTCCGTATCGGATTTTCCAGGCGTGAACATACACGCATCAAAAGTCGGTACCTACAGCATTAACGAAAAAAACCCTATTTAGATGGACAATTTTGTACAAATAAATAAATAAATAAATAAATAAATAAATAAATAAATAAATAAAATATTGTTTACAAACATAAATTAAAATCAACCTTTTCTGGGAGTCGATAATTCTTTGTTTTTACAAAAAATTTAGTAAACGCTATTTAAAAATATAATGTCCTTTCAATAACTTTTTTTAATTTGCAATGTTCCCTTCGTTAATTTTTTTCAATCAAATAAATAAATAAATAAATAAATAAAATAAAATAAAATAAAATAAAATAAAATAAAATAAAATAAAATAAAAAAATCTTACCTCATCAAATACACCCTCATCTTGAAAAAGGGACATCCTAAAACATAATGAAAATAAACTTTATAGATCATTGAAGCATACATTTGGAACTTTCGTTCTTCAAGTTAAAAAATGACAACCGTTTTTAAATCCGATCATAATCCGTTATTTGCAAAAAGAATTCAAATAAAAACACTACCTTGATAAATTACACACAACTTTTTCCATTATTGTAGATATTAAAAGAAATTTTTAAAAAAGTTCTTTTTTGGAGAAAACAGAGAAGTGGACGCGACGAATGACTTTGCAAGAATGAAGTTCGATTTCTTTTTCAGCATAAAGTAACCAAGTTTTTACAACCATGTCAAGTAACCCGGGAGCCAAAACGTTCTACAAGATGGTCAAGTAGCCCTGGAGCTAATACATCTCCTGAACATCTTGTTGACATGTTTCCCCTCTCTTTGATGTACTGTTAACGTATTGTAAATAAGTATTATGTTTTGACTAGGGCAACTTGACATCAAAACTGGATTTTTATAACAGTTTCTGTTTCAAAAGAGATTATCGAGATAATCTATAGATCAGCTCGATTCTTTATCCGTTAACACGCCAGATAACGTCAATCATGAGATGATGCGTCATGAAAAATCAGCTTTTTGACTTTTTGACTACCAAGTTTCTGACAGGAATCAAATCTGGTTTTTACGGTAAAAGATGAAATAATATTTATGGTAGCTTTAACTGGATTAACGGTCATTGCGTAATAGATATTTTTATTCGGAATAGTTAGAAAAAATATTGCGGTAAAAGTAATCACAATATTGATGATTATGTTACGAAATGTGAAAATATTGTGGTGGCAATTTATAACTGTTTTCCCAGCATCAAAGATCTAACAATTTTAGTGAGATCATTTTGTGATGTAAATTGTCAAACTAATTTCGAAATAAAAATTACTTTAAAACGACGTTTTTGGAATATCAAAATCAAATTTAATACTTATTTTGTATATAAAAATAAATAGAAATTAAAATAAAATAAAATAAAATAAATGTAATGAAATGAAAATGAAAATGAAATGAAAATGAAAATGAAATATAAAATAAAATAAAATAAAATAAAATAAAATAAAATAAAATAAAATAAAATAAAATAAAATAAGATAAAATAAAATAAAATAAAAGATAAAAGATATAAAATAAAATAAGACATATTTCGAAATGAAAAATATTTCATACCTGCATTTTCGAATAGATGAAATTCTATCCATGTTTTCTAACAACCAACTAGATATCAAATTAGAAATAAAATTTCAATTCCACTTAAATCTGTACAGTAGAAAGAAATAATTTTTTCAACAGCAATCGAATTATTTCTCCAACGCTTGTTAGTCTTTGTTAGTCTTAGTCTGATTAGAAAATGTTGAAAATTCAGAACAAACCACCCCTTTAAATAAGGTGAATGTGTTGTGATAAGAGAAAAAAATAATACTGATTAAAATTTTAATACAGTGAGTACGTAATTGAGTGAGGATAATTAAAAGACAGGTGCAAATATAATTAATTATGACATGTAAAAACTGAGAATTTTCTCGAGTTCAGTTTTAATTTTACTTCGAGCACCGCCCTGAAGTCAAAGTTAATTTAATTACTGTTGTTTCCATATGATAATCGATTTCCGACTAACACATCCTCAAGCACAAATTATCTAAATTAACCCTTCTTAGAGTATGACTAAAAATTGGGCAAAAATGATAAAAAATAAGAATTAATTATTAAATAAATAAATAAAAAAAAAATAACAAATTATAGTGAAGGTACTTCACACACAAATAAATATATTTTCTGTCATAATGAGATATTTATGTTAAAATTCAAAAACCCGCGAAAAAAAAACATTTTTAACAAATTATTCCCTGTGATAAATAACAAAATAAAATAAATAATAAATAAATAAATAAATAAATAAATAAATAAATAAATGCCACATATAAAATTTCAATATAAATACATGTAGGTCACATGTGAGATATTACATATAAATACACACTTTTATTAAAATATATTTTTATAAATATATATATTTTTTTACTTTCGCCCGCCTCACTTTTCTGGTCGAAGTTCGCGTATTTTGCTTTTGCAATTTTTCACTTTATTGTGATTTAAACATGATTTTATTTTCACATCTCCGACAAAAGAGGCTGTATAATTAATAGAATCTATCACAACTTGGCTTGCCAGATAGGGAAATCTCAACTTGAGTTCTAATATATTTGGAGGCTTGACGATTTCTGGACCAAATATATTAGGACGAGAGTGTAGATTTCCTTATCTGTCACTACAAGTAGTGATTGATTCTATTTCTTGCATCAGAAAGTACAATTTTTCAATTAAAAATCAATTTCAACTTATCAATACACCTCTGATATTGTTAATAATATTTTGCGGGAAAACAGCATGTAGGCTTTGCACGGGGGTGGGGGGGGGTATGGTGGGTTACAAGATGGAGATATCTTGCACCTCTCTTTTTTATGGAATTAATCTTTAAATATAGTTGGTATATGCGTGAGATGTGCGGGTGTGTTTAACATAATCTTAATGTATAGTTGTTTTATGTATTTTATAGAAGCAGTATTTGAAATTTGGGAGTCTCATGTATGACCCGGCCAGGGTTAGAACCCACGATCTCCAAGCTCTCTAGAGGCCGCTCTACAACTGAACCACCCAGGCAGTTTAAGGTACATATACATGTGTATATTGCTTTATTTGTCAGTGGCATAAGTTGAGACGAAATGTGATAGTTTATGATGTCACTATATATATTAATCACAGTGTATGAACGGAACTGTACGCAAAAAGGTAGCTACTGTTCGTCGAAGCGAGAAGAAGGTGTATCGGGAGACGCGAGGTTGTTGATTATCTATCTTTCTAGCTCAATTTTAATGGATTTAGTTTATCCTTTTTATTTAATCCATCTTCACTATATAAAGCTTTAGTGGTAGCCATATGCTCTCAGAAAAGTGTCAACTTATATAATAAATATGATGATGAACATCATCAAACGTCGAGCCGTGGGCTTCTCACTTCTAGTTAAATGATGTAAAATACGTATTATTTCACATTGTATGTTCCATTATCAGTACCTATATGTAGAAAAATATTCTTAGATTCCCTAACTCATGTACATAATGTTACAAAACTCGTATTCACACTGAAAAAGCAAGTTTTCCTACCGTGGTCGAAAGTTAGAACTGTACCGGTAGTTTTCAACATCTGTATTGTTTCTGTACCGGTAGCTACTTTTCTCTTCCACGACATCCATGCGAGTTAGATGGAATTTTCAGTTTGATACTAGAAATTTTTGTAATTCAATTATAAATAATCATGCTTTTCTATTGAAGCAAAATATGCTATGGACAATATTAAAGACCAATAGCCCCTTAATTATAGTACATTATAGTACAATTGCATTAAAATATATCGCATACTGTAGCATGTTTTTGGCAATTTATTACTCAAATTTCCATATTGCAAGAACTGAGGGGGTGATAGCTATAATATAAAAATATTATTAAACGTAAGCTACTATTCGCTACGATAACAAGATTATTACCCTCTGACAATTAATCTATGTGCGTGAGATTTGCTAGTGTGTTTACTATCAGTCATTAGCAAGGAATTTAGCTGTATGGATTAAGACAGGAGTGGACAAGAGACTCAGGAAGGAACATGCAGGATTTAGACCAGGGAGAGCGTAACAACAGAGCATCCTGAGAAAAATACTGGAACAAGCAAATGAATTCAGTACTCCAATATACACTTACTTTGTGGACTTCGAAAAGGCATTCGACTCGGTGCACAGGAAGAGCCTTTGGACGATAACGAAGAGCTATGGGATTCCAACCAAAATCACTAATGCTATAAGAGGAATGTATGAGTGATTCGAATATGCTGTCATTGAAGAAAATGAAACATCAGAGTGGTTCGCTATTAAAAGTGGTGTAAAACAGGGATGTGTAATGTCAGGGTTTCTTTCTAATAGTTATAGATTGGATGATAAAGAAAACAACAAATGGAGTGAGAAGAGAAATAAGAAGTGACTTTACAACATTATTGTTAGGTCTTGTGTTTGCGGAAGACATAGCACTTTTATCCTTCAAATTCTAAGACCTAAATGATAAGACTAGGAAAATGACTGAAGAGGCATCAAGGATAGGGCTTAAATTAAATTCAAAGAAATAGACTTAGAAGGATTTGGAACACCAAAAATATTAGAAAAAATACAAAGATGCACCTATTTAAGACCTTAGTAGGACCAGTATTGTTTTATGAAAGTAAAACGTGGAAAAGAACGAAGAAAGATGAACACCTCTTACAAACGGCTTCCAAACATATTGCCTCAGAAGGATACTAAGAATAAGATGGCAACATAAAATACCTAATGAAAAAAATATTGAAAACAGCTAGACTTAACAACATAAGCTATGAGATCAGGAGAAAAAAGTGCAACTGATTCGGACACATACTAAGGAAAGAGGGAACAAATGACTGAAAGACAACACTAGGGTGTCAGCCAGAGGGAAACAAAGGGAAGACCTAAGTCCACACGGAGGAGAACAACGAAAAAGGAAAGAAACGCTGCTGGATGGAGTAGATGGCCAAAGCAACAACGAAGGACAGATAAATATGGAAGGATAGCGTTGAGGCCTTATGCGCCCTCTGGCGCAGAGAACATTAAGTTAAGTTTATGGTTTTCATTGTACTTGCGCACCCTCAGGGCGACTTTAAGGTTCGAGTAGTTTTAAACTTAAGTTCAAGCTCAATGTCGTAAAAAATAAAAATTTATGAAGACTATTTGCAGTAACAACAATGGTAAGAAACCATCTGTGTAAATGAAAGTATTTTATTTTACGACAATTTTTTTGGCCATTTGAAGCAATGTCACAAGTTTAAGAGGAGTTAAGTTGGGTAAATGTGTTCTACGTCCCAGTCATGAATATTTCACTTATATCAAGAAATCGCTAGTTATAGGTGAAGGTGCATAAATTTTGTCTGTGCGTTGCACTGATGGCAATTTACAGCAGGGTTCTTTATCGCGCAAAGCCTACCATGACACGGGACCTCGTTTATTTTAAGTTCCAATCCGAAAGAACCGTGACTTTCATTTTCGTAATGCCGAGTGCTTGGCGAAAAAACAGTCACTTCCCACTTCCAAGTTTTGGGTCAGACCTGGTTGGGGTTCGAAGCAACGACCTCCCACGGACGGAGCGAGCACTCTACCAACTAAGCTACCACAGGGGTTATGTTTAAAAGGAAGTGGTGGCTGTATTACCATAATACTTATACAACTAATTAGATAAAATCATATGGTAGCATAATAAGCATGAAAGTACTAAAAATCTCTGACTGGAAAAAGAGAAAATTCCCCAGTATCCTAGAGAGACTGAAGTTAAAGTATCACAATAAAAACTACCGGTACAGTGTTTCTGTTACTAGAAACTCACTACCGGTACAGACAAAATATAAACTACCGGTACAGTAACATCTTGTCAGTCATATCGTTTGAATCAATATTTTGAATGTTTCTGTGCCAAAGTAGATTTTGTAACTATATAGACTGATTCAAAAAGGTTTGTTTTCATCATGTATTTTAAAATTCTCTGATATTGTCGATTAAATGAGCATAAATCTACATTTTAGATAAGTCCAGCGTTTCTCAAATACGTGTTCATGACTGTTCTTAATGGAGTATTTAATTTATTTTGAGATTCTAAAACATACAAATACGCCCTAGAAGAAGATAGAGAACAACTGCTTATTTACCATATTTGATTTCGAGTTGCTATTTACGCAACAAGAAAATAAAAAGCAATTTACTCGTTGACCTCATTGTCTCTCGCTTTGCAGAACAGTAGCTACCTTTTTGCGTACAGTTCCGTTCATACACTGTGTTAATAAAAGAAGTAGTTTCCCTTGTATACATTCTTATGGTTTCTGTCTATTTATAGATCAATGCCAGGTGGATCTAGAGGATCTAGAGGCTATTTATTTTCGTAGTGAAGGCTGTGTTTTGTCTAACTTTTACAAGTGTACTCTAAAAAGTAGATGCAAAACATTTCAGTCTGCTGAACAGTTGTACCAGCTTGAAAAGGCAGAGTTCCACAAGGCTTATGATATATTAGATAAAATAATGCAGGCAAGCACAGCCAGAGAGGTGAAAAATATATCTTTACAGATCGCCACTGCTCCGGCCTGGTATAATAATAAAGTAAAAGTAATGGAAAAAATTTTAGAAACAAAATTAGAACAGTGCCCAGAATTTTATACTTATTTAAATAGTAAGTGTAAAAATAAAGTAATAATACATGATGACCCCAATCCATTTTGGGGAACAGGGCTTTATTATGACGGAAAAAATATGATGGGCAAGATATTAGAAAAACTGAGAGACAGAAATGTATAAGAATGTATACAACAAAAACATACAAAAATATATATAGCTTTTTTGTAAAGTTGGATGTCATATAAGGATAAATTATTTGTCCAAAAAATATTTTTTCTTACTATAACACTATGTATATTATATGTAACACCAAGTATTTGTCACATTTAAAAAAAAAAAAAAAAAAAAAAAATATGTATTGGGTATTGTAGTAAAGGAATGGGAGATAATCTTTACTAACCTATCTATTTGCCTGGGATAGAGACATAAGATTTGTCTCCCTTTAAATGGTAAAATTTGACACTTGATACATGTTTATGTCATCTATTTGCCTGGGATAGAGACGTAAGATTTGTCTCCCTTTAAATGGTAAAATCTGACACTTGATACATGTTTATGTCAATCAGAGACATATAAAACAGAGATTGGTAACACCTATTTAAATCAATGTTACGGATTTCAGACAGTCACGTATCTCGGGTTTTATATGCCTCTGTGTCAATACAGAGTTTTCATTGTGTTTGAAAACAAGATAAAGATAATTTTGAGAATTTATGCTAAACAAGGATGTTTTTTTTAGAATTTTTTCATATTACATGTAACATACATCATGTACATACTGTGAGAACCTGTAAGACATGACATTTTAAATATGAACATATATCGCCAGGTGCTGCAGTTTGACCAATGCTGGAAATAATGATTGTTTTATACTTTATTCTCATTCTTGCTATCTTTTTCTTTTCTCTTCTATATTTAATCACGTTTCAATATATATGGTTGCATTCAGTGCTGTTTATATGTTACATAAATTGTGTTGTTCTATATTATCTCTGTCCCTTTTTTCATCACAGGGATAGTAACTGTCTATGGTTAGGTACAAATGTAAAGAAAAGAAGTAATAATGATTTATATATTAATTGTAATTTTAAATGCTTAACAATACTATCCCTGTTATCTTTTTTTTGCCATTCATTCTACCATGCTTACAGCATAACTTATTGTGATAAGTATCGCATAAATAATATGTTACAAAGTGTACTAAAATTTGATAGATATATTAATGACTTCTATTAAGATCATGACCGTAAACTGTCAGGGACTGGGAGACGCACACAAACGTACAGATTTGTTTTCATATTTGAAATCTAAATGTTACAATATTTATTGTCTGCAAGATACACATTTTACTGAGAAAATGGAACCATACATTCAAGCTCAATGGGGGTACAAGTGTATTTTTAATTCATACAGAGGGAATGCACGAGGCGTTGCAATTATGATAAACAATAATTTCGAGTGTGAAATTCATAAATATAAATGTGACAATAATGGAAACTTAATATTAGCAGATATGACTATAGAAGGGGAAAAAATTACTATTGTTAATATATATGGGCCTAATGAGGATAATGCAGAATTCTATCTCGATGTTTTCAAACAATTAGAGGAATTCCAAAATGAGAAATATTTAATTTGCGGAGATTTCAATCTTGTATTAAATCAGAATTTAGATACAAATTATTATTTACATGTTAACAATCCAAAATCGCAGAGTTGTATACTAGACAATTTAGATACATACGATCTAGTAGATCCCTTTAGAGAACTATATCCAAAATTGAAACGATATACATGGAGGAAAAAAAATCCAATTAAACAAGCCAGGTTAGATTTCCATTTAATATCAAAAAATTTAATGCAATTTGTAGAAAAAGTAACAGTTGAAAACAGTTATAGATCTGATCATTCTGGTGTGGTATTAAATTTGAAGTTTAAAAATATAGAAAAAGGACCAGGTCTCTGGAAATTTAATAATTCTTTACTAAAAGATTCCAAATATATTGATTGTATTAAAGAGGTAATAAAAAATACTAAATTACAATATGCCGTGCCCATTTATAACATCAATCAGATTAATATTATAGATCCTGAAAATTTACAATTAACTGTAAATGACCAACTTTTTTTAGAAACCTTATTAATGGAAATCCGGGGCAAAACTATATCCTATTCATCTTTCAAGAAAAAAGAACAAAATAAATTAGAACAGTGCTTAAATGAAGATATTAAAACTTTAGAAGAAAACGAAGACAAAAATAATATAGATATTTTAGAAGATAAAAAAAATGAACTTTTGAATTTAAGAAAAGAAAAATTAAAGGGACATTTTATAAGGGCGAAAGCAAAATGGATAGAAGAAGGCGAAAAACCCACAAATTACTTCTGTAATATGGAGTCAAGAAATTACTACAGTAAATTAATTGCAAAAATTGAAAAAGAAAATGGAGAAAATATAACAGACCAAAAAGAAATATTAAGGGAAACAAAAAATTTTTATCAGACGGACTGTATTATAGAAAAATTAAAATACTTAAATTTCAACATACTTTCAGATGATGAAGCAAAACTGATTGAAGGGGAGATAACCTATTCTGAAGCAAAATATTTTTTAAAGAATATGAAAAATGACAAAAGTCCTGGCTCGGATGGTTTTACCACCGAATTTTTTAAATTTTTTTGGATAGACATTGGTTACTTTATAGTAAGATCAATAAATTATAGTTACAACATAAAAGAAATGTCCAATACACAGAAACTAGGCATAATTACTTGTATACCAAAACCGGATAAACAAAAAGAATACTTAAAAAACTGGAGACCAATAAGTTTATTAAATTGTGTCTACAAAATTGCATCAGGCTGCATAGCAAACAGAATTAAAAAAACACTTGATACACTTATTTCAAAAGACCAGACAGGATTTATAAAAGGTCGCTTTATAGGAGAAAATATTAGGTTAATATATGATATAATGCAATATACTGATATTAACAATATGCCAGGCTTATTATTACTTGTTGATTTTGAAAAAGCATTCGATTCAGTTTCATGGGAATTTATACAAAAAGTTTTATCTATTTTTAATTTCAAGGATTCTATTAAGTGTTGGATTCAAACTCTATATAATAATGCAGAATCTGCAGTTACACAAAACGGTTTCATATCGGAAAGATTTAAATTAGAAAGAGGTTGCAGGCAAGGTGATCCCTTATCACCATATATTTTTATATTGTGTGCAGAGATACTAGCAATTTTGATAAAATCAAATCCTGAAATAAAAGGAATAGAAATTGAAGGGGAAGAATATTTAATATCCCAGTATGCAGACGATACTAGTTTTATGTTAGATGGGTCTCCCAGTTCCCTAGACAATACTCTAAGAGTTTTAGATTACTATGCAGGAGTTTCTGGACTTAAAATTAATTATACAAAAACCAAAGTTATATGGATTGGGAGTAAAAAATTTTCATCCGAAGTTTTTCACCGAGATAAATGGAAACTAGAGTGGGGAGTTACAAACTTTAAATTACTAGGTATAAATTTTTCAGTAAATTTAGATCAGATCACAGATCAAAATTATGACTTAAAAATAAGAAATTAAAAGTACTATAAAAAATTGGTCACATAGAAAATTGACGATGTTAGGAAGAAATACTGTATTAAAAACTCTAATAATTCCAAAAATTACCCACTTAATTATTTCCCTACCGAATCCAAATGAGAAACTAGTAAAAGATCTAGAGAAATTATTTTTTAATTTCATTTGGGAAAACAAGCCAGAGAAGATAAAAAGAGATATACTTATTCAAGATTATGGTTACGGAGGCATAAAAATGATTAGTTTACCAAAATTCTTTACAGCTTTGAAATGTACATGGATTAGAAGAATTATTAAAAATAGTGAATCAAAATGGGCGAAACTTAGCAAAGTAATAACAAATATAAATCTGGATGAAATTTACAATTGTGGAGATTATTTTATTGATATAAAACAGAGAAAAATCATAAACAACTTTTGGAATGATGTTTTACAAAGTTGGAAAATTCTCCAAAAAAAAGAAATTCCAAAAAATTTTGAAGATATGGCAAGTGTTAATATTTTCTATAACAGTAATATAAGGAAAGATTTTAAACCAATTATTTATACAAAATATATAGAAAAGAATATAACAATGATACATGATCTAATGGATGTTCATGGAAAATTCTTAAAGTATGAAAATTTTATTGCAAGATATGATGTAGACTCTAATTTTCTAGAGTATAATTCTTTAATAAGTAGTGTAAAATCATACCAAAAAAAAGTTTTGGGATTGGATGTCTGCCCATTTCAGAATCTCAATAGACCTAAAATGTCATATAATTTAAAATCCATTCTTAAAGATGAAAAAGGTTGCAAAGAGATTTATGGGGTTCTGAAGCGGACCGATATCCATCCAAAAGCTCAGACTAAATATGCAAATTTAAACTATAACATCTCTGAATTAGAATGGAGAAATTACTATATTCTACCATTCAAAATTACAAAAAATACAACTTCCCAATGGTTTCAGTACAGGATCCTGCATAGAATCTTAGCTACAAACTCATTCTTATATAAAATCAATTATGTTGACTCGGATAAGTGTACATTTTGTAACAATGAAGTTGAAACACTGGAACACCTGTTCTATGACTGTTATAAAGTGTACGAACTATGGGAATCTATCCAAAGATGGATCTTTAACACAAAAAATGAACAAATAGAATTAAGTAAAAAAGTAATTTTATTAGGATATACAGATAAACAAAACAAAGTGGCTAATACTAAATATTAAACAATATATATATAGAACTAAAATACAAAAGCATCAGTTAAATATTTTTGCTCTTCAAAACATAATAAAAAAGAATTTGGAAATAGAACGTTATATCCTTTTTAAAAACTGTCGTTATGATGAATTTTACACTTTGTGGTTCCCATGGTTCAAGCTTTGTTAGATATAACTGTAATAACAGAATTTAAATTATGAGATATGTTTTTTTCTCTTTTTTTGTGTCACTCTAAGATTAATGCTGTGAACTGTCCATCTTTTGTGCTTAATATTGATAATGTATGCATATAAACAAACACAAAATATATGACAAGTACTTCTTCCTTTCCTCCTTCCTTCCTTAGTCTAGTTTTCTAGTCCTGTTACCAGATTTTCTCCTTTTTTTCGCTATTATGCTACACTGTCATTCTTTCTGGTAACCTATCTCTCAATCTCCATTTTATCTATCTTACATATATACACACACACACATGCATATGCTAACATGAACACACACACACACACACACACACACACACACACACACACATGCATGCATACCAAAACAAATTTAAAAAACCAGACTGCATGAAATAGCTTTATTTGCCAAATGCTATATAAAATGTAAAGTACCAAATTTGACAATATATTAAGTAGGTATATGTTAAATATACCTAGTATATATACAAATATTATGTAAATTTTTGTTAAAAATATTTTGTGGCTAAAATTTGTAAGTATGATGAACCCAGGGCAGGTTCCAACCCTGGCATCATTCATCCATTAGTTAAGTCTGGCCAATAAAAAATATCAATTACAAAAAAAAAAAATACATATACATGTGTATTAACTTAACATTGTATTCGCCTGTTTACAATTCGTTGCTCTTTACAATTCTTTGCCAAATCCAGTTTGCACATTATGTTTAAAAACCTACGTCTTCCGCGGCATAACAACAAACGAGATATGGCGGGTTTGATAGGATTTTGTCCTTTTGGACCGTTTTGGTTTTTGAAACATAAAAGTCCTAATATTCTTGTACTTAAAAATAGCAGCAGCATTTTATATTAATTTTCAGATTTTAGCTCATAAAAAGTCTATTTCACAGACATTTTTCTTAGTAATCCTATCTTTGTGCTCTAAATGCTAAACTATGAAACAATGGAGGGGGTTTTCCCGTCTTTGATGAATATTTTCAGTGTTTTCCTCGGAAGACCAACATTTACGTTTTTATTTCTGGAATTATTTTCAAAACGCAATCTTTACGAGTTTTTAAAAAAAATTGTCCTCCTAGGAGAAAATGGTCATTTTTTGAAAAATAGGAAAATTAAAACTGTCCACTGCATATATTTTAACACCGCTGACATTAACTGCCATAGTTAGCTTAGTGGGTAGTAAGGACGCTTTGTAACCTGTACGACATGGGTTATTATTATTTTTTATTATTCTTGTTTAATTTTCACCTTTAACAATATTATTGATAATTTTTGTCATTTCCACTATATATGTTTTTAAAATGATATTTTGTCTTCTTTATTAGCAGATCAAGTCAGGTGATATTTTTATACAATAAATCTACACATACCATCAGTGAATTCTTATTGAAGCGTGATGTAAGTTAATACTTTATTCTTCTAGTTTTCTGTTTATTGTATAAAGGTGAAAAATTAAGACGATGAATGTTAAGGTTTGTTCAAAATCCTCGACTCTTCAAGGAAAACACATTTATCATTAAGTGTATGGTGGTTTAAAATGACGCTATGAATGAAATAGAAAATCTGCAGCTCATTTACCAGGTTCGGAAAACACACGAGCTGACAGAGAATCTAGACAGAGTGAAAGTGATACCGAGTGGATGTTATCTGTAGACTGCTTTAATCAGTTAACACGCCATTTTACACTATCTGATATTGACCTATTCGCTTCCAGGTTGAATTATTAAATCATGCCATATGTTTCTTGGAGACCTGACCCAAAAGCGCTGGCAGTAGATACATTTCAACAGAACTGGGACTCTAATTATAATTATATCTTTCCTCCCTTTAGCTTAATAGGTATGGCGTTGAAAAAGATTCAGGAAGATCAGGCGGAGGCGTTACTAGTGGCACCGTTATGGACAATGCAACACTGGTTCCCAAAGCTACTGGAACTCTTAGAGGATTATCCAAGATTGTTGCCAAACTAAAAAAAATTATTAAAGTTAACGCACAACAACGTAATTATTCATTCACTATGGAAAAAGCTCCATCTAACCGGTTTCAGGTTATCAGGAAATCCCTCCAAAACAAAGGCGTATCAGAAAAGGCTTCAGACATTATATTGTCGTCATGGAGAAATTCAACAAAAAGTCAATATTGGACATATCTCCAAAGATGGATGCGGTTTTGTATTAAACGGAATTGTGATCCCATTTCACCATCTATAACGTTAATTTAAGATTTTTTGACTGAATTATTTCATAGTGGACTGGGCTATAGTGCGCTTAATACCGCGAGGTCAGCATTATCGACTGTGATATTTTATGATTCAGGTTCCGTTGGTAATCACACGTTAGTTAAAAGATTTATGCGTGGTGTGTTTTTATTAAAACCGACTCTTCCACGATATAATGCAGCATGGGACGTAGAGATCGAAAGTGTTATCATATTTGGCAGATATGCTACTGTTGATGTCATAACCTTGAAACAACCTACTTATAAGGTTACCGTTTTGTTGGGTTTACTTTCGGGTCAAAGGGTACAATCATTACATGTCATAAGTATACATAATATTGAATTTGTTGACAATGTGGTAAAAATCAGAAATGAGGACTTATTAAAACATTTACATGAACTTGCTTTGCAAAAGTATGAACCTAATCGAAATTTGTGTATAGTTGAATTATTGAAATTGTATTTAAATCGTACTGCACAGCCTTGAAAAAGATGATATAATTAAGTCGATGAAAGCTGAAATTATGACACTGAAAAGTAAGGTAGCTGCCGCGAAAGTTAAAAAATCAAATAGTAATAGTAACATATGTTCAGTTGTTGTAAGCAGTGATAAGAAAATGAAATTTTATACTGGTATCCCTACTGTTGATCATTTTAATAAAAGTTACAAAATCATCGAGCCTATGGTGAATAAAGTCAGATACTGGAAAGGCCCTAAATACCAATGCAATCAACTGAAATATAAAGTATTCGAAAAGCGCAGGGAAAACAAAAAGTTAACAGCAAGAGAGATGATTCTGACACTAATGTTAAAACTTGGTTTGTTAGATGAAGATCTAGCTGACAGGTTTAATATATCTACTTCACAAGTATCCAGAATTTTCACAACATTGTTAAATATTCTTTTTGAAGTGTTTGGAGCACTTGTTTACAATCCCCATAGAGAAATTGTCAGAGAGAATTTACCACTGAAATTTAAAAATTCAGTATTCAGGAGTTAGGCATATTATTGACTGTTCTGAAGTGTTTATAGAAAAGCCACAAAATGTAGAAGTTCAGGCAAAAACTTGTTCTGATTACAAGCAACACCACACTGGGAAATTTCTCGTTAGCATAACACCATCAGGCATGTTCAATTTTGTTTCTGAAACATGGGGGGTGGCGTGCTAGTGACAAACACATCACAACATATTCTGGATTTTTGGACATAATTGAACCGTATGATGTCATTCTAGCGGACAGAGGATTTCAAATTCAGAGGGAAGTCACCCTGCAGAATGCCTTTTTAATGGTACCCCCATCACGTCGAGGTGTTGCACAAATGACATAAGGTGAAGTCAAGAAAACAAAGGAAATTGCCAATCACCGAATATACATAGAACAGACAATCAGACGTATAATTTATTTCAGGATTTTGAAATATGAAATTCCCATAACTTTTTGTCAACACATAGACAAAATCTTGCAAGTTGTTTGTGGGATATGCAAATTTCTACCCATACTACTAAAGTACTAAATGTTTTATTAATACTCTAGTCAATCTGCAGTTTGACCAGAAACTAATTGCAGCAAAATACATTTTGTTACTAATACGGGAAATGTCCCGGCGCAAAGCGCCGGGAATTTCCCGTCTATAGGTAACACGTATGTATTATGACGTCATAGAAAATTGTGTAAAAATTCTATAGACCGTACGTCCAAATCATTTGACGCCGCGCGTGCACCACTTTTCACTTTTTTTCTCAAGGCCATTGAAGGGGTCAAATCGACAGGAAGTGAGCTCCATATGGGGGGAAATCTCGCCCGTCTCGTACATCAGAAATGAAACCAAAAAACGATTATCGTGAAAATTATTCATTGAAACAAGTAATAATTTAAATAGCTAGGTTGATCGAGTACCAAATATTTACGTTTCTTTCGCCATTCTGGCTGATCTCCAAGTGTAGCGTTTCAAGATTCGCGATGACGTGATTTCTTTTGATTTGGTCAAAGTTCAATTCAGATCGATAACCACTGCAAGCCAATCAGCGACCGACTTTCCCACGTGCATCAACCATGATCACACAGTATACAATGCGGGAAGATACAAAATTTGCCGATTTCAAGTTAGATAAATCGATAACCATAGTTACCTGACACAAAACTATTCACGAGGTAAGCATAACCACAGTATACGACTTCTACGGTAACTCTTTTTCACATATTTTTACTTAATTTAATCAAAATTTTGAGTGCATCTGTGACCCTCGCTGAATGCAGTGTAAACAAAAATGGCGTTCGTCAGGACGGGAAAGACCTTTGCACAAACGAACGATTTTTAAGAAAAATAATAAAATGCGTTTTTCGAAAGAATTAATTAACAGTTCGTCCCAATAATCATTTTTATGAAAATACAGATAAAATTTATTGAATTTATTCCGAATTTAATGTAAATATTGACAAGACCTCTTGTTTGTTTACATGTGACGTGGATATCATGATGATCAGCTGATCGAGCTGGACCAGTTTGACTTTAAGGTGCTGTTTAGAACTGACTTCAACTACAATGACTGCACTCATCAAAAATCTAACTTGGACATAACTGATGAGGAAACTGTACATGTTGTGCAATGAGATGGACCGTTGTCCCAAAGAGTTGTGATGAAAATAACAATAATAAAACCATGTTGAGTTTAGCAGCTGACTGTAGTTGAGATCCACTTGGGTAAGGTCTGAATTGACTCCTTGAAAACCTCCAGGGATGGCGACTGGACTACTGATGCTGGCAGGGGATTCCAATAATTTAGTTCTCGGAATGAATATAAAAATTTTAACTAGGGTAAAATCAACATTACCTTCTTCAATATCCCAGACTTGGTTCTCGAAAAAAAGTTGGTATAAGTGGATGAATGCCAATTTCCACTCCACCATCCACATAAGCGACCATTTCAATATAAATCTTAAAGCACCATCTTTCTAGTATATCATCCCAGAATGTTTCATTTCAATTTAGGTGAATAATGAATAATCTTGACTGGGGTAAAAAAAAACTCCAACCCACCATCCTAGAATTAACCGTCTCGATATAAGTGAAAAAGCATTTTCAACTCTCCGGGGCTGGGGCTCTTCATGCAGTGAAACTTAAAGGTGATGGGCTAAAATTAACATTATTTCGGTACAAGCCTGTCAAGTTTTAATCATATCATTTATCACTTGCAATGATGTGTGCTTTAGAAAATTCTCATCATGGTACTTTATACATTTATTGCCTTTGTGTGAGGGAGATATGAACAAATGTTCATATCTCCCTCACACAAAGGCAATAAATTGTTTATTATACCGAAAGATAACCATGGCAATAAGAAAGACAGAAAGAAAGAAAATATTAAAAAAAAAAACAGTCTAAAAACATCAATCTTTCTCAGATTCATTGTTTTTTCTCCTATCGGAACTCATCGGAGGCAAACGCTTCAACGTCAAAACCGATTCTCCATCGATGACGTCATATCATTGTGACGTCACGGTGTGTTCCGAAGAGGTGGGATATGATGTTTTCAGAGGGATACACGATGTTTTCTCCACCCTGATCACATGATCCAACGATCCAATCAAATTACAGATAGCATCGTATTTTTCTGATGAGGTATAATAATATGCCTGTGAATGTTGAAGGTGTAAGAGGAGCTTACCCTCATACCACTGTATTAATATCGGGTTGTGGGTTAAAGGTGCTGCCTAACAGAGTCACAGACGAGCATTCCACTCCCAATTAATATAATTTTATAACCAGTCGATAATCTATCCTTTAAGCCATATGTGGCTTGCAAAATGAGGAAGCAGTAACTCAAATTTTGAAGTTTTGTCATGTATAACACAAGTCAAGTTGGAACCAAAAACCTTCCACTCTCCAAGAGGATGCTATACCATTGAGCAACCAAGGCGGTCACAAACAGAATAGATTGTTGACCAAAGGATATTGCAAGCCTAGGCTTATCAGGGCCTTCGGCAAAAAGTTTTATGACCATCATCACTGTATTGTTGACAAGTTTGATGTCTCTGTGTCCAATATTGACCTGGATGTTTTAGTTCCATGTTCTCTTCACTTAATATTGATTTCACACGTGGCCGGTGTAGCTAGCTAACAGAAGGTGCTTACCCTTCCAGAAAACTTGGTCTCACTTCCCTGGTGGAAATTCGCGTGTTTAACCTAACTTGTCAGTTTCAAAGTTTGTTTTACTTTACTCCCGGATTGTGATTTGGACATGGATTAGTATGTTTGTTTTTCATTGGTATAACTGCTTCATTAATTGAATGGGACAATCTTGAACTGTGATATGATACACATCTGGAGTAGTTATTTATGCAATCCATAAATCAGTGAATTAAATTATTCACATAGTATGGTAAAAGATGATTTAAGATGAGAAGACATTACAACGTGAGAATGTTGTCGTGACATGGATTAGTATATTCACTATATTGGGTAATTGAATAGCCTTTTGTGTCCCTGATAAGATCATACCAAAACTCAGTTCTGTGTGACAGAACATGATTGAAAGATGACGCAAGAACTCGGCGGTAGTTAACTATAGTCAGTCCCACTAGTATTTGGTGAGACAAAACAATGTGTGCCATCCCTTGTGTGTGTGTGTGTGTGTGTGTGTGTGTGTCTGTGTGCACAATAACCCGATAATAAAATTGGACATTTCCCGGGATAAGCAATGCCTATTTTCATATTATGCTCTTAGATAGGTTGAATAATTATTTGTTTTTACATTCAGTATACATACTCAATTTAAAATTGTTTTAAATGATTCATTTCAAGTTTATGTATAAATTTTTAATTCGATTTCTTTGTTTGATGACGTCAAGCACAATGATCGCATACGTCATTCTGATTGTTCAATTGTCGTGTGAGGCAGTACCAGACAAACTGGACAAGATAGAAAATCTAGCACTGGTGTGCCTGTGAAATTTTTGTGTCTGAGGTACAAGAAATTTTTATCTGAAACTCGTATGAGCACCCGGCCTCACTTCCCAGGTAGAGGTTCACGTTTCTAACCTAACTTCTCAGTTCCAAAGTTTTTACTTTGCTTCTGGATTGTGATTCGGACATGGATTAGTATGTTTGTTTTTGATTGGTTATCTCTGAAATTATATTTTTGGGTGCATTCCAAAGTCCAAGGGTCAATGCTTTAACACTTTTTTAATATGTACTTTAATGTTTAGATTCTAAAAGGTAATTTTGATAAAATAAATATTACATTTTGACATTTAATTTCAATTTTTTAACCATATCATCGCATTAAATAGTGTTAGGCTTCCACAACACATCATATGGCCAGACGTGGCTTACTTTATCTGATAAAATTTGAGACGTCTGATAATTATAGGGTGTAAAATTTCTTTCTTTGAAAAATTTAATGATCTGCTTTCCAGCTTCAGTTCCTCGAAACAAAATCCATTCTACCAAAACCGCCCTTACATCAACTAGGTCAAAAAACTTTCGTCCCTTATCCAATGCTTTATGTTCATATCCTTGAATGTCCATCTTGATAAAAGTCTTTCTCCTTTGAAATCCAGGTACGGTTAAAATATCATCCATAGTTGCTGTCATTATAGTGCCATTAAATATGGGCACTTTCTGCTTTGCATTTTCGACAAGGTATGTCGCGCCTTTGTTTGTGCCATAAATACCAAGATTAACGTATTTTCTTTCATTTGATATCGCTGCATTCAGAATGGTTACTCGATCTGTAAAATGTCCTTCCTTTACCGAATTACATAATCTTAAAAGGTTCAGATTTAACGGTTCCACTACTATAACAGGCCACCCACATTTAGCGACAGCTAGAGTAATGGAACCAATGTTTCCCCTAAATCAAGAAATTGTGCTGTTTGTTCTTTTTTAAGCAAGTTACACATTAGCGAAGCAATTTCTGGTTGATATGCTCCTGTTGTTCCAACAAGTTTGCTTAAAGTGTCGTCTTTGTGGATATATATTGGCATATTCCCAGCCGGAGTTCTTAATGATGCTTTTGTAATGTTAGAAATCTTAGGGCATAATGCCGGGTCAAGTATCTAATCGTTAGAAGACGTTCGACCATATATCTTTAGAGATGGAACACTATTAAACCCAAATAAAGATATCCCAGGATCTATTTTGAAATATGAAATTCCCATAACTCTTTGTCAACACATAGACAAAATCTTGCAAGTTGTTTGTGGGATATGCAAATTTCTACCCACACTACTAAAGTACTAAATGGTTTGTGGGATATGCAAATTTCTACCCATACTACTAAAGTACTAAATGTTTTATTAATACTCTAGTCAATCTGCAGTTTGACCAGAAACTAATTGCAGCAAAATATATTTTGTTACTAATATGCTCTTAGATAGGTTAAATAATTATTTTTTTTTACATTCAGTATACATACTCAATTTAAAATTGTTTTAAATGATTCATTTCAAGTTTATGTATAAATTTTTAATTCGATTTCTAGGCTGTTGGGCTGTTTTGAAGTTTTTGAAAGTTTCTGTGTAACATTTAAGGTCACCATACAGAGTTATCTCCCTGTTTCCATATAAAATGCTATCGGCAACTTTAATTAACAAAAATTCCAAATTCTACAGAATTGAAATGGGTAAATTGTTTATGGTGAATAAAAACACCTATCCTGAAAAAAATGGCATCAATTAAAAAAATTTTCTATTGCAATTATTTTGAGGTTTTACCCATTTTTCATAGATTGACTGGACTATTAGTAGTGTTTTGGGAATTTCAAACAATAACGATTTACGGTATACCACATATTTATTGAGAATTTTTTTCAAAATCATATTTTGGCAATTATTCAATAAATAAAAAATCCAGAAGCGAAGTAAAAACTTTGGAACTGACAAGTCGGGTTAGACACATGAACTTCCAACTGAGTAAACATGTGCTTTAGAAAACTTGATCGTCAAGGATCCTTGAACAAGAAAAAGTCGGAAGTATCAGCTCACTAGCTGAAATCTAGGATTTTTCAGGTACTCTGGTTTCCTCCACAACCCTATAACTGACTGCATTTAAAAAAGGAATCTTGAGTGGAGTATTAAACAGCATTACTCCACTCATTTTGAAATACAATTATTATAAACTTTTCTGTAAATCCTATGTTTCCATTCCTGGTAGCCAAAATCGCCATTGGCTACTACTTTCTGAGAAATTCTTTTAAAAAGTAACCTATTTTAGCAAATTTGTGGAAAAATACTTTAAAAAGGACTATAATTTCTCAAATTTTGGAAATTTGGCTAGTAATTATTTTAAATTTGTGGAAACCTAGAAATCGTGTATCTATGCTTTTGTTCGCTGTGATGAATTTTTTATTTATTTAAATCTTTTTATTGTGCAAAAGAATGTGTTGCTTTGTGGTCCGTTTTAATTTTCTGTTGCAGTTTTGATTGCTCATCAACTCAATCCACCTATCGATAAACAGCTGGTTTGAATGTCAGCAATTTGACAGCCTGAAACAGGATCTTGAAGAATCTTGACTTCGAGGTAATGAAATATGAAACACCATTACTCCAATCCAACAAGATAAGTGATGGAATCTTAACGGTAATAAAGCATCAATACTCAACTTCACTAACTCTTGGTATAAGTGAAAAAAATCTTGTCTGGGAAGTAAAACATCATTTCTAGACTCCCATCATCTCAGAACTGATCATCTCAATATAAGTGAAAAAATCTTGACTTGGGTGTAAAACTGTTTTAATCCATACCACCATTCCCGAACTGATTGTCTAGATACATGCCAGTATAATATAATGTATACATGACTCCTTCAAGAAATATTTATCTCTTAACAAAGCGTAAGGAAGGCATGTGTCACACATTTTATACCCACTCCATGGCACTAAAACACCCCCCCTCCATAAAAGAAATAAAATGAATACCCCCCTCCATGGCACGGTTACACCCCCTACATGACTCCAAAGAAATTTCAACATACCTCTTTACATAGCGTAAGAAAGGCATGTGTCACAAATTTTATACCCCCCTCCATGGCACTAAAACACCCCCTCTATAAAAGAAATAAAATTAATACCCCCCTCCATGGCACCGTTAAACCCCCCTACATGACTCCAAAAAAATTTCAACATACCTCTTTACATGGCGTAAGGAAGGCGTATGTCACAAATTTTATACCCCCTCCATGGCACTAAAACACCCCCCTCCATAAATGAAATAAAATGAATACCCCCTCCATGGCACTGTTACACCCCTTTCATAAAAGAAATAAAATGAATACCCCCTCCATGGCACAGTTACACCCCCTCCATAAAAGAAATCAAAAGAATACCCCCCTCCATGGCACAGTTACAACCCCCTACATGACTCAAAGAAATTTCAACACACCTCTTTACCTCTTTAAATAGCGTAAGTGAGGCAAATGTCACAAATTTTATACCCCCTCAAGGCACTAAAACACCCCCTTCATAAAAGATAAAATAAATACTCCCTCCATGGCACTGTTACACCCCCTCCATAAAAGAAATAAAATGAATACCCCCTTTATGGCACAGTTACACCCCCCTCCATAAAAGAAATAAAATGAATACCCCCTCCATGGCACCGTTACACCCCCCTACATAACTCAAAGAAATTTCAACACACCTCTTTACCTCTTTAAATAGCGTAAGTAAGGCATATGTCACAAATTTTATACCCCCCTCCATGGCACTAAAATAATCCCCTTCATAAAAGAAATAAAATGAATACCCCCCCCCCCTCCATGGCACCGTTACACCCCCCTACATGACTCCAAAGAAATTTTAATAGCGTAAGGAAGGCATGTGTTACAAATTTATACCCCTCCTCCATGGTGTTCATGTGTCACAAATTTATACCCCCTCCATGGCACTGAAACACCCCCTCCATAATAGAAGTTAGTTAGTTTAATACCCCCTTCCATGGTAATGTTACAACCCCCTACATGACTCCTTTCGAAACTTTTACCTCTTTACCCCCCTATAAAAGAAATAAAATTAATACCCCTCCTCCACAGCACCGCTTCACCCCTAATTTACCTCTTTAAATAGTGTAAGAAAGGCATGTGTCACAAATTTCATACCCCCTCCATGTCACTGAAACATCCCCCCCCCCTCCATAAGAAATAAAGTAAACACACCCACCCCTCTCTACGGTACCGAAACACCCCCTCCATAACAGAAATTAATTAAATACCCCTTTTATGGCACCGTCACAACACACACACCCTTCATAACAGATATGAAATAAAATAAATACCCCCTTCCATGGCACCAAAAGACCACCTTCATTACAGAAAAAACAGAAAAAATTAACCCCCATCTATGGCACTAAAATAACCCTGAAAAAAGAATTCAATTGAACAACTCCCCTGCCACATCCATACCAAGATACATAACCCCAAGAAGTGTGATATAACTTCTTATATAAGTATAAGGAAATGGCATACCACATACCATCTAATGCTCCGAAACACCCCCTCCATAACAGAAACAATTTTTATCCCTCTCCATGGCACTGACACAACCCTTCATGAGCAGAATTAGATTGAATTCCATGGCCCTACAGCACACCCTTACACAACTACAAGAAGTTTAACATACTTTCTTATGTATATTAGGGCCGGTATTTGGGAAAAAAGTACCGGTATATGAAAATTTTAAACCACCTTCCATAACACCAAAACACCCCATAACAAATACTAGTACATATATTGAAATTACATCCCTCATCCATGGCACTGGAACTCCTTTCAATAACAGGAATATATTGAATTTCAACCCTCCATGGAACTGTACCACACCCCCTCCCCAGTTAATGAAAACCCATTATAATTTATGCATGAATAAAAATGATGTAAAGATTGCATAATGGTAGTTTAAAGTTATCTTTATGCTGTCATTATGCTATATTTAAGCAATCTTTATGCATATGCATAAGGATACATAATGTCCAAATTTTTTATACCATCTTTAAAGGGATACTGAAGTCTACCAATTTGACCAAAATATGATAATTTATAGTAAATCATTATAATATTGAAAATTTCACAATTTTATTCGCCGAAATAAAAAAGATATAGAAGTTTAAAAAATCAAAATTCGTAACCTTGGGCCATTTTGGAACTCTTCAATCGGGAGGTACGAAAACAGGTTGTGACGTCATGTGTGAACAAATAAACATATCTACTGCTTATATATACGGAAGTGTCGCATTATATACCCTGTACTTACGAGTTACCTGTAATCAAGCCCTTAATTGACTGACTAGTTATACTAACCCACTTATTAATTAACTAACCAGACATGTATATTGACACTTCATGTATTTACCAACCCTATAACAGCGGTTGTGTATTTTATACACACCTTGTTTTAAGATGTTTATAGTCTCGTAATTTATAAACATTTATCATTTTTAGAGAATAATCAAAAACATAATTTTTCACAAGAATTGCTTCAGACTGTTACTTATATTTATTTATAAAAAATAAATAAATAAATAAATGGTCCTTCCAGAAAATGATGTTAATTAAAATGTATTAATAATAATTGTATGAAAAAATAATAGGGGATATTTACTTTTGATGTACTAACAGGAAAGAGTAAATGCAGCTGCTAAACCGGGACCCGAACCCGGTAGCTTCCTAATACTAGCGGGAGCTATCCTGTCCGCCACATTCCTCCCATCCTTTTTTCTATTCATCTCCCTTGAATCGAAACCACCAGGTTCCACCCCGGGGACCAACTTGTCGGTCAGCCAATGCCCAGGGTCGAATGATCCCCTAAATGTTACAGGAAACGGAAAAATGCAGCCAAGAATATAATTTCACTTTTTAATTTTTAATTTTAATGCGTTTCGTCGTCAGATCACCTACTGGTTACACAATAAACAGAAGATCTAGAGCCATTCCATCCTGTGTATTGTTTGGAAAATAAAAGACGTGCTTCTTTCCAGAAGATGGGAATAATGTTGTGTTTTAAGGATTACAGCCAGACTTGTAATCACAAATTATTGTGCAGAAACAAGCATAATATGCAATTTTAAATCTTAATTATAAATTTTCTCTATTTCTATATATGTACTTTTGAAAGGAAATAAGTTGTATTTTTAAAAATATTGAAAAATTGACAATACATTATCTTTAGTTTATACATGTATTAATTATATGTACTTAAGTTATTGCTACAAACATTTTCACATCTCACAATAATTTCACTTATATCAAAATGTCATCGGTCATGCCAATAATTATTACTTGGATTGTATTATACACATCAAAATTATTTCATTTTTATCAAGATGACACTAGCTATAATTATTATATCAAGATTTTATAACTTGTGAGACAAAATCGCAGTCAAGATAATTCCATTTATATCAAGAAGTAGCAGAAATTATGAAATGATACGGTGAACACTAACAAGTGTACTATCATTTACTGTGAATATTATACTATATTTCAGTTTTTAAGCGATTTTCATGAAATTTGTAGTCAAGTCTAATTGGAAACGTTATCATAGGGATGGAATGATGTAAATTTATACAATTTTTTTAAAAGGACGTGTTTCGGCGGATTCTTTCTGTCAGCATCCAAAATTGTCCTGAACTTGGTCATACTGTAACTGACTCTTTTCTTCTTCTTTTTTTTCTTCGCGTCAGTGACATGAGAAGCGGGGGGGGGGGGGGTTGTTGTTAATTTTTTTTTTCTTGATGTTTAAAATTGAATTTACGAATAGAAATATTTCATTCCCGGTAATTTAAATCATTTTAATTCTATACCGCCAGTCAGTCAATCCATCAATTCATACATTCGAAAATCAATATTTTGAAATATTTAAATGATCTTTAACGCATCTTTCCAAAATTCCAAAAAAGGACACTTACGTTTGATATGGGATATCGTGAAGACTTTTGATCACTTAACTTATTAACACCTATCAATCTACAGGTCTATTTGTATATTATAAGGTAGACCTACCTCTTGATTACCGGTAATGGAATGTCTAATAAACAGGATCTAAAGGTACTGTAGGTTACTGATAATCTCTTTATTACCTGTATGCGAGAAAGGGGTGTAAATTCTACTTAATAAATTGAAATATAATCGTATCGTGAAAAATAATAATAATAATAAAAATATTATTTTAGGTCAGTCGATGCATAGATCCCTGTGTTATTTTGTCGATATTGGGTCATTATTCAATTTAAAATAAGTCTAAATAGTGACAAGTTCTAAGTTATTATAATTTTTTAATTTTTTTTTACAACCAACGATCGCACACAAAACCATAATTAAACAATAAATTTAACAACTTTCACACTGTACACTGTAAACACACTATTGATAGCATGGCGAGGTTTGTTCACACATGACGTCACAGGGTGTTCTTCTCACCTCGAACACAAAAGACCTGCAGCGATGATTTTCGGCAATTTTCAAATAGCGAAATATATATATCTTAATGAAATACTTTTTTTATTTTTTTAAATTTTATTATTGATATTGTACTTATAACTATCGGTTTTGGTCATAATCCGCCAGACTTCAGTATCCCTTTAAGCCATCTTGATGTTAAATGTGATTAGTTTGCAATTAAATATACTTGTTAACAAATTTCAGTTTTATTTATTATTTGTTAATAAAAATTCTATTGATATGATGTTAAAAATTCTATCAAATAATTTTTTTATTCAGATATTATTTTTCAGATTCATGTTCATTTTAATTGTTAAGTTCTTAATAATCCTGAAATCACAATTGACACAAATAAATAACAACACATTACCAATTCAACTTACATTATATTTATTCACTTGATTTGTCCTGATAGGGATGGGACTCAAAACCCTTGGATTTCCAGATTCTGTATTCCTTATATCCACAGAGAAGATGATCTAATTATTGAGTACTGATTTATACTTATAAGTATCCTTAGAAAATGTGATCATGTGACTAGCTCAAAAAGTATAAGTACATGTATATGTGATTTTACTCTATTTTTAAATATTTCATTTTTTATGAATCGTTATTTTTATAAAGTTTGGTCAATCTTTCTTTCTTGAGGAATAATTTATGGGTAAACTGACTCAAGACATCAAAGGAAGGCAGGAATGTCAAACCTCAGCTGTAATACACTTACTTAACTGACCTGCCAACATCAATGATAAACATCAATCATCAATATAGATATTCATTTGCATTTGTAGAATCTTATTGTGGTATAGAGGGGCACTTCTGGTGGTTAGGTAATTCAATAAATTTTAAAAATATAAACTTCAAATTTATGATCCTTGAGATTAAAACTATAAATTAAAAAAAATTAAATGACCATTATAATTTAGCTTTTTTATTGAAACATTAATTTTTTTGATTAATCGGTATAGTCAGGGGGCAGATCTCAAAAAGTAGCCTCTTTATTGACCCCCCTAAACTTTTTTGTTAAAAGCAGGAAACATGGTGGATCTTATTGTCCTATATGTACTTAGTTAGGCTAGGTATGTTTCCATCTTTACTTTTTCCGTTTAATAAAAATATGGCTGCCAATTCAAGATGGCCGCCAAAAAGCTAATTTAAGTATAAAAATTCAATATCAAATTAACCACTTAACCATTTTAGTTGAAATTTAGTATTTTATCAATTAAATATTTATACTTATTTTCCATAATTAATTATTGGTTGTATATTTCAATATGGTCGCCATTTTTAAGATGGCCGTCGTATAATCATTGTGCTGCATTTTAAATCAAATACAACAATGGATGTCATTATTTTATGACATAAAACCAATTTATTGCATTTAATATATGTACTTAGTTAGGCTAAGTATGTTTCCATCTTGAATTTTTCTGTTTAATGAAAATATGGCTGCCAAATCCAAGATAGCCACCAAAAAAGATAAATTTAAAATTAAATCAATAACAAATCAACCGCTTAACCTTTTGAGTCTATATTTGATATTTGATCAATTAAATACATGTATTTATATTAATTTCTCGTGAATAAACTGTCGTTGTAAAATTAAATATGGCCGCCATTTCTTAAAATGGCCGATTAATAGTCACCGCGCTGCATTGTTTTAATACAATAAACCAACATATTAAATTTATTAATATATATATACTAGTTAACTGACTCCTTCAAAAGCTTTAACACCAGCATGATTCACACCCACAAACAACTGTGCAGTAAAATGTGTTTTTCATAATGATTAAACTGCACACACATCTCAAAGATTCAACAATTCCACATTCATAAATATTGTAGGTCAATTTCCCAACTGCTCACAAGAGTTAATGGTAGTTTATACTAGGAAATAAACACAGATTCCAAACCATTTCCTGATAATTAATGTGTTTAATGTGCATGACCGGAACAAATCTTGAACATTTGACAGTGAAGCTCATGAAGGTTTTTGTTGAGGGTTGGTAGTTTGAAATAGATTACAAACAAAGGAATCTACAATTGATAACAACATTGTCGAATTTATCGTATATTCATAAGCTTTCAGTTTAGAGTTTTCAAGCTCTGTAATTTGTTTGAACACTCCCAATGCTGGAAGCTCAATCACTGTCTGTTGATCAAATACCAACAGATATAAATGTTTTTTGATCTGATATTTCTTATTGATTCCTTGTTTCTTATTTGTTCTAGTACTCACTTAAACCTTACTGTTTAGTTGTGACACAGGAGAATACAAACATCTGATCATTATCCGTTATTCTATCCATCTCACTCTGAATAAGCAACTAGTCTTGAGTCTGCGTATTTATAGTTTGCACAAGGACCTGATGTATCTCGTCCTGAACTCGAGAATATAGTATTTAGATCCGCAACCCTCCGATAACCACTGGCTCCTTGCCAAGTACTACCTTGCTCAAATCATTTGATATAAAACTAGTCAGTTAAACCTTATTCTCTCCCATATTTATAAAATTGTTCAAATTCTTAGGCAACATGGAATTCCATGTCTCTTCTGAATTCTTTAAATATGTTTATACAACGGTGCAAACTGCTAACAAATGAATTGTTGATGCAGGGATAGCGCAAGCCTAGGCTTATAAAGGCTCTCATAAAGTTTTATGGCTGTCATCACAATATAGTATGTGACTCTATCCGAAAATACCATGTATATGTGGCGTCCCAAAGTTCCATGTTTCTTTCTTTCTAAAAAGTGTGGGCTGCTCAATTACCCTTCCATGTCACTTGTTCTCACTTCCCTGTTAGATGTTCCTGTGTTAAACCTCATTTGAAAATTTCAAGATTTTACTTTGCTTCATAATTGTGATTTTGACATGGATTGAAATGTTTGTTTTGAATTTATTATTTTCGTCTGGTCAAGCCTTTATAAAAGCAAACAAACTACTCTAACGCTATTTTCTAAAACGATACTTTGTGGTTGCTGCGAGACAATCTTCAAAGTGCAAATTGTGGTTTTCCAATGCTGTTAACCAATGCCGTACCATATATTATCGTACAGGTTTTTATATTTTTCGGTAACGTTATGGAGTTTCAAAAATCAAAACAACAATTGCTAAATAATATCATTGTGCCAGTGAAAGCAGGAAGAGGTAACGGTGATGGTGATATACTGGACAAAAAGACGTCAGTGTAGTCTACGTAACATCATCAGGTAGTTTACGACCAATCGACAAACATCTGATGTAGCCACAGGTTGATGATGTCATCCAGAAATATCCAGAAAAAGGAATACAGATTTGTACCATAATAGAGTGTATGACTTTGGTTAACAGCATTCGGAAAACGCCAATGCACAAACCTTTGACAACTTTGTAACAAAATGTCATTTAAGGAATAGTGATAGAGTAGATTTTTTGTTTGATTTTTTGAGCATTCTATAAGGTCTGACAAGAAAAAAAAATAAATCAAAAACACAACAATCCATCTACAAATCACAATCATAGAGCATTAAAACCAGTAAGAACTGGTGAGAATAATTCGATTTAAAGAATAGTACACATACTGCAGAATAGAAATGGAGAGTTGAAAAATGGAATAATTCAATATACATATGGACGAGAATAAAGAATGCATCTGATTCTTTTAGTTTTATATCAAATGAGATAAACAAAAATGGTATATGGCAAGCAGTTAATGGTTCGGTTATAATTTTTTGGATGCGAATACTACTACTAAATCAGGTCTTTGAGCAAATCATAAAGAGGCAGACATAAGAATTGTTCTTTGTGCCAAAGAAGCCAAAGAAACAGATAATGGTCAGACGCTTATCCTTTGTAGCCATGCAGATGTTTTTGTTATAGTCTTGGTTTTTGTTTTAAAATTAATGTTTTGGTAAAAAAAAGAATGTTATTCAATCCTATATTTATAGCTGTTTTTGAACCGGGGAAATATGTTATATTCTGATCATACTTATATAATAAATATAAGGAATATACGTATAGAATATATTACTGCAAGGTGCTTGTGGATGTTAATCATATTGCTGCTGGACCTCTTTGAATGTTTGAATAAGCGAGAAGACTTTTTTTATTGCACACATTAAAAGTCATAGCTATTAAATTAATTCAAATGATATTTAATGAAAACTTGAAAAATGTTTCGTCTTCGTTTTTTTTTTAATTTTTTTTATTTACATAAAATAAGTTTAAACAGCAGTACTTGATAATATTTTCACATAATATGTAACATACCTACATTAGTTTTATGTCATAAAATAATGATCTCCTTTGTTGTATTTAATTTAAAATGCAGCGCGATGATTATAAGTCGGCCATATTGAATTTTACAACCAATATTTATTCATAGAAAATTAGTATAATTATTTAATTGATCAAATTCTAAATTTCAACTATAAAAGTTAAGTGGTTTTGTTTTTGAATTTTTATACTTAAATTATCTTTTTGGGTAGCCATCTTGAATATGGCAGCCATATTTTCATTAAACAGAAAGAAGTCAAGGTGGAAACAAACCTAGCTTAACTAAGTACATATATATTAAATACAATACATTGGTTTTATGTCATAAAATAATGACATTCTTTGTTGTATTTTATTTAAAATGCAGCGCGATGATTATAAGTGGGCCATCTTAAGAATGGCGGCCATATTGGATTTTAAAACCAATATTTATTCATGGAAAATTAGTATAAATATTTAATTGATAAAATACCAAATTTCAAGCTTTTTTGGTAAATGCTGATATAGACACTTGTTATAAGTCCGACCATTCACCTGTTACAATAGAACTTAAATTTTCAGCACATGAAAAAGGGAGGGGTATTTGGAAATTTAATAATGGTTAACTGTATGACCAAGAATATATAAATATTGCAAAAAAATCAATTAAAGAAACATGTAACCAGTATTTGATTAACCCGGTTAATAATCTAACAGAATATTCAATAAACGACCAACTACTATGGGAAATGATTAAATTAAATTTACGAGGAAAAAAAAAATTTCATATTCATCATATAAAAAGAAAATTAATATTGAAAAGGAATTTAAATTAGAAAACAAGCTTAAAAATCTTTACGAAAATGAAGCCATATCATCTCGAGACGAAATAGAAAATGTAGAACATGAATTAAAAACTTTAAGGGAAGATAAAATAAGAGGATTAATAATGAGATCGAAAGCAAAATGGTTAATAGAGGAGGATAAAAGCAGTAAATATTTTTGCAATTTAGAAAAAAAGACAATATCTGGAAAAAACAATACCAAAATTGATTCTTGATAATGGTACAGAATTGGATAGCCAGTCTGATATAATAAATGCCCGAAGAGATTTTTACAGAACCTTATATACATCCCAAAACCTTCAGAGCAATGATAAAAATCACACATTCTTTGATAAAAATAATGCCTTTTTAAATCAACTTGATGAAACACAGTCAGTGGCACTTGAAGGGGAACTATCAGATCTCGAATGTACAAAGGCTTTGAATTTTATGAAAAACGGAAAATCGCCAGGAATGGATGGATTTACAATCGAATTTTACAAATTTTTTTGGAATGATATTAGAGAATTTGTTGTCAAATCATTAAATTATGGGTATAATAATGGTAAATTCTCTATTACACAAAGGCAGGGGGTGATCACATGTATTCCTAAGGAGGGAAAGTCAAAATTTTACTTACAAAATTGGAGGCCGATTTCCTTACTGAATGTAGATTATAAAATTGCATCAGCAGCAATTGCTAGCCGAATTAAACCAGTTCTTAATACAATAATAAGTGAATCACAAACAGGCTTTATAAAAGGGAGGTTTATTGGGGAGACAAGTAGGTCGGTATATGACATTTTAGAAAAAACAGAAACAGAAAATATTCCAGGTATTTTGCTTCTTCTTGATTTTGAAAAAGCCTTTGATTCCATTGAATGGTCTTTTATTGAAAATTCACTTAAATTCTTTGGTTTTGGGAACTCAATCATCAAGTAGTTTCTTGCTTTTTATTCAGATATAACAAGCTGTACTCAATACAACGGTCACTGTTCTAGTTTCTTCCAGATTCAACGGGGTGTCAGACAAGGTGATCCACTTTCCCCTTATCTTTTCATCATATCCGCTGAGTTATTAAGTGCAACAATTAAACAAGACCCTAAAATAAAAGGCATCACAATAAATGATTCTGAATATATTATAGGACAGTATGCAGATGATACCAGCCTTATGCTGGACGATGACTCTGAATCTCTTAACTCTGCTATTAAAATAATTGAAGATTTTGGCGACTGTTCTGGTTTGAGAGCAAACTTTGAAAAAACCGAGGTTGTGTGGGTTGGGGCCAGGAGGGGATGCATTGAAGAATTGCAAACTAAAAAGTGTTTAAAATGGAATCACAGTGGATCTTTTAAACTTCTAGGGCTAAAATATAATTTACAAGCAGACTCGATATATTTCGAGAATTACACTGAAAAGGTTACCTCTTTTAAAAACGTTCTCAAAAACTGGTCTTATAGAAATTTGTCCTTAATGGGAAAAGTCACAGTGGTGAAAACAATCGCATTACCAATATTGATTCAAACTTTCATGGCACTTCCAGATCCCCCTAAAAGAATAACAGATGAAATACAATCACACATTTTTAACTTCATCTGGAATGGCAAAGTAGATAAACTTAAACGAAATATTATGTATAACGACCTGGAACATGGCGGACTTCGGGTGCCTCATATACAATCTTTTTGTCGAGCACTTAAAATGACATGGATTAAAAACTAATTGACCCTCTGAATAACTCATCCTGGAAATGTCTTTTGTTAGATACGCTTGAAAAAATTGGAGGAGATAAAATACTTTTCCTACAGGAAATTGGCATATCAAAATGTTGTGCAGGATTCAATTCTTTTTGGATAGATGTTTTTCAAAATTGGGCAAAATTAAACCAATCCCTCACTGCATCCCCGAATGACATTATTTCCCAACCTCTATGGTACAATCCCGAGATTAGAATAAAAAAAATGGTATTTTTCAAGAACATGGTCGATTGTGACATTTATTTTATTAATGATATTATTGACGAACAAGGATTTTTCTTGAACTGCGGAGAGTGCAGCGAAAAATATGGCTGTTCAATAAATCATGTGAGTTACGCGGGTCTAGTAAATGCTATACCAAAACACTGGAAAAATATCTTAAAAAATAATTTGTTTAATAAAGAAATTAAAAATGTTAATATACAATATTTAAAACGGAAAGACAAAGTTTCAAAAATATTTTACAACATGTTCTTAAAATCTGTAAAAAGGACCCTTTTAAAACACAAGATTTTTTTCATACACAACTTAACACTAACATCCACGAAAAAAACTGGAAACAGATATATAAATCGCCTTTTATTATTACCAGCGATTCAAATTTGCAGTCTTTGCAGTTCAAGATCAATCATAATATAATTTTTTTTCATATGATCGATTATTTAAGTGTAAACTTTCAGAAACAGAACTGTGTACTTTTTGTTTTGAAACAAAAGAAACATTGATTCACTTATTTTATGAATGTAGTTACAGTCGATCGGTTTGGTTTGGTCTTTTAGATGACCTTTACAATAGTTGTGGTTTATTTATTGACAAAAACATAAGACATTTTATTCTTGGTTTGACAAATCATTCAAACAAACATATAATCTCTGTTTTCTGATCATCAAAAATCACATATACTTATGTAAATTGAGAAAGACCAGGCCAAACTATAAAATTGCTTTACAATCAATCAAAGATTATAGAAAATTAGAACTGTTCTCTCTATATATGTTAAGTCCCAAAATAGCAAACAACATAAGACAATCATGGAATATTATCAATTTACTATTAGATAGAAATAGATGAATTTATAATTTGTATATTTTTCGCTGTTAAAGTGTGTATTTATATATTAATGAAATGATTATGTTTAATATATGGAAGATGGAATAAAAACTATTAATACCAAAAAAAAAAAAAAAAAAAAAAAAAAAAAATTCAACTAAAATGGTTTAGTGGTTAATTTGATATTGAATTTTTATACTTAAATTAGCTTTTTTGGCGGCCATCTTGGATTGGCAGCTATATTTTCATTAAACGGAAAAAGTCAAGGTGGAAACATACCTAGCCTAACTAAGTACATATAGGGCAATAAGATCGACCATGTTTCTTGCTTTTAACAAAAAAGTTTAGGGGGTGTCACATTTTTGGGATCTGCCCCCTGACTAGTAGATCTACACAGATAATTTTCAAAAGAAAATTAAATATTATACATGAAGATGTAGGGGCAAGTTTTAATAATATTTTGTTAATCTATCTTTATATACATAGAAAGTGAAAAATGAATGAAAAACACTAGACCTCTTGATATAATTGTTTTAGATTTCAATTTTAAAATGTTTTATAAGAGAAGGAGGGAGTGAAGTAATTAGGGTTTACACTGCATGGGATTCACTATGTAACTAACAAAATAATTGTTGTATATGTTGAGACAGCAAGTTCTGTGATGGTGGAAGAAACCGATAATCGAAGTGCATCAAAGAAAAAATACACTCTGACACTTGCTTTGCCCTGAGCAAGATGCAACAATAAGTAGTGAGGTCAAGACTTTGTAGTTATGTTGAGGCAGTTAGTTCTAGGATGGTGGAAGAAACAGAAATACATGTATGCAGAGGAAACAGACATTTTTGACGAGCAAACTTTCCCACACTAGGATTTTCCCAAGTGGGATTCAAACCTGCTGTGTGGGAAACAGGCAAAAAGTAATGCAAGCATTAATTAAACCAATCAGCTTATGAGGCCTATCTTTTTTCATTTTCAAACTGAACTGCCATTATACTGTATAAAGAATGACCAAAGTATTCAATCGTATAGAGAGTTCCTATGTGACGTCACACTGTCCACTTTCCAGGTATAAATTACCAGCCATTTTGGTAGGCATTAGAAATTGAGTCTTACTAATTCTTTCTAAAATAGGGTGTATAAAATTGTCACATCTTTGTTACGGGGACAAATATCTTATAAAATATATCAAATCAAAGTAAAACCATTGGCGATTTTATAAATTTATAAACTATTGATATCCTGATTACTTTTTCAAAAACAATAATTCAAAAATAAACAAATTTGGTTAAAATAGATAGATAAATGATATAGATTGCCTAACAAAATGGCGACCACTCTACTGAAAAAATTGTCTGCAAGAGGCCCATGAGAACTATCTATAATGCTGATTGCTGAGGTGCCCAAAATTTTTTGCATTAAACTTTATTTTTTTCCTAATTTTTAGAAGGATATGACCATAAAACAATGATTTAAAAGAAAAACAAAGTGAACTACTTGTTTTGCTATGATCGTGCAAATTAATATACCCTTATTTTGATAATTTTCTATGGTGTTTTTTTCCTCTGTTTTTGTAGACCTACCACTATTTATTATTTATTTATTTATATTTATTCATTTATTTATTTGAATACACATTTCTTAATTGCGAAGTTATAAAATAAGAAATATTAAATCATGACTATTTAAAAAATGATAAGTATAATTCATATATCTTCGCTCTGTAACATTACCTATTTGCCCTCCTCTCTCTCATATTTTAGATATTTATTAAGGTTATAACAACACATATTTATTATTTATTTATTTATTTATTTATTTATTTAATTATCTATTTATTTATTTGAATACACACAGATGAATAATTAGTAAAAAGTTTTTAATATTCTTTTATATAATTTACTACTATTGGGAAGAAGACTACATTGGTAAGATTCCTTTCAAATAAATCTAGGCAATTAATAAGATTAACACCATACAGGTTATATTTTCATGTAGAATATACTATTACTGGGTAGCTTGAATTTGCTTTCTTTATCAGTTAGTTACATAAGATGTTGATGCCAATGATAATTTATTAGATTAGTAACTGCCTACCAGTAACCGTGATTTGTTTATTACCTATGGTCATAGATGTATAATTTACACCTACTGGTACTAATAATCAAAATGACCATGAGAGAGAGAGAGAGAGATAATAACCAGTACTTCCCTATGTACCATCTACAGACATTGTAATGTTTACTAAAAATATTAAAATTGAAAGAATATTGGATTTAAACATGTTTGTAGACACTACTTTTTTTTATATTTTTACATGAAGTCGATACAAATGGAAGGCATATAAATGAATGAATGAATGTTGGTTGAAGTAATTTAGAGAAAAATAGTATAATAATAAAGATCAAAATTGAAAATTTTAAATTTCAAAAAGATAGATATGTTTGTTAATACATCGAGAACCTCTAAAAATAAAAAATAGTTTCAAATACTGAAGATGACATTTGATATACAATGAATATCTGGAATCAGATATGAAGATTAATTTTTAGAACAAAATTTTAATCTTGTTGTAATTTCCCCTAAAATGGTTTTTTTCAACAGATATATATGCACAAGTATGCTTTAATCATATTTTTAAAAACCATCTTAAAGGTTTTAAAGGACAAATTTTCAGAGCCTATCAAATTTTAGTATTAAATAGCTGTTAACTGATCTTTCTCTTTCTTCAATTAAGTTTTATCAACGATTCATGTTTCTCAAATGTTAAATACAACTTTTAAGATGTCGCAAATTTGTAATCAAAGGGAACGTTACAAAATTTAAGTTTTGAAATTAAATTTGATTATCTAATATATATCTGAAGTTTAATTTATGTACAATATTCTATAAATTATTGTTATTAAAATTCTGATTTTGTATAAAAATTAAAAAGAGGCCCATTGTGCTTGATACTCTCACCTGATAAATAATGGCTAGATGTACAGGAAGACTGAAAAATCAATATATATGTAGTACAGATTTGAGGAGTTTACAGATAATTAACCATTTCGGTATGGTTTTGCATCTGTGACCTTGACCAGCTTTGAACCCATTGCTTTCATCTATATATCAAAATGATCTTCGTGTCAATATCAACAAAATTCTAATGTACATGACTATACAAAAAGTTTTATTTATATAGTTTTAAGAGATAATTTACAATTTCGGTATTATGCATCTGTGACCTTTGAACCAATGGCTTTTTACTGTAGTATAGTAAACAGCCATGTATAGTACCGGTATACATCAAAATGAATGTTGTAACAATACCTGCAACATTCTAATATACATGCCCATACAAAAAGTTAATAGTTTTCAAGTTCCCACCTGTGACCTTGACCTTTTAACCCATGACCTTATTCTATATATCAAATTGATCATTACATCAATACAAACAACATTCGAGTATAAATGTCTATACAAAAATTTATAGTTTTCCAGATAATAAATAAAATCAGAAAGATAAAAAATTAGGTCATTGACCCTGACCCATTTTGAAGGACTGAAAACCCCATGTCATCATCTGATTAAATAGTCAAGTTTGAAGACTTTTTAAGATGTTTTTAAACTTAAACACAAAAATCCTGTAAACTATTTTTTGTTTGAATTTCACAAAATAAACAAACGATTTAAGATCCTAATAGCGCCAAATATCACAAGCTAACATATTTTTTCTCCTGTAGTAGGTTTCAGAGAAACCTTGACCTATTTATGGTAGCCATGGCAACCCCACATACAAATCTGAATTGCACTGGTCCATATATACTTCTGACCAAGTTTCATTGAAATCTTTCTGGTAGTTTCTGAGGAGAAGTCGAAAATAGTATAAACAATGTGCACACACACACACACACACACACACACACACACACACACACAATGCGCTATGCCATAAGCTCACATGACAGAAGGGGGAAATATAAAAAGTGGTAGGTGAATATTTGTATTAATTTGATTAAGAAATTAATACATACCTTTGCAATCAAATTAAAATATGAATTTCAAAGGTGCTTGCGGGTAATGAAATAGTCAAGATAATATATTATTTATTTTTTTATATATTTTTCAAATTTTAACATTTACACATTGTAATTTTTCTATTGAAAATTTAAGTGTTTGTCATTTTGTTGAAGAAATTCCAATAAATTATACACAATCCTTTACAATGGTAAGTGCCTTTTAAGATCATCTATTTGTTTAATTTGACCATTCATAATTTGTGATTTATTATTTATTTAAAATCCAATTCACAAATTCTTAATTATCTCTCCTTAAGCTCCATCTGTCCTTCACCCCCCCTACATTTAGTTTTTCAGAATTTCTATCCCCTACATAGATATTTTCCTCGTTTCAACTTAGTTACCAATCGACAAAGTACCTGTCTGTCCTCCATACTTACATAAAATGTTTCAGATTTTTACCCCCTACATAAAAATATTCCCCATTTAAACCCCCTCCATAACAGGTACCTTCCTTACCCCTCTGCATAGTACGCATTTGTCATCCATACCACCCTACACACACACACATACATAAAGTTTTGGAGAATTTATACCCACACAACACCACACACACCCTCTCCATAATATGTGACTTAATTACCAATGGGCAAAGTAACTGTCTGCCCTCCATACTCACATAAAATTTTTCAGATTTTTTCCCCCCTACATAGAAATTTTTCAGATTTCAACCTACCCCCTCCATAACAGGTACCTTTCTTGCCCCTCGGCAGGGTACTCATCTGTCCTCCATACCACCCCCATGAAGTTTTTGAGAATTTGTACCCCCCTACATAAAAATTTTCCCCATTTCAACCCCTCTCCATAACAGGTACCTTCCTTACCTCTACACATCGTACCCATCTGTCATCCATAACCCCCCCTTACATAACGTTTTTGAGAATTTATACCCCCCTACATAAAATTTTTCTCTATTTAACCCCCCCCCTCCATAACAGGTACCTTCCTTACTTCTATGCATAGTACCCATCTGTCATCCATACCCCTCCCCACTACATAAAGTTTTTGAGAATTTATACCCCCCCCTACATAACGTTTTTGAGAATTTATACCCTCCTACATAAAAATTTCCCATTTAAACCCCCTCCATAACAGGTACCTTCCTTGCCTCTAAGCAATGTACCCATCTGTCATCCCACCCCTACATAAAGTTTTTGAGAATTTATACCCCCTTACATAGATTTTTTTCCTATTTAAACTCCTCTCTATAACAGGTACCTTCCTTACTTCTACGCATCGTACCCATCCATACCCCCCCCCCTACAAAAAAGTTTTTGAGAATTTATACCTCCCTACATAGAAATTTTTCCTATTTAAACTCCTCTCCATAACAGGTACCTTCCTTACTTCTACGCATCGTACCCATCTGTCATCCATACCCCTCGTTACATTACGTTTTTAATAATTTATACCCCCCTCCCCTACATAGAAATGTTCCCCATTTAAACCCCCCTCCGTAACAGGTACCTTCCTTACTTCTACGCATCGTACCCATCTGTCATCCATACCCCCCCCTTACATAAAGTTTTTGATAATTTATAAGCCCCCCCCTTACATAAAAATTTTCCCCATTTAAACCCCCCTCCATAACAGGTACCTTCCTTTCCTCTACGCATCGTAGCCATCTGTCATCCATACCCCCCTTACATAAAGTTTTTGATAATTTATACCCCCCCCCCCCTTACATAAAAATTTTCCCCATTTTAATCCCCTTCCATAACAGGTACCTTCCTTACCTCTACGCATCGTACCCATTTGTCATCCATACCGCCCTGCCCTCCCCCCCTACATAACGTTTTTAGCTCAGTTGAGCTATTGCAATCTAGCACCATCCTTTGTGCGTCGTGTGTCGTGTGTCGTGTGTCGTGCGTAAACTTCACATTTTAATCTTCTCCTCCAAAACTACAGAGCCAAATTTCATGAAACTAGGTGATTATTATGCCTGGGTAACAGGTTTTAAAAATTGTGTTTGGGGTTTTGCCACGCCCATCAAGATGGCCACCGTTACTAACAAGAGGGCCATGAGGCCCTGGCGCTCACCTGAGAATAAGTTGAATTATACACATTTTTCCAATAATGTCATGAATAGAGGATTAACAGAATTCATTATAAATAATGAACTTGACCTAGCTTTTGTCCTGAACATTGTTCTTGACAAATTATACGAAGATTGGACAGAAAACATGGACTCTAACGTGTTAGCAAGGTTTTCTATGATTTGACCTAGTGACCTACTTATTGATCCAACATGACCCATATACGAACTTGACCTTGCTTTGGTCATGAACATCGTTCTGGACAAATTATATGAAGATTGGACAAAAAATATGGACTCTAGAGTGTTAACAAGGTTTTTGTTTAATTTGACCTAATGACTTACTTATTGACCCAACATTATCGATATATGAACGTTACTTTGCTTTGGTCATGAACATCATTCTGGTCAAATTATATGAAGATTGGACAAAAACTATGGACTCTAGAGTGTTAACAATGTTTTTCTTTGATTTGACCTAGTGACCGACTTATTGACCCAAAATTAACGATATATGAACTTGACCTTGCTTTGGTCATGAACATTGTTCTGGACAAATTATATGAAGATTGGACAAAAAATATGGACTCTAGAGTGTTTACAAGGTTTATCTATTATTTGACCTAGTGACCTACTTATTGACCCAACATGATTGGTATATGTCCTTGACTTTGCTATGGTCATGATCATCGTTCTAGACAAATTATATAAAGATTGGACAAAAATATGGACTCTAGAGTGTTAACGAAGTTTTTCTATGATTTGACCTAGTGACCTACTTATTGACCCAACATAACCCATATACGAACTTGACCTTCCTTTGGTCATGAACATCGTTCTGGACAAATTATATGAAGATTGGACAAAAACTATGGACTCTATAGTGTTAACAAGGTTTTTCTATGATTTGGTCTAGTGACCTACTTATTGACCCAACATGACCCATATACGAACTTGACCTTGCTTTGGTCATGAACATCATTCTGGACAAATTATATGAAGATTGGACAAAACTATGGACTCTATAGTGTTAACAAGGTTTTTCTATGATTTGGTCTAGTGACCTACTTATTGACCCAACATGACCCATATACGAACTTAACCTTGCTTTGGTCATGAACATCGTTCTGGACGAATTATATGAAGATTGAACAAAAACTATGGACTCTATAGTGTTATCAAGGTTTTTCTATGATTTGGTCTAGTGACCTACTTATTGACCCAACATGACCCATATATGAACTTGACCTTGCTTTGGTCATGTACATTGTTCTGGACAAATTATATGAAGATTGGACAAAAAATATGGACTCTAGAGTGTTAACAAGATTTTTCTTTGATTTGACCTAGTGACCTACTTATTGACCCAAAATTAACGATATATGACCTTGACCTTGCTTTGTTCATGAACATTGTTCTGGACAAATTATATAAAGATTGGACAAAAAATATGGACTCTAGAGTGTTAACAAAGTTTTTCTTTGATTTGACCTAGTGACCTATTTATTGACCCAACATGATCGGTATATGTCCTTGACTTTGCTATAGTCATGATCATCGTTCTAGACAAATTATATAAAGATTGGACAAAAAATATGGACTCTAGAGTGTTAACAAGGTTTTTCTTTGATTTGACCTAGTGACCTATTTATTGACCTAACATTAACGATATACGAACTTGACCTTGCTTTGGTCATGAACATCGTTCTGGACAAATTATATGAAGATTGGACAAAAAATATGGACTCTATAACGTTAACAAGGTTTTTCTATGATTTGACCTAGTGACCTACTCATTGACCCAACATGACCAATATACGAACTTGACCTTGCTTTGGTCATGAACATCGTTCTGGACAAATTATATGAAGATTGGACAAAAAATATGGACTCTATAGCGTTAACAAGGTTTTTCTATGATTTGGCCTAGTGACCTAATTATTGACCCAACATGACCCATATACGAACTTGACCTTGCTTTTGTCATGAACATTGTTCTGGACAAATTATATGAAGATTGGACAAAAACTGTGGACTCTAGAGTGTTAACAATGTTTTTCTTTGATTTGACCTAGTGACCGACTTATTGACCCACCATTATCGATATATGACCGTTACTTTGCTTTGGTCATGAACATCATTCTGGACGAATTATATGAAGATTGGACAAAAACTGTGGACTCTAGAGTGTTAACAATGTTTTTCTTTGATTTGACCTAGTGACCGACTTATTGACCCAAAATTAACGATATATGAAGTTGACCTTGCTTTGGTTATGAACATTGTTCTGGACAAATTATATGAAGATTGGACAAAAAATATGGACTCTAGAGTGTTTACAAGGTTTATCTATTATTTGACCTAGTGACCTACTTATTGACCCAACATGATTGGTATATGTCCTTGACTTTGCTATGGTCATGATCATCGTTCTAGACAAATTATATAAAGATTGGACAAAAAATATGGACTCTAGAGTGTTAACGAAGTTTTTCTATGATTTGACCTAGTGACCTACTTATTGACCCAACATAACCCATATACGAACTTGACCTTGCTTTGGTCATGAACATCGTTCTGGACAAATTATATGAAGATTGGACAAAAACTATGGACTCTATAGTGTTAACAAGGTTTTTCTATGATTTGGTCTAGTGACCTACTTATTGACCCAACATGACCCATATACGAACTTGACCTTGCTTTGGTCATGAACATCATTCTGGACAAATTATATGAAGATTGGACAAAAACTATGGACTCTATAGTGTTAACAAGGTTTTTCTATGATTTGCTCTAGTAACCTACTTATTGACCCAACATGACCCATATACGAACTTGACCTTGCTTTGGTCATGAACATCGTTCTGGACAAATTATATGAAGATTGAACAAAAACTATGGACTCTATAGTGTTATCAAGGTTTTTCTATGATTTGGTCTAGTGACCTACTTATTGACCCAACATAACCCATATATGAACTTGACCTTTCTATGGTCATGTACATTGTTCTGGACAAATTATATGAAGATTGGACAAAAAATATGGACTCTAGAGTGTTAACAAGATTTTTCTTTGATTTGACCTAGTGACCTACTTATTGACCCAAAATTAACGATATATGAACTTGTCCTTGCTTTCGTCATGAACATTGTTCTGGACAAATTATAAAGATTGGACAAAAAATATGGACTCTAGAGTGTTAACAAGGTTTTTCTTTGATTTGACCTAGTGACCTATTTATTGACCCAACATGATCGGTATATGTCCTTGACTTTGCTATAGTCATGATCATCGTTCTAGACAAATTTTATAAAGATTGGACAAAAAATATGGACTCTACAGTGTTAACAAGGTTTTTCTTTGATTTGACCTAGTGACCTATTTATTGACCTAACATTAACGATATACGAACTTAACCTTGCTTTGGTCATGAACATCGTTCTGGACAAATTATATGAAGATTGGACAAAAAATATGGACTCTATAACGTTAACAAGGTTACCTACTCATTGACCCAACATAACCCATATACGAACTTGACCTTGCTTTGTTCATGAACATTGTTCTGGACAAATTATATGAAGATTGGACAAAAACTATGGACTCTATAGAGTTAACAAAGTTTTTCTATGATTTGGCCTAGTGACCTAATTATTGACCCAACATGACCCATATACGAACTTGACCTTGCTTTTGTCATGAACATTGTTCTGGACAAATTATATGAAGATTAAACGAAAAATATGGACTCTAGAGTGTTAACAATGTTTTTTTATGATTTGGCCTAGTGACCTACTTATGGATCCAACATGACCCATATAAGAAATTAACCTTTGTTTGGTCATGAACATCATTCTGGATAAATTATATGAAGATTGGACAAAAATTATGGACTCTATAGTGTTAACAAGTTTTTTCTATGATTTGGTCTAGTGACCTACTTATTGACCCAACATGACCCATATACGAACTTGACCTTGCTTTGGTCATGAACATCGTTCTGGACAAATTATATGAAGATTGGACAAAAACTATGGACTCTATAGTGTTATCAAGGTTTTTCTATGATTTGGTCTAGTGACCTACTTATTGACCCAACATGACCCATATATGAACTTGACCTTGCTTTGGTCATGTACATTGTTCTGGACAAATTATATGAAGATTGGACAAAAAATATGGACTCTAGAGTGTTAACAAGATTTTTCTTTGATTTGACCTAGTGACCTACTTATTGACCCAAAATTAACGATATATGACCTTGACCTTGCTTTGGTCATGAACATTGTTCTGGACAAATTATATAAAGATTGGACAAAAAATATGGACTCTAGAGTGTTAACAAGGTTTTTCTTTGATTTGACCTAGTGACCTATTTATTGACCCAACATGATCGGTATATGTCCTTGACTTTGCTATAGTCATGATCATCGTTCTAGACAAATTATATAAAGATTGGACAAAAAATATGGACTCTAGAGTGTTAACAAGGTTTTTCTTTGATTTGACCTAGTGACCTATTTATTGACCTAACATTAACGATATACGAACTTAACCTTGCTTTGGTCATGAACATCGTTCTGGACAAATTATATGAAGATTGGACAAAAAATATGGACTCTATAACGTTAACAAGGTTTTTCTATGATTTGACCTAGTGACCTACTCATTGACCCAACATGACCCATATACGAACTTGACCTTGCTTTGGTCATGAACATCGTTCTGGACAAATTATATGAAGATTGGACAAAAAATATGGACTCTATAGCGTTAACAAGGTTTTTCTATGATTTGGCCTAGTGACCTAATTATTGACCCAACATGACCCATATACGAACTTGACCTTGCTTTTGTCATGAACATTTTTCTGGACAAATTATATTAAGATTAAACGAAAAATATGGACTCTAGAGTGTTAACAAGGTTTTTGTTTAATTTGACCTAATGACCTACTTATTGACCCACCATTATCGATATATGACCGTTACTTTGCTTTGGTCATGAACATCATTCTGGACAAATTATATGAAGATTGGACAAAAACTGTGGACTCTAGAGTGTTAACAATGTTTTTCTTTGATTTGACCTAGTGACCGACTTATTGACCCAAAATTAACGATATATGAACTTGACCTTGCTTTGGTTATGAACATTGTTCTGGACAAATTATATGAAGATTGGACAAAAAATATGGACTCTAGAGTGTTTACAAGGTTTATCTATTATTTGACCTAGTGACCTACTTATTGACCCAACATGATTGGTATATGTCCTTGACTTTGCTATGGTCATGATCATCGTTTTAGACAAATTATATAAAGATTGGACAAAAAATATGGACTCTAGAGTGTTAACGAGGTTTTTCTATGATTTGACCTAGTGACCTACTTATTGACCCAACATAACCCATATACGAACTTGACCTTGCTTTGGTCATGAACATCGTTCTGGACAAATTATATGAAGATTGGACAAAAACTATGGACTCTATAGTGTTAACAAGGTTTTTCTATGATTTGGTCTAGTGACCTACTTATTGACCCAACATGACCCATATGCGAACTTGACCTTGCTTTGGTCATGAACATCATTCTGGACAAATTATATGAAGATTGGACAAAAACTATGGACTCTATAGTGTTAACAAGGTTTTTCTATGATTTGGTCTAGTAACCTACTTATTGACCCAACATGACCCATATACGAACTTGACCTTGCTTTGGTCATGAACATCGTTCTGGACAAATTATATGAAGATTGAACAAAAACTATGGACTCTATAGTGTTATCAAGGTTTTTCTATGATTTGGTCTAGTGACCTACTTATTGACCCAACATGACCCATATATGAACTTGACCTTTCTTTGGTCATGTACATTGTTCTGGACAAATTATATGAAGATTGGACAAAAAATATGGACTCTAGAGTGTTAACAATATTTTTCTTTGATTTGACCTAGTGACCTACTTATTGACCCAAAATTAACGATATATGAACTTGTCCTTGCTTTCGTCATGAACATTGTTCTGGACAAATTATATAAAGATTGGACAAAAAATGTGGACTCTAGAGTGTTAACAAGGTTTTTCTTTGATTTGACCTAGTGACCTATTTATTGACCCAACATGATCGGTATATGTCCTTGACTTTGCTAGAGTCATGATCATCGTTCTAGACAAATTTTATAAAGATTGGACAAAAAATATGGACTCTACAGAATTAACAAGGTTTTTCTTTGATTTGACCTAGTGACCTATTTATTGACCTAACATTAACGATATACGAACGTAACCTTGCTTTGGTCATGAACATCGTTCTGGACAAATTATATGAAGATTGGACAAAAAATATGGACTCTATAACGTTTACAAGGTTTTTCTATGATTTGACCTAGTGACCTACTCATTGACCCAACATAACCCATATACGAACTTGACCTTGCTTTGTTCATGAACATTGTTCTGGACAAATTATATGAAGATTGGACAAAAAATATGGACTCTATAGAGTTAACAAAGTTTTTCTATGATTTGGCCTAGTGACCTAATTATTGACCCAACATGACCCATATACGAACTTGACCTTGCTTTTGTCATGAACATTGTTCTGGACAAATTATATGAAGATTAAACGAAAAATATGGACTCTAGAGTGTTAACAATGTTTTTTTATGATTTGGCCTAGTGACCTACTTATGGATCCAACATGACCCATGTAAGAAATTAACCTTTGTTTGGTCATGAACATCATTCTGGATAAATTATATGAAGATTGGACAAAAATTATGGACTCTATAGTGTTAAGAAGGTTTTTCTATGATTTGGTCTAGTGACCTACTTATTGACCCAACATGACCCATATACGAACTTGACCTTGCTTTGGTCATGAACATCGTTCTGGACAAATTATATGAAGATTGGACAAAAACTATGGACTCTATAGTGTTAACAAGGTTTTTCTATGATTTGGTCTAGTGACCTACTTATTGACCCAACATGACCCATATACGAACTTGACCTTGCTTTGGTCATGAACATTGTTCTGGACAAATTATATGAAGATTGGACAAAAACTATGGACTCTATAGTGTTAACAAGGTTTTTCTATGATTTGGCCTAGTGACCTACTTATTGACCCAACATGACCCACATACGAACTTGACCTTGCTTTGGTCATGAACATTGTTCTGGACAAATTATATGAAGATTGGACAAAAAATATGGACTCTATACACAGTATGTAAACTCCGTTGTACGTCTTCCGGAAGCTGGGAACGTCGAAGCGACCGTGTGATGTTTATAGTCTCAATGACTGAAGTTTAGAGGTATGTAAACGCTCAAAATCAAATTGTCAAGTCTTGGATACCACTTATAAGTTTGTTTGCTGAAGTCAGTAACACTTAGACATTACAATTTGCCAGTAAATATCACCATACAATGTCAAAAAACACAATTGATCATCGACAGCCAGAGAAAAATCACCAACCTCCTTGGCGTAAGATTGAATTTTACCTTAATTTAAAGCCGATCTTACCGTTTTATAAGGTAATTGGAACAAAGAAACATCAAAGAGTTTGAATACAATTTGCATATGCAAGACATACGTTTAAATATTTAACTACAACAAGTATTATTTTTTACCCGTTGTACGCTTAGCTGCAACTTTTGCAAAATCATAACAACCGCCTAGCTGGGATTTTAGTGTACTTTAGCTGCACTTATGTGAACATCTCTTCATACATATATTTGTGTTTGGTTTGTTGTAAAACATTGTAAAATTAATTTTGTTCTCTGACAAAACGTTGCTTCGTGTTAACTTGTTTAAAGAATTGATCTTTCGTTGCAGACATGGACAGGGTTTTCAACTTGAAAGACACTTTAGGTAAAGTAACTGTTGTTAAGTCAGTCCTGGTTCCTAAATTAACCCATCTCTTTCAAAGCCTCCCTTCACCAGATGTTTCAATCTTGAAGAAATTAGAACAATTAATATTTCAGTATATATGGGGAAATAAAGGGGACAAAATAGCTAGACAGAAAATGATACAGGATTATGGACATGGGGATGCAGAATGATACATATAGGGTCATTTATTAAATCTTTGAAATTAACATGGGTTAGAAAAATTCTTAATGAAACACAGCAAGAAGTGTCATTGAAAAATATACTCTTCCAAACTCTCTCAACTGATGAATGTAAAATGTTTCAATTTGGGGATAAATTTTTTAACAAACTGAGTAGAGAATGTAAAAATTTATTTTGGAAAGAGGTATTTCTTAACTTACACGACGTCATTCATACAATACATATAAGTCAAAAACATATTTTATATCAACCTTTATGGTATAATAGTGACATACTTGTAGGAAATAAACCGGTGATGTATAATACATGGTATGAAAAGGGTATACATCTTATATGTGATCTGTTTGATGATACAGGATGGTTTATGGATTATGAATCTTTCTCATTGAAGTATAATATTCGACCACCCATAACTATATTTCAAGGTTTAAAAATGTCTATAATTGAAAAATGGAATGTTCTGAAACAACAAAACACTTGTATTCGTTCCTATTGCCCTGAATATATATATTTAATCAGATCAAATGAAAAAGGCAACAGAAATATTTATGATTCATTTATTAAGAAACTGAACATTAAAAGCAAGGCAGAACCGAAATGGGAAACAGATTTGGGAATAAAAAAATCAAATAACTGGTGGAAAAACACATACATTTATTCCATGAAATTTTCAAATGACATAAAACTTAGATGGTTTCAATTTCGCATTAACCATAGAATTATTAGTACCAATAAATTCCTATTCAAAATTGGGATTACAACAAGTCAGACCTGTACTTTCTGTAAGCATCAACAAGAAACCATTTTGCATATGTATTGGGGATGTTACATTATCCAAAAATACTGGAATGATATTTTTCATTGGGTCAAGGAAAAATTAAATATAAACTTGAATATTGATTCTGAAACTGTTGTCTTTGGTAAGAAAGGGAAGAAATATTCAGTGTTTAATTTAATTTTATGCCTTTGCAAATTTCATATTTACAATCAAAGATTGAAGAATTGTAGGCCCATTATTAGTGTTGTACAAAAAGAAATAGAAATATAATACAGACAAGAAAAATATATATACTATAAAAATTGTGATTACAACAAATTTCAAGAAAGATGGTCAAACTTTAACAGATTATTTGATTAGGTATAATGTTTTGTTTTAGAACAATACTTTATAATCATTAAAATTAAATGGCTCAAGTATATCAACCTTTTATTTACCCCCCCCCCCCTCCATATAAACCAAACCAAAAGATAAAATAATATATAGCAAAAAACACCACAATTGTTAAACACTTATCACATATTTGATAATGTTATTTTATATTTATTGTGTGAAGTTTACACAATTAATTTACAATTACCAATAAGTGAGACCTTTTGTATAGCTTACCTGTCAGTAGTGTTTTAGTGTCATTGCCTTTATGTCATTAAACATCTAAATAAAGGCTTTATTTACTACAGTTCTATGAAGTTGTATTTAATGCTGTCATGTATAAAATATCTGATATGAAAACAAAAATAATATTCTTTTTTTTAATTTAAGTTCTATTTCATGATGAGCCTCTTTGATAACCTTTTTTCTATTTATTTATTTATTTATTTTTATTTATTTATTGATTTAAATTGTATATATACATGTATATAGTTTTTGTAACAAGACTTGACATAGAGCTGTTGTATATGTAGATATTTGCCTATGGTTCAATTGTTTGAAGCTTGATGACTTAATGAGACACATATTTCAAAATGTTCAAGAAATTTATGTGAAATATTATATAGTTAAATCGTCTTTGATTATGACTTATTTATTCAGTTTAATCTTTTTTCAAGCTTCAAACAACTGAGGCATTTATTTGTAAATAAACTAGCTGTGAGAGAAAATTTCTGATCCAGTATGAATGAGTGAGTGAAAGGTGTATTTGTTTCTATATTTGAAAAGCAATAAAAAAAGATTAAAAAAAAAAAAACTTGAAAGACAAAATGAAAGTTATTTTTAGGAATCTCAGTATTTTTCTTGCGAAATATGCAAATTTACTTCAAAATACAAATCCACCATCTGTAGATTCACAATAATTCAACAACCCGGCCATCTTATGGATATCAGTCGATTATCGTGTACATTATCGGAGTCAAAATCTTGTGAATCAACTATTTAGTGAATAAACCTTTCATTGTATTTAAGTCATCTCCTCCAAAACTACCAGGCCAAATTTGATGAAACTTAATGACAATAATGCCTTCGTGAAGTGCTTTCTGGTTTGCACAAATGAGGGAGTTATGTCCCCTTTGGGTCCTATAAGGGAAATAATAAAAATCTTTTCCTCTAAAGATACAAGAGATCCATGTGTAGCACTTAGGACATGTAGTAATCGTAGCTGTAGGGCTCAAAATGGGAAAATGGCAGGGTTCTTGAAGGGGAAATTGCTAAACTACTATATTTGTCAGTGCATGATCTGGAAATCTATCAACTTTTTGTATAAGCATGCATATTAGAATATTGTAGGTATTAGCCTTAAGGTCATATTGATACATATTGGAAAATGAACGGCAATGATCTCATTTGCATATCCGCCATGACAGTCCGATATGAATAATGTCTTACATGAAGGGAAATAAAAGCGAAAGAAAACAAGTTCTTTTTAAAAAAGTTGATAACCCCGAACTTTCACTACACACATACATGATACCCGTAATGATTATTTGTTAGTTTCATATCAAAATACAGGTTCCCCGGCATGTTTAAATTTCGAAGCGTAAAGTGTGGTTGTCCTCTATATTTTCTCTTACTAAGCCAAAAAGTCCATAAGTTTTAATCTCGCCATTCTAAATACACAATCGGAAAACCAAAAGTGCTGAGGGTACATTCGATTCAATGATTTACAACCGTTCAAGATATGGAGTATTTGTTTCTGAACATTTATATGCTTGGTTCCCAGATAATTTGAAAATCTCGTATTTTCAGTAAATTCCACAAAGGGGGCTTGAACTTATTTTTAAAATTATAATAATAAAAAATTTCCCTTTAAAATTTCGTGGTATTTTCTTTGTTTAGGGAGCATTTTCTTGTTACACCGTAATTGACGTCATTTAAAAAAGGGGGGATAAGTTTCATTACAGATAATCAGGGCCTTCGCGATTAACGTCTGCTACGACGTCACAAAATATCTGAACTCTAAACTTTTTGTATAAGTATGGCATTGGCGTTATCTACAATGATGAAGTTCATTGGTCATAGATGTGTAAGAATACTGAAAGGGCTTAATTTTGCCTTTGTACTTTTTACTAGCTGTCCATACATTTATTGTAGCTAGACCTTAAATATTTAGAAGTATACGGTAGCATTTTAGGATAAGTAATAATAAATTTGGAAATGTCCTTACATTAGGTCCTATCTCTTGAAAATTAAAACAGTCCCCTTAATTTATGTGATTGCCCATTGACTTTCTACATCCTGAGGTGAGCGTTAAGGTCTTTGGTCCCCTGTTTATTCATCTATAATCGGTTATTTTATTTTTGTCGATTGATTTAAAAAGAAAAGAATGATTTATAGGTTCTGCTACTACCAACAACGGGCTCTTTTCAATATATACGATAGTTCAGTTGGTAATGCGCTTGGTGTAGGAGGTCGTGGGTTCGGAATCCGGCCTGGGTTTGACCAAGTCTTAAAAATAGGTAGTAAATACTCCATGTACTCGGCATGTAGAAATGAAAGTCGCTGATTCCTTCGAAAAAGACCTTGAAATCCGTTCCTTCGTCTCGTAGCAGGCGTGGCACTGTAAAAAACTCTACCTACACATTGTCCTTAGCGCACTGCAAAGGTCAAATTTTTGATGGTTTCACATATAGCTGGCGACGTCTCCATATAAGTGAAATATTATTAACTTTTGCGTAAAACCGCATCCAATCAATCAATCTATTCATAAATAAAATGAATATAAAATGGCACCATATCCTTGAGATAAGCATAAAGTTGTGAGAGGGTTTTCTCAACCGATTATCTAAGAAAAATGTGAAAAATAGCAATAAATTGTACAATTTTCTGTACAGCTAGGCGTACATATTTTTCCACTAAAATCCCAGCTAGGCGTTCATGTTTTCATCAGCTAGGCGTACGCTATCTGGAATCACCAGCGTGAAATTAAATCAGAATTTCTTCTAAACTGTCACGTATTGGGATAACGGGAAACAGCACCTTTGATCTTAACACTTGGTTTCTTAAATCAAATGCATTAAATGTGGTATTTATCATATCTTTATGCTCGGGAAATATAATTTATTTGACTTCTTTGAAAATATCATTGAAAAGTTGAATGATTAACAATCATTTTCCTCAAACTGAAACAATAAATGTTACCGACTGTATTCAAAACCAACTCCGCTGTTATCCGCGATCAGTCTGAGTGTAATTGTTGCTGTGAAAGTATACAAGAAAACTTACTAGCAGCCAATTTACTGTCACCGGGCGACAGTGGAACCATTACTGTTGGCTTTTTCTTCGCTTCGACGATCCCAGCTTCCGGAAGACGTACACCGGAGTTTACATACCGTGCTATAGTGTTAACAAGGTTTTTCTATGATTTGGTCTAGTGACCTACTTATTGACCCAACATGACCCATAAACGAACTTGACCTTGCTTTGGCCATGAACATCGTTCTGGACAAATTATATGAAGATTGGACAAAAACTATGGACTCTATAGTGTTATCAAGGTTTTTCTATGATTTGGTCTAGTGACCTACTTATTGACCCAACATGACACATATACGAACTTGACCTTCCTTTGGTCATGAACATCGTTCTGGACAAATTATATGAAGATTGGACAAAAACTATGGACTCTATAGTGTTAACAAGGTTTTTCTTTGATTTGACCTAGTGACCTACTTATTGACCCAAAATTAACGATATATGAACTTGACCTTGCTTTGGCCATGAACATTGTTCTGGACAAATTATATGAAGATTGGACAAAAAATGTGGACTCTATAGCGTTAACAAGGTTTTTCTATGATTTGACCTAGTGACCTACTTATTGACCCAACATAAGCCATAAACGAAGTTGACTTTGCTTTGGTCATGAACATCGTTCTGGACAAATTATATGAAGATTGGACAAAAAATATGGACTCTATAGCGTTAACAAGGTTTTTCTATGATTTGACCTAGTGACCTACTTATTGACCCAACATAACCCATATACGAACTTGACCTTGCTTTGGTCATGAACATCGTTTTGGACAAATTATATGAAGATTGGACAAAAAATATGGACTCTAGAGTGTTAACAAGGTTTTTCTTTGATTTGACCTAGTGACCTACTTATTGACCCAAAATTAACGATATATGAACTTGACCTTGCTTTGGCCATGGACATTGTTCTGGACAAATTATATGAAGATTGGACAAAAACTATGGACTCTATAGCGTTAACAAGGTTTTTCTATGATTTGACCTAGTGACCTACTTATTGACCCAACATAAGCCATAAACGAACTTGACCTTGCTTTGGTCATGAACATCGTTCTGGACAAATTATATGAAGATTGGACAAAAAATATGGACTCTATAGCGTTAACAAGGTTTTTCTATGATTTGACCTAGTGACCTACTTATTGACCCAACATAACCCATATACGAACTTGACCTTGCTTTGGTCATGAACATCGTTTTAAACAAATTATATGAAGATTGGACAAAAAATATGGACTCTAGAGTGTTAACAAGGTTTTTTTATGATTTGGCCTAGTGACCTACTTATGGATCCAACATGACCCATATAAGAAATTGACTTTTGTTTGGTCATGAACATCATTCTGGACAAATTATATGAAGATTGGACAAAAACTATGGACTCTATAGTGTTAACAAGGTTTTTCTATGATTTGGTCTAGTGACCTACTTATTGACCCAACATGACCGATATACGAACTTGACCTTGCTTTGGTCATGAACATTGTTCTGGACAAATTATATGAAGATTGGACAAAAACTATGGACTCTATAGTGTTAACAATGTTTTTCTATGATTTGGCCTAGTGACCTACTTATTGACCCAACATGACCCATATACGAACTTGACCTTGCTTTGGTCATGAACATCGTTCTGGACAAATTATATGAAGATTGGACAAAAACTATGGACTCTATAGTGTTATCAAGGTTTTTCTATGATTTGGTCTAGTGACCTACTTATTGACCCAACATGACCCATATACGAACTTGACCTTGCCTTGGTCATGAACATCGTTCTGGACAAATTATATGAAGATTGGACAAAAACTATGGACTCTATAGTGTTAACAAGGTTTTTCTTTGATTTGACCTAGTGACCTACTTATTGACCCAAAATTAACGATATATAAACTTGACCTAGCTTTGTTCATGGACATTGTTCTGGACAAATTATATGAAGATTGGACAAAAAATGTGGACTCTATAGCGTTAACAAGGTTTTTCTATGATTTGACCTAGTGACCTACTTATTGACCCAACATAAGCCATAAACGAACTTGACCTTGCTTCGGTCATGAACATCGTTCTGGACAAATTATATGAAGATTGGACAAAAAATATGGACTCTATAGCGTTAACAAGGTTTTTCTATGATTTGACCTAATGACCTACTTATTGACCCAACATAACCCATATACGAACTTGTCCTAGCTTTGGTCATGAACATCGTTCTGGACAAATTATATGAAGATTGGACAAAAAATGTGGACTCTAGAGTGTTAACAAGGTTTTTTTATGATTTGGCCTAGTGACCTACTTATTGATCCACCATGACCCATATACGAAGTTGACCTTGCTTTGTTCATGAACGTTGTTGTGGACAAATTATATGAAGATTGGACAAAAAATATGGACTCTAGAGTGTTAACAAGGTTTTTCTTTGATTTGACCTAGTGACCTACTTATTGATCCAACACATTCCATATATGAACTTGACTTAGCTTTTGACCTGAACAATGTTCTGGACAAGTTTGATGAAGATATAACAAAAACTGTGGCCTCTAGAGTGTTAACAGTGAAAAGTTGACGCACGACGCACGACGCACGTCGCACGGCGCACGACGGACAAAGACTGATCACAATAGCTCACTTGAGCACTTTGTGCTCAGGTGAGCTAAAAATAGCCAAAAGACAAAAAAATCTCTGAAACAAAAGATGCAGGCAAACTTTGATATGATATTTGGGTTGAGGATACCTGGGATGATTGAAATTGTGTTTTTCATGAAAATTGGATGAAAAATACGTTACACGTTTTTTGTGTAAAATTACGTAATTTTTAACATTTAATGCTTTAACTCAATAACAGCTGAAGATAATTGTATGGCGTTTTCACTGTTGATCTTGTGTTGCTATTTTCTTCCAATAGATGTCAAAGTCAAGGTCATGTCCCAGTTTTTGACCTTTGTTAAAAAAAGCTATTTTTTAAATATTTCGGGTAACAATGGCATGGGATTTTCAGTTAACTGTAGGTATTGACATGACGATCATTTTGATACATAGATCAAGGTATAGGTTCAAAGGTCAAGGTCACAGATGCACAACCATTCAAAATAGTTAATTATCTGTAAAGCTATTAACTTTTTGTATAGGCATGTATATATATGTATTAGAATATTGTAGGTATTGGCCTAACCATCATTTTGATATATGAATGAAGGTCATAGGTTCAAAGGTCAAGGTCACACATGCACAACTATACCAAAAAGTTAATAATCTGCAAAAGTATTAACTTTTTGTATTGGCATGCATATTAGAATATTGTAGGGAATGGCATAACCTTACCTCTATACATCGTATCTATCACAGACTAAATTTCAACATTTTTGAATATGAAAATATATTTCAACATTTTGAATAAAAAAATATTTTAAGTCAGAAATTATAAGTATTTTTAATATAAACTTTAGATATATAGATTGTCAGATATTTATTTTTAATTAAATGTTTTATTTCCGTTAATCAGCAATGAAAACAACTCATTGGTATAAGTCTGTCAGGTATGAACTTGAGTCAATTAGCCTGTCTCTATTTGGTCATAATTAAGATTTATAAACACCTGTCTAGTTATCCTTTTAGTCTGATTTTGTAAATCTCAATTAAGCAGGAAATTAGTAAAATCTCATGTCAGAACAAAGTATGTTTTCCTTAAAATAATCAAATATAAACTTATGTAATTTTATGATAAATGGGCATTTTAGGAGTAGAAGCTATTGTGTCAACATGCATTGTAATGGCCCTTAGGCATTATCACATTAATCTGAATTATTTATGTTTTATTTACTTATTTATTTATCCCTTTGAAAGTGTCAAAAATATTACGCATTGAAAAGAACATCAAAGGATAATGTTTTTATTGGAACCATTTTTCATGTTTGCTGGTTGTCAACATACAGGATATATAAGAAATGTATATTGGAATGTAAATTAGATAGGACCAGGTAGGTCCAGAGAGGACCAGTGAGGTCCATAAACACCAAGCTCTTGCATGAATAAAGAGATAGCAGAAAATGTAAAGGAGGCTTAGTGATTATTATTATAGTTATACATTGCATCTTTTAAAATGGATGCAATCCAGTGCACCATTCCCTAGGAATGGCATGCACATTCGTGTCTGTGGCCGGGCTTAGCTAATTCCCCACAGTTGGCCTGGCCATAGATTTTGGTGGCAGAATCCGGTTTGTGAAGATCCCAGACAGATGGCATCAGCACCAGATAACGGACAAGAACAGCCCTACAGGACGGTGAGTCAACCATGTTTTCTGTATATACACTGTTCGTACATGCGGCCATCTTTTGTATCTTTTCAATGTATATAAATTTATTTTTCATTATGCTTAAGCTTTAGTTTGTTTTGAACTTTATATTGTTTTAAATGGTGTATCCTTTTACACCTGTTATGTTAAGGGTAGGTTTACTCGTTTACATTACCCTCTAATGTCTGTATAGGAATGTGTATAATTTGTACATATAAATATCATATATATTTCTTTAATTTTTCTCCCAAATACTGATTCATAATGGAATTCTCGTGTTCAAAAGTTTTGTGTGCAAACGATGCCCCAAATCAGGAATATCCAAATATTTCAGCCCTTACAGAAGTGCATATGAAAAGTAATTGTATTTTACTTGAAGTAGGCAAGTGTCAAGTATATGCACTTATAGACAGTGGGGCCTTTGCGAGCTGCATAAGGGAAGATTTTTTATTTCATGCCTTTCCAAATATAAAATTACACCCCACACGCTATTCTCATGTTTTTGGAGTTTGTGGGGAAATGCATTGTGCATTAGGACAAGTCGATATTACAATTACTATAAATAACTTGTCTTTATGTCATACTTTTCTTGTTTTCAAACGTTTGCATAGAGAATTAATTTTGGGAATAGATTTTTTTAAAGAAAATAATGCTGACATCTGTTTTAAAGATAACATTTTCAAAATTCACGGTGGAATGTCAGCCACTGATTTATTGCAAGTATCTAGTCTGGATAATTATGAATCAAATTTAGTCACTTTGAAAAAAGACACTGTTACATCCTCACTCTGAAACTGTTGTTGAGGTAGACATTTGTAATTATCCTGATGGTTCAACTGTTATATTAGAACCATCATCAAATTTAATTGAAAGGCAATTAGTGGGGGCCAAATGTATAATAACTGTTCAAAATCAAACTGGTTTATTTAGGATTTTAAACCCAAGTGCAGCTCCAATCCCACTTAAACAGAAAACTGTGTTAGCACAGGCTCAAGATATTTTTGAAGAGCATATTTTCTCAATCGACGATAAAGAGAATTATACAGACTTGAAAAATGAGACTGAATATTTAAAGGCTGCTTCAGAATTAAAAATAAGTTTAGATAACTCTGATTTAAAACAAAATGAACAAAAACAATTGCTATATTTAATTGGCCAGTATAGAGATGTGTTTGCCAAGGATAGTTCTGAAATAGGCAAAACTAATATGTACTATCATACTATCAATACTGGTAATGCTAAACCTGTCAGCACCCCAGCCTACCGTCACCCACCTCACATACAAAAAGAGCTGGATAAACAAATTGATGAACTTCTTCAAAATGATATTATTGAAGAATCAACATCACCATGGCATGCAGGTGTTGTCATGGTTAAAAAGAAAAATGGTAGCTACCGCATGGCTCTAGACTTCCGAAACTTAATGCAGTGGTAGAAACTATGGCATTTCCTATGCCTACATTTCAACAAGTTGTTGACACAGTTTCTGAAGCTCAACCCAAATATTTTTCAGTTTTGGACTTAGCTAGTGGTTTTCATCAGATCCCCCTAGATCCAACAACCAAACATAAGTCAGGTTTCATCACTCAAAGAGGTATATTTAGCTTCAAAAGGCTTCCTTTCGGTTTGGTTTCAGCACCAATGAGTTTTCAGATGCTGATGGCTAAAATTTTAAGAGGGCTTAACTGGCGTATTTGCCTAGTTTATATTGACGACATACTCTGTTTTTCGGAAAATTTTCAAACACATCTGCAGCACTTAAGTCTCATTTTTCAACGTCTGAGGGAAGCCAACCTCACGCTGCAAACAGCTAAATGTAAATTTGCAGCAAAACGTGTCATTTATCTGGGTCACATTCTATCAAAGTCTGGTATTGAAGTGGATCCAGATAAGACACGTGCAATCAGTACTTTGCCACCACCACAAAATCCAAAGAAGCTTAGATCGTTTATGGGAATGGCTAATTATTATAGAAAATATATATTTGGCTATAGTAAAATTTGTACTCCTTTGAATGCATTGTTATACAAAAATGCAAAGTACATTTGGACAGAAAGTTGTCAACAAGCTTTTGACACTATTAAGTCCCATTTGTTAAATGCACCTATTTTGGCATATCCAAATTTCAATAAACCATTCTCCATAACGACTGATGCTAGTGATACAGCTATAGGCTACTTTTTGAGTCAGAAAGATGACAATGGTACAGACCATCCTATAGCATATGGTGGCAGAGCATTAAGAAATTCAGAAAAAGGTTGGCATTCCACAGAAAAAGAAGGGCTAGCACTAGTAGAGGCTGTTAAAGAGTATAGACCATATATATTAAACAACCATTTCACTGTCTATACTGATAACATAGCATTAAAGTGGCTCAGGGAAATTAAAAATAAAAATGGGCGTCTCTTAAGGTGGTCCCTATTGTTACAAGAATATAATTTTACTATTCAGCATAAGGCAGGTGCCCAGAACAAATTTGCTGATGGATTATCACGTAGGGATTATCCCAATGCTACTGAATCTGTTCATGTTTCTGTTATAGATCACTCTCCTAACAAAAACTGTAACACTGAACATTCTGATATCAATGAAGAATTAACTGCAGTGTATTTTGAATATGATTTAGATATGGTTACTGTAAATGCAATGCAAGCTGATGAAAATCAGCAAGCACATTATATAACATTAGTTAATAGGCCTGACATACGGCAACTTCAAGAAAATTGTCCTGATTTCAGAAACATGATCAGATACAAGAGGGATGGTGTATTACCAGACGATGACCAAATAGCTAGAAAATAGTAGTTGAAAGTGATACTTTTGAACTGTTAGATGGCATACTTTTTCATATGTTTTATATTCGTAGACGGGGTGTCCCTAAAAATGAAAATATTATTAGACAATTAGCAGTACCTGGGGTTTTAAGGGAAGAACTGTTACAAAGTTATCATGACTGTATAGTAGGTGGCAGTCACCAAGGACAAGAGAGAAATTTTGAAATGTTAAAGGCTAAATTTTATTGGCCAAAAATGTATGAATCTGTTACAAATTATATCAAAAGTTGCGAAATTTGTCAGCAAATCAAGAGATTTAGTCACTCTCGACCTGCCCCACTTCATCCATTACCAGTAGAGGATTTATTTAACAGGTGGCATATGGATATAATAGGTCCACTGCCTAAAACCAAGTTGGGATTCCAACACATTTTATTAGTTGTTGATTCTTATTCAAAATGGTGTGAGGCAGTACCATTAAGAACTCAATCTGCAGAGGAAGTTGCTAGTGTCTTGTTTGATAATGTCTTTACACGTTATGGTGCACCAAGAACTTTAGTCTCAGATAGGGGACAAAATTTTATGTCTAAATTAATTAAAGCTTTGTGTGAACTTTTTCATGTCACACGTTATTATACGTCTAGTATGCATCCTCAGACAAATGCAACATGTGAAAGATTAAATTCTTTCTTACATCAATCAATTAGGGCCTATTGTAATGACAAACAAGATAACTGGGCAGATCTACTTCCAGCTATAATGATGGCATACAGGTCAACACCATCAACTCAGTCCACTAAACACTCGCCTTTCTTTTTGCTTTTTGGTAGGGAAATGAATTTACCCATTGATATAACACTTATACCAAAGCAGACATTGCCACAAAGTAATAGAATTCATTTAGCAAATGTACTGCAAAAACTTGACATGGCAAGAGAAATAGCAAAAGAAAATGTACTTAGGGCACAACAAAAATATACGGAGCAGTACGATAAAAAGACGCAAGAACCAGAGTGGGTTCCTGGTGATCAGGTGTGGTTATATTGCACCAAAACTCCTAAGGGTTTGACACCAAAGTATATAAAGAAATGGGTAGGGCCATATTACATTGTGGCAACGGGGCCAAATTACACATACAAACTTAGGCGTATGTCTGACAATAAGCTGGTTCGATCCCTAATCCATTCCAACAGGCTTAAACCCTATAAGCCCTGATACAAGACCTGAACATCCACAAATAAATGATGATGATAGGAATGATCAAGACCCTGAAGAAATAGATGATACAGGGGACGCTAATATACCTCAACAACAACAGCAACATCAACCAGCAGAACAAACTGCAAATCAAACTCAACAAACCCAAAATGCACAGCCATTACCAGACACACAACAAGTGCCCAACAATAATGTGGTCACCCAACACTCCCAACAAAATAATAATAATCAGGGCCAAATAGATCAAAATGATTTTGTAAAAGATAAAGATATAACACCTGAATTAGTGGCAAAAATATTAAGATTTAAACGCAGTGGTGGCAAAATGTGGTACAAAATTAAAGCTAATGTCAAGACATATGGTAAAACTGCATGGGTACTTAGACACCAGGTTCCAAAAGAAATGGTTGAATTTATACATTCAAAGCAAACACTGCAAGGTAGAGCTAGAAAAAGGCCTTTAGGCAACCAGCATAAATTCTTTGAAAAACCTGCAGCGCAGCAGGTAGATTGCATTTTCCAAAATAATAGTCATTCAGTATGTACAAATTGTAGTAATATTAGCATCATAATTCTCATCAAGTATCTTTATCTCAATGTCAAAGTTATGGGCATCAAACATGCTGTACTGCCAGTCATTGTCCACCTTTACATGGACATCAAGTTAATGTGATGCACAAAGCAGATGTAAACCCAAGTTTACATGAGTTGAGTAGAGCTCAACATACAGGCAGTGATGTGCTGAATGAAACTCGTTCAGATAATGAAAAGAAAGCACTAGAATAATTGCAATTAAACAGGTGTACTCACCTAGACATAGGGAACAACTTAAATTTGAGTTTCAACTTAGTGACAAACCAAAGTGTATGGGTGGGTGCCAGGGTCAAATAATATTTGGAAATATATAAAACAATTTTGTTCAGATCAATTTTATCTAACTTACACAGAAAAGTCCATATTTAATGCAAAAACACCTGATGAACTTTTATCAATTTGTAAAAATGAAAATTATCTCCCATTTCTGACAAACATGGAGGGTCATTCAACATTTATTAATGGCTATAAATATGAAAATGGAGAGCATTTGTTCTCTGTATTCATAAAGAAAAACGGGGAATTGCAATGGCTGAAATCTTCTCAGTACCCAAATCTACTCGTTCTTTTTTCCTTGGGCAAGTCCGTCGATCTAAGCAAGCTTTTAAAAAGTAACAAAAATACATGTACTAAGGCAAATGATTTCTCATACTGAATAACTGTATCATAGTGCTTAACTAACATTTGTTGGGGGACGCCTCATCAATAAGTTGTTTTTTTTTCTGAGTTATTCAGCATGACAAAAAAATTGTCTCCCTTGGTCAATTTCTTTTTTTCATCTTTTTTTTTTTGCATTTAAAATTTACCTTTCATTCTTTTTTTTTTTAGAATAGGTAGTTATAAGTAACCAGAATCACTAGAGTGCTTGCGAGTCAATACAGGAGTTATCCTGTACACAGCACAGTGAATCTGGCTTTTGATAAGGATTTCTTGTTTCTAGATTAAGGGAAAGGTAAATTTCCCCTTGGTCCATTCAATTATTATATATTTTCAATGTTTTCACTAAAGAATCATATAATTTCCCCCTCTTTATCAATGCAAGGTTTAAATTCGCTGTTTAAGTTCTAAGATAAATAAAGTCTATAATTTTGTTAAGGTTAGGGGTCGCATGTTTGTTCAGTTGTATATTCCAGATGTGTTACTTTATACATGGTTGTGAAGATGAATGGTGGACTCAGCAGAGTGGAAATCTTCTCAAGTACAACTGAAGGACCAACCAACGCATTTAGGACAATACTGTCTCAGCAGCCAGCAGTCCGGATTACACAAAAGAAGTTTTGATAAAAAAAAAGTGAAATTTAGTGAAATTTTAGTGAAATTTAGTGAAATTTTAATGAAATTTCGTGATGCATAGTAGTTTGTGAAATGTTGATTCAAAAGTGGAATTTAAGCAATATTATAGTGTTTTAAAAGTGGAGTTTAAGTTATATTGTTTGAAAGTGTGCTTAATATTCAGTGTTTACTCAATAGTTAAAATAAATGTAAATATCAAATTGTTCGGCTTAGTGAAAATTAAGTGTTCTATTATAATTTTAATAGTGTTTACATATTCAGTAAAATTTCAAGGAATATTTAAAAAAATATGTCTGTGAACATCTCAATTTATTCAAGGAAGATTTCAAGGATTGGAGGAAGCTGGATAGCACTCTATAGACTGGAAGGCAATTGGACCCCAATGGATTGACACACAGATGCTAATTAAATATGGATGGTGGACTCCTCACACAGTCAACATGGGTGTGATAAATCTTTTTCATGATGTATTCCCTGTTTTACAATCACAAGTCTTTCCAAAATAGTTTATTGGAATCTTTACAACTTTCATAAACATGGATTCGTACAGTATGTACAGAAGAGTGTTGGACTGAAAGACAGAACATAATAATAGTATCTTCAATTTTAGTCAATATTTGGTTATTTCATAAACATGGACAAAGTATCATTTGTAGTGTTGGAGTGAAATACAAAAGGTGTAGCATTCACCTCATTATTTATTTATTTTTATGTCATGTTCCATTTCATAAACACGGACAAAGTGACATTTGTAGTGTTGGAGTGAAATCCACGGTGTTCAAACACACACATAATTTTAGTCATATCAATTTTAGTCATATCGTGATCAATTTCATAAACACGGACTGCAAAAAACAGTAGTGTTGGACTGAAAGCCGTCATAACATTTAGTGTTTATTGTTTTATATACATAATTTTTTTCATTAACACGGACTTTTCCTAAGTAGTGTTGGAATGAGAAAACCAGATTCATACCAGACATTTTATTTTCATTAATTATAATATATTATGTCATATATTTCTAAGACACTGGCATGTGTTGGATAGAAATACTTTGCAAGTTTCATTTTCCAGTTTCAAGATTCTGTTTATCAATTTCATTGCAAGTGTATGTATATGTGTAGCATCATATGTGATTTTATTGTCAACTGATTATTAATTTTTTTTATAGAATGGAATACAAAGTCAATTGTGTATCCACATAGCACTGTTGATAATTTGTGTTATATTTATTTTTCGTTATAGCATTTACAACAGGTTGTTACTTGACCTAAATGCATTTAGTATGTTTATCATACACTGATTTTAACAGTAAAATTTGTTTTTACATTTTTCATATCTTAGATTCTACATAATTTGTTTATGGTTAAGTTTTCACAACTTGAAATAATACCGGTATAATATTTTCAAGCAGAACATTATCTGCAGTCAATGATCGTTTTGATCTGTATTGATCCTTAATGAATTTTAGCTCATTGGTAGCAAAATTTTATAATGTTCCAATGAATTAGTTTCCATACTAAATTCATTACTGATGTATATAGTTATTTTTATTTTTAGATATAATTTTCATGCTGTCTCGTGGTATTCAAGTAATTCTTAATGGATTAAACATATAAAATTATCAATATGTTGTCATGCTCTCAACAGTTTTGTCATGTCCCATATTAGTATGTGTGTGTGTATGCAGACTTGGGCCCAAGCATGTGTGAGTGTGAGAAGTATTCTCAAATAATCTTTTATTAAATTTCGGGACGAAATTTTTGAGAGGAGGGGCATATATCACAGACTAAATTTCAACATTTTTGAATATGAAAATATATTTCAACATTTTGAATAAAAAAATATTTTAAGTCAGAAATTATAAGTATTTTTAATATAAACTTTAGATATATAGATTGTCAGATATTTATTTTTAATTAAATGTTTTATTTCCGTTAATCAGCAATGAAAACAACTCATTGGTATAAGTCTGTCAGGTATGAACTTGAGTCAATTAGCCTGTCTCTATTTGGTCATAATTAAGATTTATAAACACCTGTCTAGTTATCCTTTTAGTCTGATTTTGTAAATCTCAATTAAGCAGGAAATTAGTAAAATCTCATGTCAGAACAAAGTATGTTTTCCTTAAAATAATCAAATATAAACTTATGTAATTTTATGATAAATGGGCATTTTAGGAGTAGAAGCTATTGTGTCAACATGCATTGTAATGGCCCTTAGGCATTATCACATTAATCTGAATTATTTATGTTTTATTTACTTATTTATTTATCCCTTTGAAAGTGTCAAAAATATTACGCATTGAAAAGAACATCAAAGGATAATGTTTGTTATTGGAACCATTTTTCATGTTTTCTGGTTGTCAACATACAGGATATATAAGAAATGTATATTGGAATGTAAATTAGATAGGACCAGGTAGGTCCAGAGAGGACCAGTGAGGTCCATAAACACCAAGCTCTTGCATGAATAAAGAGATAGCAGAAAATGTAAAGGAGGCTTAGTGATTATTATTATAGTTATACATTGCATCTTTTAAAATGGATGCAATCCAGTGCACCATTCCCTAGGAATGGCATGCACATTCGTGTCTGTGGCCGGGCTTAGCTAATTCCCACAGTTGGCCTGGCCATATATCCATCTATCATCCATTACCCCCCTACATAAAGTTTTGGAGAATTTATACCCCCCATACATTGAAATTTTTCCCATTTCAACCCCCCCCCTCCATAACAGGTGCCTTCCTTACCCCCCTTCGCATAGTACACATCTGTCATCCATACCCCCCCCCTACATATAGTTTTTTTGAGAATTTATACCCCCTACATAGAAATTTTCCCTATTTCAACCCCCTCCATAACAGGTGCCTTCCTTACCCCTCTGCATAGTACACGTCTGTCCACCACATGCGTTTTTCAGAATTTCTAACCCACCCTACATAGACATTTCAACCCCCTCCCCTCCATAAGAATTATTTACCCCCTCCCCCTACATGATGCCTTCCTTAGGGGGGCGCACTTATTAAATGGAATAGCCCATTGTCCGAAAAGTAGCTTTGTTTTGCTGTCGATCTCGGACTCTAATCATGTAATTACTTCGCGTAATCATTTTGTCTGGTTTCACAAAGTTTGCACATAAACAAAAACAATCCTAACCTGACATTATCATCATGGTGAATGTCCTCAGCGCTCAAAATTCTTGTCTGATGAAGCCCATGTGGTCATTCTGTTTCCAAATTATTGCGGGGTGATCACCGTATATTCCACCGTTGACTCGGAGAACTAATGTGGCTATTCTAAGCGCACCTTTACAGACTATATCTCAGTGTATCCCGTAAATCTAATCGAAAACGTTTAATAGGTGTCATGTTTGATCTATTAACAAAATGGCTTCTTTGGCAGGTATCTCGTGATGCCGCTCGCTGATTGGAAAAATGATGCATTGAACTTTGACCTTGTCAGACAATGAAATCGTACGATTGTGTTACGTGCAATTTGGCGGACTTTTGTGTATTGGAAGATAGGGTTGAGTTTAAACATTTACTATAAATTTTGTACATAAAATAGAAAAAATATAAAAATACCGTTATTTTCTTAATACTTTAAAATATATTTTTACCGACTGTCAAGTTGATACCTGAAGTGGCGTTTTCACACAAGCTGTTTCAAGAGGCTGAATGCAGTGTCGAAAATTTCCTCCAGAGTGCACGTGCTTAGATGCGGAATTTTTTATTTTAAGCGATAGGGTCAACTTTGAACACTTATTGTGGATTTTGTGTACAACATAGAAAAAATATAAAAATACCGTTTTTTCCATAAGATCTTAAACTTTTTTCGGTCAAAGGACGACTTTTTTGTAAAATGAACGGTTATTGAGCGGGAGTCGGTTAAACAAATGTCAAACAGATTTTATTTTGGAAAAATCCATTTTTTGCATGTTTGATCCTAAAATTCGGTATGATCCTAAGTTTTTCCAAAATTTTAATCTATTTAGAAAGCTATATCGCATTAGACTCCATAAACTCAGAAATTTTTAGCAAAATCTATAATTTTTTTCTCAACTTTCCCAAAAGTGCAAATATATGCTGCTAAAAAGGGAAAAGTTGTCGCCTTTATCATTTCACATCCAGAGGATGTTCCGAATGAATTCGTCACTAATCTTCTAGATTGTTCCATTCTTTACTAGTATGGCGACACCTTAAGGTGTTTCGCGGGAAAGAATGGAACAATCTAGAGGATTCCTACTGTATTCCAATACACATGCCTGTACAAAAAGTTTTCCAGACAATTAACCATTTCAGTATACTTTTGCATCTGTGACCTTGACCTTTAAATCAATGACCTTCATCTTTACAGCAAAATGACCGTTGTATCAATACCTACAATATTCCAATATACATGCCTTTATAAAAAGTTTAAAGTTTTCCAGATAATTAACAGTTTACATATTTTTTGTACCTATGCCATAATGGCCTATGAACGCATGACCTTCATTTACATCTCAAAATGAATGTTGTACAAATACCTACAAATATCCAATATACATGCCTATATACAAATATATATATGTATGTATAAAAAATGATAATTCCAGATAGTTAACCATTTTGGTTTTCTGTTGTATCTATGACCTTGACCTTTGAACTCATGACCTTCATTTACATATCAAAATGACATATTGTGTACATGGGGTGTCCAGGTTAGGTTGGTACTCGCCTGTTAAAATGACAAGTGTTTAAAACAGACCTGGTGATGTCTTGATATAAGTGAAATATTCTGTACTAGGAAAACTCATTCAATCAATAAATTAAGGTGTGGGGGATTGTGCTTAACAGTGGACCAGGTAGCTCAAATCCAAAGCATTCTGTTAGTATGGGAAGGTCCCAGATTCAAAGTTCCGTTTCATAGGTATTAACTACTAAGAAACCATTACCCCATTAAATGATTAAGGCCATGTTGGTTTAATAGATCTTAGTGTGAGAAAGGTTGTTGGTTTGCTTTCCAAAGGTCTTTGGTTTTCTCTTGGCACTCCAGTTTCCTCCACCATTTACGATATAACTGCCTTGATATAAGTGAAAATACTCTTGACTTTAGAAAAAAAAAAAAAAAACAGTTATATTATACTGGCATGTATCTAGACAATCAGGAATGGTGGAATAGATTAAAACAGTTTTACACCCAAGTCAAGATTCTTTCACTTATATTGAGATGGTCATTTCTGAGATGATGGGAGTCTAGAAATGATGTTTTACTTCCCAGACAAGATTTTTTCACTTGTACCAAGAGTTGGTGAAGTTGAGTATTGATGCTTCATACCCGTTAAGATTCTATCACTTATCTTGATGGGGTGGAGTAATGGTGTTTTATATTTAATTACTTCCCAGTCAAGATTCTTCAAGATCCTGTTTCAGGCTGTCAAATTGCTGACATCCAACCCAGCTGTATATTGATAGGTGGATTTAGTCTATGAACCATCAATGCTGCAACAGAAAATTAAAACGGACCACAAAGCAACGCATTCTATTCCAGGATAGAAGTAGATTTTAAGAAATAAAAATTCTGATTAAATTATATAAATAAGTACATAAAAATTTAAAAAACTCACCAGTGATCAACATGATCAAATAGATGAATAAATGAAACCCATGCAGACAGATTTAAAATAGTTGTATATTTTGTGAATCAGTGGATCAATTGAGTGATTGATTGAAATGTTTTTACATGTCTTTTATATTGAGACATCACCAGCTATTGGTGAAGTGGCAGATAAATTTGATGTTCTCAGGGCCAGGTGCGGTGAGCTTTTTTTATGTACCACACCTGTCGTGGCACGGGACATAAATTTTTAAGGTCTCTTCATTTCTTAACGTTGATTTCTTAGTAAAATAACAGCCAGTACCTATTTTCTGGTGGCTGGGATTGGAACCCACAACCTCCTACATATGGAGCAAGCAGTCCAATGATTGAGCTACTGCAGTGGTTTCTGAATGAGTTGAGTAACACTGCATAATACCCCACTCAAGATTCTTATGGTATAAAAAAAGAGGTAAATTCTGAAGGTTTTAATTCTGAGAGGGTTGAGGAAATCAGAGTACCTGAAAAAAACTTGTTGAGCTAACAATGTAATTTTTATACTGTGAAGCCAAGGTCCTTGATGATTAAGTTGTCTAAATAGATAAAACACAAGCTTACTGTTACAGATCAGTGCCTCTCAATACCTAGATTAGAGTCTCACTTCTGAGTGGGAGATGGACATAGCTCAGTAACTGATAGAATGTTCTTGGAAATAGCAAGGTCCATCAAGAATACACTAAAAGTAAGACTGAAAAATAAGGGGGAAACACATGTTGGGCTACTGATTATAGCAACACTCTCGAGCACCAAAAGGCGTTAAAAGTTGTGTATTGACACCTGATGTGATTTAATCAAAAGAACTGTGATGGCAGTTGGCCATTTTTTTTTGGATCCATGTTAATGCCATTAATGGAATAAAAGATTCAGGAAATTCTGAAAATAATCAGGTACTCCACCGTCCTGGCGATTAATTTTATTTACATTTTTGTCATTTATTTTTATTATTTATTTATCTAAAAAATAGCTTGAACTTAAACTTAAAGCCGTGTCATTATCGAATGAGCTGCCTCATTGTGGATAAGTCAAAGTACCGAAGGACCAAATGAATTGCCGAGTTGTCCAAGGGACAACTGTTGCCGAGGGGTCCAGAGTTAGGCAGCTCAGTGTTTAACTTTCGACATGCCTGTGCATAGTAGCTTTTATTTTATTTGTATTTACTAAAAAAATAATTTGGTAAAGAAATGGTTACTTTATTATGGGTACGAATTCAAAGCGGTACGTTAAATCCTACCACACAAGTTTTTAAACTGAGGTGCCGTCATTGATATTGTGAAGTTTAAAATGGATAAGTTGTGTGAAAATAAACGTGTGAAGATCAGAGGACAACCGTCAACTTGTGCGGATCATATGCAATTCAGATATAGAATATAATTCTGTTAACATAGTTGGACTTGTATACACGCTAATCTCGGAATTACTTCGAGTAATCACTTTGTCTGGTTTCACAAAGTTTACACATAAACAAAATACATGGTCTAACCGTCCCTACCTGACATTATCATCGTGTTGAATGTCCTGCAGCGCTCAAAATCATCGTCTTATGTCTCCAATGTCCTCCGTTTTCATATTGGCGGTACCACAAGTTTCACTGTATATTCCGCCTATAGACAGGAGAACTTACGTGGCTATTCTAAGCGCACCTTTACAGACTATATTATGTTCGTGTATCCGTAAATCTAACTGGACACTTGAATGGGCGTCATGTTTGATCAATGAACAAAATGGCTTCTTTGGTAGCCGATCACTGATTGGAAAAGTGATGCATTGAACTTTAATTTGACCTCAGTGAAATCGTACAACTGAACATTACGTGCAATTTGGCGGTTGTATGCGATTGGAAGACAGGGTTGAGTTTAAACATTTACTTTAGACTAGGAACAAATTCAGAAAATGTGACTTGAAGCGGCATTTTTTAGTAAAAGTTGGTAACATGCTTTTCTAACAAAATCGAGGGTGCTGAATTCAAAAATGGCGGATACCAAGCTCAATTTTGAGTTTTTAAACCCATAATTCCAAAAACAAAATGGCGGCTAAAATTAATGGTGTACCAATGCAAAAAATGTTACTTGGGTTGACAAATTTTAGTAAAAGTTGGTAACATGATTTATTTAACATAATTCGAGTGTGCTGAATTTAAAAATGGTGGATACCAAGCTCAATTTTGAGTTTTTGAACCCATAATTCCAAAAACAAAATGGCGGCTAAAATTAATGGTTACAATGCAAACAATGTTACTTGGGTTGACAAATTTGAGTGAAAGTTAGTAACATGATTTACTTAACACAATTTAAGGATGCCGAATCCATAAATGGTGGATACCAAGGTCAGTTTTGAATTTTTGAACCCATAATTCTAAAAACAAAATGGCGGCTAAAATAAATGGTGTACCAATGCAAAAATGTTACTAGGGGTTTCAAATTTTAGTAAGTTGGTAACATGATTTATTTAAAATAATTTGAGGATCCTAAATTCACGAATGGCAGATACCAGTTTAATATTGAGTTTTTGAACCCATAATTCCAAAAACAAAATAACGACTTAAATTTATAGTGCACCAATGCAAAAAAATGTTACTTGGGGTTTCAAATTTTAGTAACAGTTGGCAACATGCTTAATTTGACATACTTCAAGTTTGCTGAATTTCAAAAATGACGGATGCCAAGTAAAAGTTTGAGCTTTTGAACCCATAATTCAATAATAAAATGGCGACTGTTTCAATTTATTGTTATATAATTTCTCAGTGTTATTTAAGTTGCATCTTTTAGCAAAAGATGGTACTTTGTTCAGCATAACTTGCAGACTTGAGGTTGTTAAATTAAAATGAAAAAGGCTTAACTAAATTATAAATGTTTGAACCAAACTTAAAACAATTTCTAAAAATAAAGTGGTGGCTACAGTTAAGTGTTTGCTCATTATGTGTGCCTTTTGCATACTACACTGATAAATCTACATGACTAATGAATTGAGTTCATAACCAAAACCATACTGAAATACTGCTTCATTCAGATCATGGTGTGGAATTAACAGTCAAAATCGAAACTTGTGCTTGAAATGCAAAAAAGAGCCCATTCCAGAACAATCTTTTATACAGAGTTTGCCACATGTTCTTGCAAAATTGTATGTAGAACCCATGGTTGCCAATGTCAAAATACCAAATTACTATGCGTGTCATCATGCGTCAAACTTTTAGAATGATATTGCTTTAATAGGCAGAATCACAACCATTACTTAAAAACATATATTGATTAATACGTTGTGAACCTCATATGTAGTAGTTTGAATTTTGACGGTAATATTGCATTATTTTACAACATAGTATAGGTCTCTATACAGTTTTGCCAGCGATGTGTAAGGAGCTCAATGCAACTTTTAAATAATTCATTTTCTTGAAAATTCAGAAAGTCCACCAATGAATATATAACACATCATCTAACTTTAAAAATGAGTAATTTAAATGGCAAGACTGACGTGCAAGCTTAAGCAAAACGTTGGCCACTCAATTTAAAATTTAAAACCACAATCGTTAATTGCAGTCAAGGCAATGGTAGAATTTTGTCAGTGGACCAAGACACCTTTACTGAGTTTTCCACAACACTTGATTTGAACATTTTTTTCGAAACAGCCTCAAAAGTAATACAAATTATGTGCCATTTATTTTTTGTCCCTTTTGGAAATAATCTACATGTACCATCAGAATACCATCAGTATCTAAATTAACCATGGTCATAACCTTTCCATATGATGGAACAGTCTTTCTCTGTCTTCTTTGTCGGAGGTGAACCAGGGTGTTTTTATTGTATAGACTGTGGTTTGGACTCTGGGATGAAATAATGGGCCCACTTTTCCTCCATAGAAACAATGCTCTTATGAGAGCTAGCAGGATCTATCACTAAAATCTTTAGATTAACACACGACAAAGTGCATCTTGTGTGTTTTTGATTGCCAGGAGCCCAACAGGCTTTCTTATTGTAGGATGACAGAATGTAATGTACTCTTCTCTGTGAAATGCCAACTCACTGCCCTTATATTTTGTGTAACTCACTTGTCAGTCATAACAATACCATGGTTTTTATATATATTTCCACATTTTTAAAATGATTAGTGGCCAAACATTCAAAATTTGTGAAAATGTTTAGGGTATTTTTGTTTTTACAGATTTGCATTTTTTTCTTTTTGAAAAAAGGATTTCTCAAAAAGGAGCAGCTAATGGTGTTTTCGGCTACCATGAATGGTCTATTGACCATTTCTGGGGTTGCAAGAATGGCATACTTTCCATGACTGGGGTCGTCATTAACGTTCTGCTTGTCCTGTTCATAATCCGCCGCCAACTTTTTTACTCTTGTCTATTAAGGGGCATATTTCCCTAGTGTTGCTATCATATCAGTATGGATAGCCTTAGGTGCCTGATTTATTTTGTGCAAATATTGGATCCAGCTCTTTCACCATTTTTTACATTTGCCAAGTCACTAGTCCTATTTATTTTAGAGTAATACCTTGTTGATATTAACTTACAAATTTACACTGGTCTTCAGATACATGTATATAAATAGTCGGCGGATAGAAGGGTTAAAAAGGGACATGGGCGCTAATCTCCTTTAACAGAAGACTCACAGTTTATCATTCAACCCTCGTACTTCTTACCAGTTTTAATAAAACCAAATGTAGTATTACTTTTGCTATGGTTGAATATCAAACTTTACATCAACATTTTGTAGTGCAATTTCACCTTTTTTAGCAAAAAGTCAGCTTAGAGTTGCTCGGTAATGACTCAGCACCTCTAAATAGGTTTGGAAGGCTAGTGTAGTTACATTTACTTTGCTCTTCCACTGCAAAAAAGAAAAATCTTAAGCATTTGGTGAGAACACAGGTTTCAATTTTGTAATCTATTCCATTCACACTCTAGACTACATAAATCAGTGTTTCAGCATGTTATGTGTCATATTTAATTCATTGAATTAAACAGAAACATACAGTCCTATGTTAAAGTAACAACCCAAAAAAGAAAGCAAAAACTTTTAAAATTGAAAAATATATATACATTTTTTCATAATGACCTTTGCCGCTAGGCTACCTGAGACGAAAGATGACCGGCATATACCAGGTCCTTTGATTTCATAAATATCAAACCCCTTTTTTCAGAGTTATTGCCCCTGAAAAATAATTAATTGTTTTGCAAATTGTGCTGGTTTTGTTGCTATTTACTAGGAAACTATTAGTGTTATATAAAAGCAATACATTGAAAAATAATGAAAATGACAAACTAAGTAGCAATGTTTGTAAGAATACGATCATCCATAGAGGAGTTGTTACCCTTGGAATATTTTTTTTCGAATTTGTGTTTTGACCCTATTTTTTAAAAGTATTATAAATAGATAACAACACCAAGTTGCAAAAATAATCAACATACCAAGTAGCAAATTTTGTGTATGATAATCAACGAAGGTGTTGTTGCCCCTAAAATTTCAGTATCTTTTAAATGTTTTCAGGTGAGCAGTAAGGCCCATAGGCATTTTGTTTAAATTTTCTGTTCATTAACATCCAAGTAAGCCTTGGAATGTTACAATCTTTGATTAATAGTTGTTTGTTGCTACCAAAACAACTTCTATATCAACTTACATGCAAAAATGCATTTTGATTTTGGCGGCCATTTTTTATTTAAATTTTTACCTACTTAGAGCAATTTTTCAGCTTGGTATCCACCATTTTCGAACTCAGCACACCCAAATTAGGTTAGAAAGATACATGGTTTGCTTTTACTAAAAAATGCCTCTTCCTCTTTAAAACGACGTCTTTTCTGAAAATGTGCCTAGTCTACTTTAAAGTTTGTACATAAAATAGAAAAAATAGAAAAACACCGTTAATTTCTTAATACTTTAAAATATATTTCAGCCGACTTTCAAGTTGATAACTTAAGTGGCGTTTGAGAAAAAGCTGTTAAATGCAGGACTGAATTTGATATTGAAATGATTATAATGATATGCAGAAGTGTCACGTGCAGATTGGCGCTCATTGTGTATTGTAAGACAGCTGCACGTGCCAGTTCGCGGATTTTTTTATTTTGGATGATAGGGTCGACTTTAAACACTTATTGTAGATTTTGTGTTCAAGATAGAAAAAATATAAAAATACCGTTTTTTCCGTAAGATCTTAAACTTTTTTTGATCAATTGACGACTTTTTCGTACAATGAGCGGTTATTGAACGGGGGTGGTTTGAACAGCTGGAAAACAGAATTTTTTATGAAAAGTCCATTTTTTGCATGTTTCACCCCAAAATTAAGTATGATCCGAAGTTTTCCCAAAATTCAAATCAAGTTAGATAGCTAGATCGCATTAGACTCCATAAACTCAGAAAGTTTGAGCAAAATCCTTAATTTATTACTCAACTTTCTAAAAAGTGCTGATATATGCGGCAAAAAAGGGAAAGTTGTCGCCTTTATCATTTCACATCCAGAGGATGTTCCGAATGAATTCGTCACTAATTCTCTAGATTGTTCCATTATTTATATATGCGGCAAAAAAGGGGAAAGTTGTCGCCTTTATCATTTCACATCCAGAGGATGTTCCGAATGAATTCGTCACTAATTCTCTAGATTGTTCCATTCTTTACTAGTGTGGCGATACCTTTAGGGGTTTCGCGGAAAAGAATGGAACAATCTAGAGGATTTCTATTAGTGGAGCTCATCCACAGAACTTGCCACTCAAAAGTTAAACACAGACCTAACGGATAAGTGCAAAACCTACCAATAATTTGGTAAAGAATTGGTTACTTTATTATGGGTACAAATTCAAAATGGTACGTTAAATTTATTTTAGATGATAGGGTCGACTTTAAACAGTTATTGTGGATTTTATGTGCAAGATAGAAAAAATATAAAAATACCGTCTCTTCCGTCAGATCTTAAACTTTTTTCGGTCAATGGACGACTTATTCGTACAATGAACGGTTATTGAACAGGAGTGCGTTAAACGTAATTGTTTTATGAAAAATCCATTTTTTTGCATGTTTCACCCCAAAATTAAGTATGATCCGAAGTTTTCCCAACATTCTAATCAAGTTAGATAGTTAGATCGCATTAGACTCCATAAACTCAGAAAGTTTGAGCAAAATCTATAATTTTTTCTTAACTTTCCCAAATGTGCAAATATATGCTGCTAAAAAGGGGAAAGTTGTCGCCTTTATCATTTCACATCCAGAGGATGTTCCGAATGAATTCGTCACTAATCCTCTAGATTGTTCCATTCTTTACCGAGAACAATTCCACCAGATTTAAAATTAAAAAATGTTTGTCTATTAAACATAGTAAATCCATAACCATCAAGTGAAAAAGTGTCTGTGTCATCTGTTCTAGTCTCTGTAAAACACATAATATCGTAATTTTTTACAAAATTTCTAAATTCAGGATATTCTAATCTTCGCTTTAGACCACACAAATTTAGCGATAAGGGGCGCGTTTCACGTACCTTTCCAAAGTTCGTTTCTAAGTTCATCCCTATGTTTGAACTTAAGAAAGAGTTACAGTAGGAACGCCAACCCGGCTTTTTCCGAGAATTGTGTTTCGGTTTTACAATTTTTTATCCTTCCGCCGTTTTGAAAATTGGGATTACTTTTTGACAAGTGTCTGATGGCCGAAAAAGTCCCCCGTGTTTAAACTAACGATAAAACATTATAAAATAAAGTTCAGCACCGTGCATCAGTGGATTATATGCCAGAATAACCAATATTTTATAATTTTGGTTTAAATTTGATATAAAACATTAATATTCACACAAAATATTCGATTTCTTGACGCCAACTGATGTCGCAACAGAAACCCTAGGAATTTTTTGTCAATCTTTTAAACTTGGACACTTTTTGTGTAAAGAAAATTATCACTCGATATTTTGTAAAACATACAATAACACATCCAAATTTAAACTCAACCTAAAATCTTTCTGGTGCATCAGGTGTAAATATCTTAAACCAGAGAAAATCCGGATGGTACATTCGGTTGTCAATGTAAACAAATATGGCTGCCCCCGCGATGATCGGTGTACCAATATCAAGTTGGAAATGACAATGCAACGTGTTTAAATTATATTCACGCGATACCGGTTTGGAGAATCATTAAGTAAAATGTTCAAATCACCATGTTTCGCAAGTTTTCAATAAAAATCCTTAGACAAAGTAATATAATCTAAACACTAATCGGTTACCTACATGCCAAACCTTGTATGCATACGCTATCAATAGTTGTCTCTCTTTTGTTGCATTTTCGCACTCTCTCTCCCTCTGTGTATGTGTGTATATGAGAGAGAGAGAGAGAGAGAGATGTTCAGTAGAGCATAATTTGAAACACCATAAGTCATAAGATTACCTTCACAATCAATGCAACCAGTATATTCTCCAAGGAGTCATATATCATAATGGTCATATTACTACCATACAGACTGAATCTTTAAATAACTTACATATGTCAACTGAATATTCACATACATATTGTAATAAATAACTACTATCCTAATTCAGAGTAAATAACAAATGAGTTTTAAAATAAATTTTGCAAAATAGTATAACCTGCTATAAAGACCACCTGTCTATAGCAACCAGTATGAAGTATCCCCAATGGATTTTGCTATATAATGACCTTCCATATATATTATATTCCACCTGTCTAATGTGAATAAAGACCTCTTTTACAGTCCCAAATGACTACTCAACTTGTGTATAAAGTCCTTTTTTAATCAACCTTATTTTAATTTTTTTAATAATTTTAGCAACAAAATTAACCAAGTACATTGTAATTCATCTATTCTTAATGCATTAAGATTAGAAATATATAATTAATATATAGATTTTTGTTGAAAATGTATATAATAAGTAAATATCGAGGAATAAAGTGAAGTCCTTATTGTCATGTCAATGACTGAAGTCATTAGATTAGAAGGGTTATTATAATAATAACTACATTAGCATAAAGCAAATTACATGCTTGTAGCCTATTTAGAATATTGGATTACTAGTAACTTGTCTTTGTTATTTAGTGGTAGTATGTTTACTATACCTTTTGTTTTAATTAGTGACACCCTGCTTCTTAAGAAACAAGGACATTAGTCAAGATCAACTCTAACCATATAATCAGATGTACCGTCCATTAAGATTATAATGCACTTTTCAAGTTTTTTCTATAATTATTTCTAAATAATTATTTTTAAAAAATAATAATAAAATAAATTTAACAAAATTCATAAAAAGGTATTTTAGAGGTATTATTTTCACTCATTTGTATACCAGTATCAACAATACATGTTTAAGGTGACCCTCTATATGAAGTCTACCACTTTTGCTCAGTCCCCTGGGTGGTTTTTATACAAAGGTTATACTGTATACCAGATTTCAGGTTTGATGGATGACATGATGTTGTTTTTGCCTACCATAACCAAAATCAAGTATTAACATATTTTAAAATGTGCAGGCAGAAATGGGCATAAACAGACCTAGCTATAGAAAAATTGAAACAAGTACATCTGTTGTCTTATTGCATTAGCTGCCCATGTGTGTATATTGGGTGTGTGACCATTTATTCAGTAAAAATATATTATATACACACATTGCACATGTATGGAGCTGTTGCAAAAGTCAACACCAGTGTCACCACCCCTTTGCAAAATTTTCAAGAACAATACTTGAGGAGAAAAAGAAGATTGTTTTACCTTCAACTTTTTTGGTGTTTTTATGGTTCATCTATTCAATTGGAAGTTTAATTGTTTTATGATATGTGGTAAGCATATGATGTCTCTCCCTTTCAATCTTGAAGCAATGATAGAGTATGCAGTCTATGCCAATTGAACATATGGGTTTTGAAAACTGGCTATATATCCATAAGTAGCATTTTAGTAAACAAATTTAATTTATTATTGGTTGCATTTTAAATTTGAGATTTAACTAGCCAGTCACATACTGTTTCAGTTTTGGGTTTAGAAATTATTTTCCTCATTTGTTAGTTTGAATTCTACTTTTATCTGCAAACTTAAAACAAAGGGAATTGGGTATTGTGAAATGTGACAAGTTGAATAGGTGTTTGTTGACTTCTTAGTTTATTAGGAGTGCAATCACTTACCTTCTAATCTTACATGGCTTTTGGTAATTTTATAATCAGTGGTCTCAAACTGGCAATTTAAGTGACATTGTCTCTTGTTTTTCACTTGTCAGTGGTTTTTATGGTTTGTTGCTGGTTGATTGAACTTGAATGTTGCAAGTGTAAGCTTTTCAGCTGCATATTTGAAAGCTTAAGTAAACACATGTGAATGAACATGTATTTAAATCAACTTGCATGACTCAAATGGCTATGTTCCTTGAAGTTTTAGCCAATATCTCAGTATTGTATATGAGTTCTGTAACTGTCTTCAAAAACCACAGGAATTTCTCCTGGAACTGAGATTTAATATTTTAGCTAGAGGGAAATCTTTATTAAGCCATGAAAGGCACATTATTTCAGTCTATCTGAAATATAAACACTAGACTACACCAAAATTCACAAATAATATTAAATATTCTTGCTAAATTATTTAACAAATTTATAATTTTTTGTTATATTTAAACATAAATAGTTTTTTGGCAAATCAGAATTTAAATTTTAATCAAATTGACTAAATCAGGGACAGTATAAATTTTCCAGACATTTAAATTTTGGAATATAATATATATCTTCACTTTCAAGTGCTGGTTTACTTGACAAAAGCTTATCCAGCATTAATAGTTTAAGCAAAACCTTAATTGTTATATTAAAGTCTTTGTTTAATCATATTATTGCATTTACCTGCAGGAAATTTAACATGGGTTGGGGTCAATCAAGAGTAAAAAAGTATAGGTCCGTGACAGTGGCCAAGCCAAAGTTTAAACCATGTGCTTGTTAGGCTAGTGTTTGTACAGGGTATGTTTTCAAAGTAAAATACACTCTCTGTCTTTGGCAGCTTAATATGGAAAAATAATTTACTCTCAACTTTACTGATTTAGTGATCAGGTGGTTAATATCAGCTTGTAATGACTGAAATTCACAAGACAAAGGTTGCCACAGTTGAGAAGGGAAGGGCCTTCTGAAAGCCTCTGGGGCCCAAATCGCATATCCTAAATAAAAGGATTTATCCATTGCCATTAATTCCACAATTCAACTAACACTTCTAATACACCGTACGTAGTCAATCAACATAGATTTTGCGCATGTGGTTGTCGTATGGATTTTTAGTTTGTGTAATGAACTGTCGAAGCGCCATATTGCCGAGTTTTAACATGGAGACTGAAAGTAGGCCCTAAAATCCGGCAAATTCTATGAGAAGTCTGACGAAAAAGACAATGATTTTAACCTAAATTTACTTTATTTCAATCGTAAATGCCATTCTGCGTCTTATGTGTGTCCAAACTAAATATAGAACACAGCTAGGAAGCAGTACTTACAAAATTTATAGGTCAAATAAGACGAAAAAATGGACCCGACCCGTACCCAAAAACCTGGACTGACGGCGATTTTTTTCACCTTTAAAACTTGGACACTTTTTGTGTAAAGAAAATTATTTGATGAATTATATATCAAATTATGCATTGCAAAAAGACCTTTCTTTTGATATAAAAATCATTCTGGTGCACGCGCGTTGCAATAAATGGGAAGGAATCTTGTGAAGAACAAATTTTTAAATTTTAGTCAGTGACTTGTTTTTATCACTGAATTAAGATATTTAAATGTAACCGGAATTGTAAAAAATAGCTACAGACGAGTTTCATATATACTGATTTTTTTTATGTTATAGCCCTGTTCATAACATCCGATGATATATATTGAACACAATTCCCGATTTTGCCTCGTTCAAAGGTTCGCCATTTTTTGCCCAATTTTATCTCATTTTTGCAAGTTCACAAATTTTAATGAATCCCTACGCCAGCGGCTTTGGTGTTTCTACTGTTAGGAAATGCGCAAGTTCATACTCTTGCGTTTCACGAACGTGTCTTATGCCTTTCCTAGAATAGAAAAAAAACTTAGGAATAAAATTACCGGAACACCTCGTGTATTTATATACATATCCCCATGGGTATATAACTTACATTATAATTTTTTTAAATCAAGTAATACTGTATATTCAAACATTTATATTTACTGATGAAATGAATATTATAACCCATACATAGTTACATTTATTGTAATTGTGAATGATTAATTTAAACTTTTTATTTTCTAATTATTTCATATACCAGTATTTGCGTACTTGCATGAATAATTGAACGAAGTATAGACTCACCCCATGTCGTCTACACATATGTTTTACACTGTATTATAAAGCATGCTTATCCACTGGGGAGATGTATACGGGTGTACAAAGGAATATTTCATTCGTGTACATGCTGAACCAAGGGTATAGCTAACATAATTCGCTTAATTTCGTCGAATAAACTGTATATTGTGTAATTGTTAATAGTTAAATATTGAAATTAAAAACATATAACACAGTAAAAGAATGATACTTATGTCATGTGGTACTTTTGAATTTTTATGAAATAATACATTAAAAAAACAAATTTTCATGTTCACAAGTGTAGCCTTGCGAGAGAGAGAGAGAGAGAGAGAGAGAGAGAGAGATATTGTCTGCCATTTAATTTCATTTTCCTGCTTTGTGTCCAAAAGACGTTTGCTAAAAATACTTCCTCCGTTGAGGTTACTATGTCAATTTGTTGACAAATAGATTCATACTGAACTTAATTTAACACGCTTGGTAATGTAATTTTTATAATGTATTGTTATTGCAATGAATTAGTTAAAATTACAATTGTAGGAATATTTCAGTGTTTACAATAATAGGCAGGTGAACAACTGCATCTAAAATAATATTTAAAATGAATTCTCGGTCTCTTTCCAAATCTGAATTTTTATAATGGAGAATAAATTGTTGTGATGTAACCCCATCTAAAATGCGTATTTATATAACCCGTGATTACGAACAAAGCGTGCCTTACTGACATACGTGTATTTCGTTTGAGTGAGTATTTACTGGCGCCTTACATTTGTGTTTATTACGGCAACAAAATTATTAAGTAAGTTGCTTTTGTCCCAAAAATCACGCTTTCAACGAACATGTCGTCGTCATAACATATAAATATGGGCAGTCGCCATGTCAAGTTGTGTCCTAAGTCAACTATCTACCTGTCCTAAGTTTACGAAAGAGTTAGAAACATTCCTATATTTAGGACGATTTTTGTTCCCAAGTCATACTTAGGAAAGAACTTTTTCTTTAGTATGCTTCGTGAAACGCGCCCAAGATTTTTAAGTTTTTTTTGTTTTGATTTTTTACCAGAACATACACTAAGAGCTAAGTCACTGTTATAATTGTCATAATTGTCTTTATGTTCACTAACCGATTGTCCCCCTTGGTTGTCCTATTTATGTGTTGTTTGTTGGTGTTCTCTCTGTGTTCCATCCTTCTTGCTTTTGTTTTTCCAGGTTTTTGTCCCAGTGGTTTCGCGATGTCTGTATTCCCCGCGGTTATGTTTTCGCGACTGAAAACTGAAAACAAAGTCCATGTTTTCGTCCGGCAATTCAAACAGTTCACCTTCTATATACAGTTTATCATATTTCATGTTCGCGCGTTTACCATTTCGTTTGGCCGATTTATAGAACGGATATAGTTTTTTTCGCTTATCGTTTATTTCTTTTGGAAATCGTTCATTAATGCCAAATTGTTTATTTTCTTGTCCTTTTAGATTTTCCGGGGCCGATCTGCGTATCATTTCTCGGTCCTTAAAGTCCTGGAATATCGCAATGATCGGTCGTGTCCTTCCTTAAATTTTTGGTCCTATACGGTGAACTCTCTAGAAATTGATATCTTTTTGTATATTCATTTTCTCCTGTATGAACTTAAGTAAGACATCCTCTGTATCCTCGGGTTCTGTCTCATCAATTCCAGTGAAGACTAGATTATCTCGCATTGATCGCGCCTGTAGATCAATGTGTCTAAATTTCAGCTTTTCCATTTCTTTATTTATTTTTGAGATGTCATTGGCAAAATCATCACACTTTACAATTTGGTGCTGAATAACTTCTATTTTGTTTTCGAGGTCCTCGGTCAACGATAGATTTTTTTCAAACTTTTCATATATAAAATTCATACCTTCATCCATGCTTTGAATTTTGGTTTTAATTTCAGCAACATCTTTACACACTACATCTACGTCGCGCGTTACATTCAACAACTTTGTTTCAAATTTTGTTAATTTCTCAGCAATTATGTCCAATTTGTCTTACTTGTTAAACACTTAATCTAGTTTTCTTGTTAATGTATCCATATATGTATTTGCACTAGACATAAAGTTTTTTTCTTACTAAAAGTATTACTGCCCAGCCATTACTGACTTATGAGACACTTTCATTTTTTAATACATAATAAAACAATTAATTATGCTATAGTAATAACTAAGATAATAAATAGTTTATTTAAGTGTCACATTTCATAAAACATATCTATACATAGATAAACATTCTAAAACATATTATGATATCCAGCCCAAAAGACTTATGAGACACTGTATGTACATCTTCATCAGACAAAAGAATAAAACCGGGATAAATAGTTTCACACTATAGTTAAAAACATATAAATAGCATAGCATTAAATGTACAGTACATTTAAAAAACTATACCTTTTTTTAAAGCATCAGTTCCACTGTGGTACAGCGTACACGGGATATTAAAGCATAAAATGAGCAAAACAGCTAGTGTAAACAACACCAGCGGGATTTGAAAGCCGATTTTTGACTTATCTGTTCATTTTAACGTGTGATGGTGTATTGGGGCATCAATCGGACACATAAATGATTCCATTGAAATAGTTAACTGCATCTGATACACTGTTAAAACTTTAAAACAAATTGATAAAGCGCAAGTGCTCACCTGTGATTTTGCCGTCGCCGGGAGTTTCTTTCCAATATTTCAAATTTCACCTGATAAATAAAAATTCTGAAGCGTACAATTCCTCTAGGATGTTAAGAACTACATGTCGACCAAATTTCAGCTCAATGTATTGAGATATAAAGGAGCAGGAGACGTTGGAGGATAACATGCGGTGTACTGGGAATTGCAAAAAGGTGTACTGGGTATTGGCAATTAAGGAGCAAGTAGGTGTACTGGGAATTGAGGATTCAAATATCTTGCCAGCTGTGCGATTTTCATGTTTTAATGAATTTATATAGAATTTATACTTCTTTTTCAATGACAAACGAAACAATTATTTATTTAGTGAAAATCTTCAACATCTGTAATTATTAATAATGCATTATAGACGAGATGAAGATGAAACATACATAGACCACATATTTAACACATATTTCCCCGATATATATAGATTGAGAGAGATCCAAGTGTTTATTGAACCATAACAAAGGCCCATGTGTAATGTCAAAATATAATCAGTTCTTAAATTGTTAAAGTTTGACAGTGACATAGCAAATGCAACTAGTGAAAGTAAAGAAAAAAAACTTTGTAGTTTGGAACTGAGCAGGAAAATGAAGATTACAATTTGAGAAATTTTTTAAAATATTTAACCTAATGTCATTAGATTGAATCGACCAGCTAAAATATGACTTATTTATATCAAAGGTCAAGATGAGACAGTCGTCGAAAGGAGGTATCTGGTGTAAAACAGATCCACAAATGAGACGAGAGTAAAATCAAACGTCTTGAAACTGATTTATAAAAATAAAAAGTTTTAACAATATAACACATTTTTTCATTTTTAACATGTTAAACATAGTTCATAGTGTCATATGTTTATTTTGAATTTTTATTTACGAGGGCCAATCAATAAGAAACCAGCTTAACCTTTTTTCCGGATTAGATCCACCTCTTCTTTTTAATGTAATTCAGTGCCCTCTAGTGTGATGCACTCATCCATCACCCAGATCTGAAAAAGACAGGGTTATATATCCATTGACACACTCCTCAACTGTCTTCATGACTTCTTGGTCAGACCTGAAATGACGCCATCGGGTATCATTTTTCAATTTTGGGAAAAGAAGAAGTCGCTACGAGCTAGGCAGAATGTGGTATTTCGCCCCACAGCCTTCATTGTAACTTTGCAACTGTGTACTCTTGCGTTGTCCTGTTGCGGCGGTTTCACAGATATCATTTCTCGTGCGGTCTAGCAAGTTTGCATAGTGCACTCCAGTTATCATTGTACTTCTCTTTGGTTAAAAGTCACACACAATAACACCTTTTGCGTCCCAAAATACTGTAGTCATCACCTTGCCAGTACACTAATGCTTTTTAACCTTCTTTGGCCTAGGGGACCCAGGCCCTATCCACTGACGACTCTGTGCTTTATTGTCTGGCTCATATTATTGCACCAAGTCTTTAGACGCAAAAGAAAATCATCTTTTGACATAAACGCTTCAACAAGGCGCCGTATGCTGATGCTTTGGTTGTTAAAAATCCGCTAGATAGATTTTTTAAAATTAATGTGTCCAGAAAGCAAATATAGTTTTATCAAATAATATAGAAAAAATCCTAATGTCAACCGATTCGATTTTCTGCAAATCCACGATGAAAGCTCAAATTTCATCTACATGTATTCAAAATTTCCAGTTTTTAGACACTGCCATTTTTGGCCTGTTAGTTTATCATAACCATAGCATTTCAGAAATAATGCACTTGGTAAAATATTATATACATTTTTTTTAATTCCTTAATATCGGATGTGCAACTCAAATATATGTATTCCGTTACGCTCTGCAAAAAAGTGCCTAAAACTTTACTGACACGTCGATACGCGTGTAATTTTGTATCCGGGTATAAAACATGTATTGAAACAAGGCACAAAAAATAATGGCCGTGTCGGACAATCGGAAATGGGTTGGTTGGTTGGTTAACGTCGCATCAGCAATTTTCCAGCTATTCGCGACGAGAACTATTAATTTTATTAATCTATGAACAAGTTATGGTCTGCTTTGTACTAGGGCGCACTCATGGCGACTTTAATGTTCTAGCTCACAGAGTCAGTATGCCGCAGACAAGCGTACCACTCCCCAGGCACATTATACTGATACCAGGTAAACCAGTAAAGGCCAACGGCAAGGATAAATCACTTTCCCGCATGTGGTCCGAGTGCGGTCTTTTTGAGTCTAGTGGCATTAACGTAAAGACCACCTCTAAATAAAACAGCTTGTTTATTGAAGCCAGCATGTTCTATGTAAATGCAACCTACATACTAATAACGGTGCACAATTTCGACCACTCATAAGTGATGCTGTTTAAAACGTGATATATTTTACCTTGAATCGACAATTTTTAATCATTCTATAGACAATAACAAGTACTACTAATAATAAAAAAGGTATTACACATATACCAAGCACCAACTGGCTGCAGTTTCACTATCATTTCCTAAGATTTGTCTGATTTAAATAGGCTACTTTTAGCGGAACAGCACATCTTTACTGAGCTTTCCGTCATTTCTTGAATTTAATAATTTTCCGTAACTGCATCAAAAGTGATGAATAGTATGTGTCATTGATTGTTTGTCCCTTTTGGAGATAACCTACCACCAGAATATGATCAGCATCACTGGAAGCCGAGGTCATACCCTCTCCAGCTGATGTAACAGTATTGGTCTTTTTTTCAGGGTGATTAAGTGTAAACATTGGCCACTGGGGTGAATTGATAAACCCACGTGTAATCCATAGTAACTTATCTCTGAAAAAAGCACACAACAAAGTGCACTTGATGTGCTTCTGACCAATTGTCAGATGCCTTAGTAAGTTGGTACCCAACTGAAAGCATTTCTCATTGCAAGATTTTCTGTCAGAATTAAATGTAATACATGTATTCCCTGTGAAATGCCAACTGGCTACATACCATTCTGTAACTCGCTTGTCAGTCGTAACAATATCATAAACTTTATTGACCTTTTCTGGGGTTGCATCAATGACAGACCTTCTAGAACAAGGGCCTTTCTGTTGCGTTTAAATCCCACAACCCACATTTTTACTTTTAAATTCGAAGGTCATATTTTCCTAGTGTGGATACCATATTAGTTTGGATATCCTTAAGTGTTAAACATTTTAATGAAACTATGGAATCACTCTATGTCTCTAAATATTGGCGATCTACCTAATTCAATTTTGAATTCAAGGTTAGAGCCTTTGCTATGAACACCTAATATAAACTTGCACAGTGAAACTTATTTATTATTGTATGCACCATGCATACAAACTGTATCATACATTCGCAATCCCCAATTTCTTTAAAAATTGGGACTTGAAAATAATGTTATACACGATTTCCGGTAACCGTAATTTTGCAATTCCCAGTACACTAAAGCGGTGATGAGAATCAATTCCCAGTACACCGCGTCGATCTTTCAACGTGTCCTGCTCCTTTATTTCGCAATACATTGAGCTGAAATTTGGTCGACATGTAGTTCTTAACATTCTAGAGGAATTGTACACTTCAGAATTTTTAATCAAGAAGTGAAAATTGAAATATTGAACAGAAACTCCCGGCGATGGCAAAATCAAAGGTGAGCACTTGCACTTTATCAATTTGTTTTAAAGTTTAAACAGTGTATCGGATACAGTTAACTATTTCAATAGAAACGTTTATGTGTCCGATTGATGCCCCAATACACCGTCACATGTTAAAATGAACAGATAAGTAAAAAATCGGCTTTCAAATCCCGCTGGTGTTGTTTACACCAGCTGTTTTGCTCATTTTATGCTTTAATATCCCGTGTACGCTGTACCACAGTGAGTTCAATATTAAAAAAGCTGTTGTCTTTTTAAAAAACTACTAAAATACAGATTCTACAGAATAAAATTTTCTCGCCTTTTGTACATAGCCTGGACTGTGGTTAATATACAAGATACCATATCATTACTGGTCATAAAATAATAAAACTGATCAACTACTGATAAAACATTAAAACAATCATACATCTCTGCTGCCCCGGCGGTCAATTTATACCTGAGGTCACAGTACCATGGACACTCCATGAGAAAATGAAACCCATCTTCATACACTTTTGCTGTTGCAAAACTGACAAATTTTATCAGCCAGAGGGGGGGGGGGGGTTACTAAAGCGACCAGTTTCTATTTTAATAGGTAGACTATCACAACGAAGCCTCGAAAAATATTTACGAGAAGACTTGGTTGAGTTTAAAACATAGGGTTCGGTTTTTTATATTTTGTTTAAAAATTCTATAAGTACGTAGCTTGTTGCCATTTGGTTGGTTGTTATCATTCCAAATACTACTTTAAAAGTATAGTTGGTCTTTGTCCCACATGGACTGCCAAGCTGACTACAAATCTACCAAGTGTGATGTATGATCTATGATATTAGGAGACCTACACATGTTAAAACTCCTGCTATACCAAGAGGATTTGCATTTTAAAGACCAAATGTGAACAAATTGGCTCAAGTCACTGGCATTAGAAATAACTCTATTCCACAATCTAAAAACTTCAAGCTTAAGAATGGCATCAGTTGACAGCCAACCCATGTCAGCTTTAGCAGCTAGATTAGAGCTACGCTTTGGTAAACCAAGAAAAAATTTACATGCTTTTATATGTACAGAGCTTATACAATTATATTGATTCATTCTCCAAATACCTGTTCCATAAGACAATATTGGGAGCACTAAATTCGAATACAACTTGGTATATTCTTTATAGTTCATGTCTCCAACTGCATTGAATTTAGTTATGATAACACTTAATGCTCTATGGGCTGATTTAGCTAGCTGTTTAGCACAAAAGTTAAAATCTAAAAATTCATTAAACCAAACACCAAGATATTTGTATGACGAACAATAGTCAATACATTCTTCACCACAAGACATTGAAAAGCTACTTTGTGGAGTACTGGGTGTTCTAAAATGAACTACATTAGACTTTTTTGGGATTTATTATGAGCCTCCATTTCCTACACAATTTGCCAATGACATCTAACTGACCCTGTAGACTTTGTTCTTCCGGTGCGATGACATGAGTTTTTACTAATGTCACCCGCATACAGTAAGGGAGATATCATTCTATCATCTACCTGAATACCGAGGTTAAGCGCATTTATCTGTTCTACCAGATCGTTAATGTAAATAGAAAATAGTGTTGGAGACAGAGTACTACCTTGTTTTACATCCAAGGAAACATTAAACCAGTAAGTAAGGTATTGATTAACTTTAACAGCACAACGTACATTTTCTGATTCATCCACAACCCAGCCACTTAACGTGCTTGTTATTTAAATTATTGATGATGTTATTATACAAACAATGTATAGGAGTTGCCTGTTTTTAAACATAATAAACAAGTTAATACTTGTATTAAAACAATGACTAAACAACCTATGTAAAATTTTAACACACGTTGGATTACGAAGACATTCTACAATCAACACCATATATATTACCATTAAATGCATTCGATAAATGTATTTAATGACAATGGTAATACATAATTAGTTTTTCAAAGAGTTCAACTGTTCAAATGTTATGTTTTCAATTTGTCAAGACTATCATCATAATAATGTACCCCCTCCCTCTCTCTCGTTAAGAATTTTATTCATTGTTACATAATGAAATCATTTAACTTTCTCTCATGTGGTGTAAAAATATCTCATAAAACAGTTTAATGTGAAATCTAAAACCATTGCATCAAGTGATTCAATGTCAGTCATTTGTTTTTCACTTTATATGATATAAGGATAGATTATTACAAAAAACATTGAAAGTTGTTTTTTCATCTTTTGACTTGTACAGTTATTATAATGGACAATTTTAAATAAAATTTACTTAAAACTATAGCTATAGTTTTGTTCTCAAGAATTATTGAATATGTAAATAAAAACATTAATATATAGCTAGAATGGAATATTTAAAAACGCTGATTTAATATTTATTTTAACTTAGAGTAAGCATATAAGACCCCGAGAAAACGTATTTCAAATAAATACTTGAAACATTTATAAAATTATGATTTCGTGCAAATTTTCAATTAGCTGCTACACATGTTATTTTTTTCCCACCACTTTATTACGGGATGCATTCAAGTCATTAGTGTCTAATTACTGATTATAATCTGTCTGCGTTTAGCCAGAGACATATAAAACCCCGATTGGATTTTTGTTGATCTAGCATCACTTATTGCTCTCCCAAATTGGAATTATGTAACAGGTCAAGCTCGACTGAACAAAACTACCACCTTTATAACTGTAAACTTGTAATGAAAATTCAGAGCACCTACTTTTCTCTTGCAAAAATGTTGATAGACTTTGGTCTAAAATTGGTGTCATCCTAAAAATTCGTATTTCATGGAAAAATATTGTTCTTGGTTTCTTTCATCAGCAGAATGATAAAATATTCTCTCTTAATAATGTTATTTCTTTTATTGCCTTTAAAATTTATAAGTATAAAATGAAATGTCGCTTTGATGGACAGAAAGAAACAGAAAAAGAATTAATTAATTTTCTCAAAAGTAGCTTGTCTTTTTATGCCACTGTTATCAATCTTATGAAAAAAATATAGACACACACTTTATCTTTTGAAATTATTACATAGTCATATCTGATATTGTAAACACTTAAAGTTATATACATATTGTAATATTTGTGTAGTCAAAATGACTGGTTTTGTATTATTTTATTGAATTTCTTTACTTGAAAAAATACCCCATATCCACCACCAGCCATAGCTTTGTTTGGATGATAAGCATTGCAGTGACTGTAGGCATAGAAATCGACTAACCACCATTGTACCTGCTCTGCTTGTCATTCAACATAGCAAATGTCGAATTATTATTATTATTATTATTATCACTGGATAAACCTTATTCTATTGGATGATAATTATTATTATTATTATTAAATGCACATACCCTTGTGTATTATCATTATTATTATCCATTATTATTATTGTTACTATAATTATTAAAAAACTCACTCTACCTCATGACCAAGCTTCTATTGGATAATAGTCATTGCTGAGAATTGTAGGCAGGGAATGACCCAATCACTTCTTACATGCTATGCTTATCATTCAATAAAGCACATGTCTTATTATTATGATAGTTATTATTATTATTATTATTATTATTATTAAAATCATTATGTAATTCATATCATTATTTAATTCATTTAATTGTATTTATATATTTATTGTTATTCTGTTATTCTTATATAATAAAAGAAAAAAAAAAACAAAAAATAACTGTAAAGTATATCACACCTGTATCCGTATACTAGTATAAAGATGGTCAGTATAGGGCGACTTCTAATGTAAGGGCAGATAGCCCTTTAGATCGTGCCTCGATTTCTGCGTCTGAATTGATCTCTGCAAGTCGGACACATTAGTGTATTACAGGTGAAATCGACTTCTGCTTCCTTTATTATCTTACAGTAAGCAAACGCGTTTATTGAAAATTTTAGTAGTTCTACTTATAATGATGGTTTTAATGCTTTATTAAGTCATGGTCCCATACAACCTAGAAAAACGTTTTTATCAATATGTACAATGTATATATAATGGTTTTATAGTCACTGTCTCATAACACATTTTTATGGCTGGATATAATCATATATTTTAGTATAATTTATGTATATATCAAAAATTTTATAGTATGATTGTAAGTGACACGTCAATAAACTAATTTTATTATTATTATTATTATTATTGAAATATTTTTGCTAACATCTTCAATACCAATACTAGTCAACTCGTTTCAAATACAACTCGTTCCATCTCTTTGTAACTTCCAACTCGTTCCAACTCTCTGAAATTACCAACTCGTTCCAACTTTTTTTGCCAACTCGTTACAACTACCAACTCATACCAAATTTCTCAATTAAGTTGATTAGATCTACATGCGTTTTTATTTTATTTTATTTTCTATTTAATTTACTTTTATTTTATCTTATTTTATTTTATTTTAATAGATAAATTATTCCCCATAATTTCCTTTATTTCAATTGATTATAAACACACATTATTAAACCTAACGCACTAAGAATAGCATAATATAGATAACCAATTAAATTAACAAATGAATTATATAACAGATAAATAATAAATAATATTACGTATTGTGATCAAAATTAATTGCTATGTCTTTGTTTATCAAGACTGTCAGAACTATTAGGTAGATCGGCACCATAAACAGATAAACGGATATAGTTTGTCTGGCTAACAAGCGTATTAGCAGCACATCTTTTATTTTTTAAAGGAATTTTAGTTTCGCAAATAAAATCTTTACTTGTTTTTTAAATAACAGTGTGCGATTGAAAAATTATGTTTTCTTTCCTCTTTTTACCGACAAGTGTGCGTGAAAAATACATGAAAATGGTTTAAAACACAAAGTATTCTTAAACAAGATCAAACGAATCTACTCACGATAACAACGAACCAAACAGAATGAAAAAATAATAAACACAACAAGAAAAGAAATGAAGAAAGATACAAAAAAATAAAAAAGAAAAGAAAAAGAAGAAAATATAAAGAAAAATGTAACATAAAAAAACCAAATATCTGCAATATATATTATATTTTGGAACTCTGGACTATTATGGCTTTTGAAGAGGACGATACCTCTACGTGGTTAGAGCTGGGCAACGTTGTGATCAATTAAAAATTAGAAGATCCTTAATTATTTAATTATATAAAAAGTTTGAACCAGTTGGTAACAGCTAAAATCATTAAAAATTCTTAAATTTGGAATGAGTTTGTGAAAAAGTTGGAACGAGTTGGTAAAAAAGTTGGAACGAGTTGGTAAAAAAGTTGAAACGAGTTGGCGAAAATCAGTTGGAACGAGTTGGAATTGGAACGAGTTGACCAGATACCTTCAATACTAGTAGTTTGAAATCTGTTTTCAGATAAAAACAAAAAAAATTGAATTCTCGTTAAATTGGTTGTTTGGTGCTTGTATCATTTGCATTATTTCATCTTCTTTTGGAACAGACTTTAGTTTATCTGTAATTAATTTCTATTGTTCTCTCCATGGTCCACAACCATACGCAGAAATCGAGGCCCGATCTGAAGGGTTATCTGCCCTTACATTAGAAGTCGCTTCTATCGTCAAATCAATGGGCGCATCCATCTTGAAACCACGTGACCGTCCGCAATTACAAGAATGATTCCTATTAAACATCGATAGTGTTTTCATACAGTTTGTTTTTTCTAATTAGCATTCGCCGCATTTTATTTAGAAATAAAGATTTCGATATGATGACTGATATACATCAATGTATATTTAGTACTAATCCCTATTATCAGATTTAATTGTTTAACACTGTTGGAAAAGTAAAACCGAAAGTAGACCTCCGGGACATTGTAAGTCGGCACAGGGTAACCAATGATTGGAATGCATTAATTATATAATTAAATTTAATTAAAAATATATCCGATAACATTTGATAGGTGTTGTAAGTATACACAGTACATCACAGGCGCTGCCTGTAGGGAATGTAATTTATTAGAACATGCTCCGGGGCTACCGTGATTCGATATTAAAAAATAGAATTGGTTAATAATCATTTATATACTCGATTCAAGTGAAACACTGCCACAGAACACGGAAAATTATCAGAACCAAAATAAAAATGTTCACAACAGCACTGTAAATACCATTGGCACAGTTGTACATAAACATTTCTCTCCGATCTGCAAGTCCAGATGGAGTTGTTTTAAACGAAACATTGTTGGAGATAAAATGCCCATTAAAACCAATTAGTGAACTGACCAGCGATTCGAAGAACTATGACATAATAAAAACACAACAGGGTTATGAAATTAACAAAAAGGAGAGAAAAAGGTTATTATTACAAGGTTCAGATGCAAATGCACTGCACCAATATAATAAAATGCAAGTTTTTTGTATGGAATTCTGATCCCGTGAAACATGTCACAATTGATGTGAATTATGATGAGGAATTCATCAATCAACTCTTACCCAGAGTAAGATCATTTTACTTTAAACATATGCTTGTCCGTTTAGTGGATGATTTTCAGGCGGGAAGGTTTATCCTCTGTGATGAATACAAGAAATTTTGTACATAATCATATATTTAGTTTTTTAACTTTTTTTATATTATAATCTGATTGAAGATGCTAAATACTCTTCTAGATAGTCTTTATGATGTTATTGTTCAATTTGAATAAAGAATCTCAAATTCTTAGCATATGAGAAGTCGATCAGGCCAATTACTTCTTGAACGTCTTGAGAGTGACAGTCCATGGGTTAAACCCCTGTCAAGTCAAGAAATTTTGCTCCCAGTTCTTTTGTCAAATACCGGTACATGTTTTTTTCAGCAGCAATTTTTATATACATTTGTAAGTAACTTGATGGGTAAAAAGTGAAATAATCTTGACAAGTGTGTAAACAAGCATTTCTGAACTCGACATTAAAAATTACATCAAATGTGATCTTGATTTACTTTATTATTATTTTTTTAAAACTTTTAGTCCTCCTCTAGTTCGGCACATATTCGTTTTTTCCATTCGTAGATCTTCTTTTGGTTGTTGTGACAACCTACGATAGCACAGCGTTTTCCTCCTCCAGATACGTAAGGCAATTAATTTGCTAAGAGTTACAATTAAGTTTCGATTTACACACATGTATATATTACGTCGCTACTGTAAACAATAACTGAATCAGTCTTGTAATGGCTGGCGTAATAGCGCCCTCTAGTTATAAAGAAAGATAACTCTACTTGTATCGAAAAATAGAATCGTCTATACTGACCATCTTTATATACGATACAGGTGTGATATACTTTACAGTTATAAAGATGGTAGTTTTGTTCGGTCGAGCGTGGCCTGTTAGATAATTCCAATTTGGGAGAGCAATAAGTGATTATAGATCAACAAAAATCCAATCGGGGTTTTATATGTCTCTGGCTAAACGCAGACGGATTACAATCAGTATTTAAACACTAATGACTTGAATGCATTTCGTTATAAAACGATGAAAAAATTTAACATGTGTACCAGCTAATTGAAAATTTGCACGAAATCATTTCTTTTCTTGTTGTGTTTTCATTCTGTTTGGTTCGTTGTTATCGTGAGTAGATTCGTTTGATCTTGTTTAAGAATACTTTGTGTTTTAAACCATTTTATAAATGTTTCGAGTATTTATTTTAAATGCGTTTTGTTGGGGTCTTATATTCTTACTCCAAGTTTAAATAAAAATTAAATCAGCGTTTTTAAATATTCTATTCAAGCTATATAAACGTTTTAATTAATAAATGAATAATAATAATAATAATTATAATGGTTTAAGATATTTTCTCAGCATCAACAATGCAATCTAGCAAAAAATTAAATAAGAAATAAATCTCCGTTAAAACATTTCATTTTAGCTTTATTATATACTTAATAAATAAATTTTATTTTATTTTATTTTATTCATCTATTTTATTTTATTTTATTTTATTTTATTTTATTCATCGACCTGAACTGTGAAAAGAATGCAATATAAACCTGGCACTGGTAAGGACAAGGCCATGTGTAACGTTTGGAGAGAGAGAGAGAGAGAGAGAGAGAGAGAGAGAGAGAATTATCACTATTGTTCAATAAATATGATCAATTCAAACTTGATCAATAAACAATATTATTCCTTTTTATTTTTGCAATCAGGACATGATCGAGACATTGTCGAAATGCAATATAATATTCTAAAAGTTCATGAGAACTTTAAAAAAAATCTGAACATAACGTTCCTATTGAACAGTAGGGGCTCATGCGTGACGGGTTACCTACTTGTTTCAATAATCAATTAATTTCCCAATTAACTAAAAATCTAACGTAACCCATCACTTTACCTAGATCATGTTATTTGTGTCGTAGCAGGCACTTAACATTACAGATTTATTTATTTTAGAGGTAGTAACTGCGTAACTAAAGTCCCACCGGTTTAACAAGAGTTATGACCCTTGTCTATAGACCCCATCCCGTAAGAAATTAATACTGCTTTCCCAGATTTTGTAGATTTATTCCCATAAAGATTTAATGTATTCAAGAGCATATTAGTAACAAAATATTTGCTGTTGCAATTAGTTAGAAATCAAACTGTTAATTTTTACTAAATGGACTATATTTTATTTTCGTTAACATGAAATTAAAAAAAAATGCAATATGAAGATATTCAGCATCTAGTAGCTAAAATCGCAGTCAATAAATAATGAAAACAGCATTGAATTATTTCGAGCTACCTGGACAGAGAAATTTGAGCTACCTGTACAGTATACAACTTCCCAGGTGCAAAGAAAAATCTTATTTTTAGCAATAGATATTTACAAGAGCGTGGTGGCTTCTTAATACTGTGTATTTTTATGCTTACGTTGCCTTGAGAGTTGTTTGTTTCAATAGAAAATACAAAATATCGGAGAATTTATGCGTTATTTTCGCGACCAGTCGGGGTGTTTTGTTGATTTCTCTCGTGTTCAAGTATCGTTATAGTCGATTAATGCAGATATATATGATAGCGATTTCTTGAAATGTTCAATTTCCATCGTTAAATTTCTCCGTAAAAGTTTGTTCAAGATATTACTGTGTATGATTATTGTTGGTTAAAAAGTACTCGCCAATCGTTTCAGCCATGTTCGTGTCTCGCTTCAGAAAACAGAGCTACCGACAACTGTACAGTTTGATCGAACTTCCGTTCCCACAGTTATTTCTTACATAGACCTCTCTGAGCGCAGTGCCCCTTCCATCATTTATTATTGCCCCTTTTAGCCCCTCTCAATAAATCTAAGGGGCTGATTAGATCTTATTCCGTTTGATTCACGTTCATCATCCGTGACCTGATAAGATCTTTCCCTAGTTTAAGGGTCACCGATACCGTCAAACGCAGGTGCGTTGGACGTATAAAGATTAAGTGCACGTCCAGACCTGCTTCTATACGACATCAATCATAGGTAAAGTTATCGAGTAAACACATACCTATGAGTAGTGTAGACGGGGCTTTATAGGTAGGGGGGTTGGAGCAAAATTGCACCGCCACTGAGCACCGTCCTAGTAACTGCACCGCCCCTAGTAACTGCACCGCTCTATCTAAAAATACGGCACATCTGCTTTTATTGGACATCTGCTCATTGTGCGGCCAATTTGATTTCTTTAATTCTTATTCATTTAAATATTGATTTCCTTATATGGACATAATGCATCACTTTATTATGAGAATTAATTCATAATACGCGGTCTGGTATAAATGGACCAATAAACGCATTGGAGCTTTTTGCTTTCAGACAATATTGCGCAAGTGTTATTTAGTCACTTTAAGCGCAATTATTGCTTGTATTTGGACGTTTATATTTTAAAACTTATATGGACGATTTAGACGAAGGAAATTTTGAAATAGAAATTGATCATCTGTGAGGATTGCTGAAAAATTAACACTAGGGTGTAATAAACGCAAATCATAGAATTATTCCTTAAAACCCTGTAAATGAATTTATATTGCGCGCCGTACGATTATCCCCCTTAAAATGCCATATTATTTTAAAACACGTCAGTGTGCAAGTCTATATATTTACATTTAAATATGCGATACCTGTCAAAAGAACGAGTTACATTAAATAAAGTTCATTCAATGGTGCATAACCTTATTATCATTCTTTTTTAAAGGCGAGACTTGAGCATTGTATTTAATTTAAATTGTCCATCAAAACAATATGCCAGCGGGGTTAAAGTGCAAAAACACACACACACATTAAATTATCGGGAAAATATATTAAACTTTAAAGCGTACAAACAGGTTATAAAACCCAGGAAATAGATATGTTATTAATAAAAAATCCGGTTGATAAGAGTGTATTTATTGTTAATATTTAATGAATAATATTGATTTTTGTTGTAGGAAATAAAGCTAACAGTCAGAAGAGATTTGTGTCTTCTAAATATCGGAAATTATCGTTTTGCGGTTGCACAAAGATATAACGACCATATTTAATACACATTCGTCAATATAGTAAAGGCGAACACGGTTATTATCCTACTAGAAAGGAAATTGCTTTAAGTGTAGAACAATGAAATTTACTACACTAGGTACACTGGAATGAAATTCAATATTGCATTGACAATTTTGACAAAGAATATGTTTTTAACGGTTATGAAATGGGAGTCATGATCGACTTGGGTAGGTATATATTCGTGAATATCAAGAAACCATTTCAAGTGGTGGACATAAGAAAGTGGTTTATCCCGCATGGAAAACAAACTCTGGTTCCATCAAAAACGTGTATTGCCCTAACATTTAACCAATGGAATTCTGTAAGACAGAGTACTGACTATCTGGATAAATATGTCTCAGATTGAAAAACAAGGTGTAATTGAGAAGAATAGCTGTTGTTAAAAATTGTATGTAATTTAATATAGAATTAAGAAGAACAGCCGCTCTTTTAGTAAAAAGTGTATGTAATTCAATGTGTAATTGAGAAGAACAGCTGCTGTTTTTGTAAATATTATGTGTTATTCAATGTAAAATAACCATTTAAATCATTTGAAATAAAGAAAATAAATTATACTTTTGTTAGTTGTTTGGTTAATATTCCAATCTTGAAAAAAATGTAGCGATAATAATGTACTTTAAAGTAAAAAATCACAAAAAAACATCAATGACAAATGTTGAGCTTATAACCTTATGGTGTTTTACGCCACATTAACAAAGGAGGCGACTATTTATTAGAAGAAAACTTATGGTGCTTAGGAATCTTGCTATGATGAGAAGGGTAACGTGTGAATTTTATATGACTCTGATAATCGAGGTCCTATGGCACCCGATTGAAAAAAAAACAGCGGCTCTTTTTCTGTATATATTTTTTCAAAAGGTAAACCTAGCATTTACTTGGAAGAATTTGAAGTGACAACATGTCACACAAATGTATAATATATAAAAAAAAATCATACGTATAGCCAAATGATTTAAGAAGACACACAAAAGTAATACACAACACACAGAAACAGTTAAACATATTAGAATCCCACCAGCAGCAGCAGCAGCAGCAATTATCAAGGCCCTACTATGATGATCCTAAGCAGCAGCAGCAGCAATTATCGCAGCCTTACTATGATGATCCTAGGCAGCAGCAGCAATTATCGTAGCCTTACTATGATGATCCTAGGCAGCAGCAGCAGGAGCAGCAGCAATTATCAAGGCCCTACTATGAGGATCCTAAGCAGCAGCAGAGCAGCAGCAGCAGCAGCAACAGCATCGGCGGCCTGCCTATTATCTATCGAAACTAAATGAGTTTAAGTTTAAACATCCTTTCACAGCATTATTTACAGGACCGACAAGCTGATTGAACCACAACCTGATCGAATTTTTTGGCTTTACAAGAGGTGGCAGCCTTTATATTATGTTATAGAGAGGACCGTACAATTAACGAATTGCTTACGGAAGAGAGCCACCATAGGAATTTGACTGTTTTAGCCATAACTCAGGAATTTATACTTCAGTAAAGACTCAACTCAAAGAAGAAACTGTCATTATTTAGTACTTTTTAAAAACTCGGTTGATAAACAACAGATCCTGACGCTAGCCAGTCAAATGTATCCCGGAAAAAGTCAAATTTTCATGGATAAATTTGATAAAGATACTATGTAAGAGAGAGGCTTTTTATTGGTGGATTTAAAACCGACTACATCGGAAAATAATAGATTGAGAGAAAACATTTTACAACAGTTGCAAATTCAACTAGTAAAGTGAATGATTTGAAATTAGAAGAAAAACAGCTGGTTTTCTAAATCCGTCGGAGAATACCAGTAAAACAACAGCTGTTCTTCTAAATTCAACAGTAAATAACGCATTTAAAACACCGGTCGTTTCTCCAAACAATAAAATACAAGAAAACACTTGGACTGAAAGGATGTCTGAAAAACCAACTGTTGCAACACAGACTGCAGTGATACCAACCTATCAAGAATACGAAAGTATGCCATCTTGCGATGATTGTGGACTCGTGTTTGATAATTGCAGTGATGTTCAGCGACGTATATAAAATTGGTGCACTTATTTTAGATCCAATACACGCAAAGCGGAGCAGATAGGAGGACGCCCGAGCCAAAAAGCAAAAGTATCTAGTAGTCAAGTGTGGGCTAAACTTATTGGTGGTCAAGTATTCAGAGACAATGCAAAATTACAAGATGCAATGAAATCATATACACAAGACGGTTACGCTCGAAGTGAAGCTCGTCGAAAAGCAATACGAGACTATTTGCCAGAATAAGGTAAAGATTTTAGAAAAGCCGATGTCGAGTTGTTAATCAACGTGGATAAATTAAACCATGACCCCGTGCACCTTAAAATCATGAAAACAGCCCAGCGGCTTGAGATTGATTTCGAAATGAAACCGTTTGAAGTCATCCAGCAGGCGGTTAAATTGCGAAAACGTTTAATCAATGATATAATTGAAACTTTGATTAGAAGTCAAGATGATGATGGTGATGATGATGACCATGGTGATGAAACAGATGATATGAGTGATGATTATGATGAAGCAGACGAGGTCAGCGATGTTGAAAGCGAGACTGAAAAAAATTAACGTGTATAAAACAGGGGTGTTTTGTGTTTAATTAGACAGTATAAAGTGGACTTTTAAGGTGTAAAGATTCCTAGTTGGGAAGATTTTTTAAAGGATATTTATTTTGACCCTTCAAATCCAGCTGCATTTTCGGGACCAGACAAATTGTATAGATTTATAAAAAAAATGGTAAATACGTTATCGGCAAATATAAAATAAGCAAATGGTTACAAAGACAAGAACCTTACAGTTTGCAACGCTCAGTAAGAAGAAAATTTAAAAGAAACAAAATAGTGATCTCGGGTATTGATGATCAATGGTCAGCAGATTTAATGGATATGGTAAAATTTGCCAAGTACAATGATGGTATACATTATGTGTTACTAGTGATCGATGTGTTTTCGAAATATGTTTGGTTACGTCCCTTGAAAGATAAGAAAGGACAGATTGTTGTAGAAGCCTTTGAAGACATTTTAAACAAGGGAGAATACCAAATAAATTACGAACAGATGCTGGACAGGTATTTAAAGCAAAAGTCGTACAAAGACTATTAAAAAGCAAAAACATTAAACACCTATTGGCGTATAACGAAACCAAGGCTGCAGTGTCCGAGAGAGCGATAAAAACTTTGAAAAGCAAATTTATAGATATTTCACTTTTAAACAAGGTTATGAATATGTGAAAGAACTTCAATCGTTTGCCAATAGTTATAATCAAACGTTTCACCGCACTATTGAAATGGCTCCTGCTAGCGTAACTAAAAACCAGCAACCCCGTATATGGAAACGTATGTACATTCCTCGACAGAGACAAGAAAAAAAGAAAAGTTCCTCTCCAAAACGATTTAGAATACGAAAGCCTTTTAGATTTAAAGTGGGCGATAAAGTTAGAATTTCACACTTACAAAATATTTTAGTCGTGAATATGACGAAAAGTGGACAGAAGAAATTTTCACTATTGCTTCTCAAAGATTATGCTGGTTCTGCAATTTCTGGAAGTTTCTATCAAAGTGAATTAGCTAAATCAGATGTGAGAGATGATGATATGTGGAAAATCTTAAAAACAAAGGGGAGAGGTCAAAATAAACAATATTTGGTTAAATGTTATATTGGCCCAAGAATTTTAATTCTTGGGTAAAAGCGAGTGATGTAAAAGATTTGTAATTTTTATGTATATCCATGCATATTTTTGTATATATATATATATATATATATATATATATATATATATATATATATATATATATATTTCAAAATCAAAAATAAATAAATAAAAAATAGTTTTAGTTTACTTTTTTGCGTTTGTTATTTATTTATCAACTCTAGAAATTGTGGTCGGATTCAACCTTTAGGTATTTTTGTGTTAGAAATAGACAGAATTCTGAAAAATAGGATTCGAACCTAGTACTTGTTAAGCTGTGATGATATTCGATTCGGGGAAGCAACATGATAGAAATAAAAAATAACAACAACAAAATTTAATAGCACTTTATATACCTTGAGCGATATTTACATACATAATCTTTTTTCCAAATGATAGAATTTTACAAGTAATGATTTTGATTTAATGTCCAATTTCAATGTTTTCACTTTGACATTTTAAAGTCAAGTCAATTCTGTGATATATATCCAACAAATAATAGTTGTGCATCTGATTCCATACTGAATGCCACTATAATTTATCTTCTATAATTTTGTAACATATGAGTTCTAAATCATCCACAAAACCTGCGTCTTCCTCCTGATCTACAGGACAGTTGTGGGTTTGTCTTCTGTAGGTAATGACAGCATAACGGTGTTCACACTCCATCAGACATAAATCTACAGAATCCAGCTTGTTTGCTTCACTCGTTGCATTTCCTAAAAAAAGCAAACTAAACGAACATTATATCAGTTTTTTGGACGTACAAACTATAAATTTTGTTTACTACATATGTATGCACTTTTTCCCCTTTCATTCATAATCAGCGAACCGAGAGCGCTTGAATGAACTTAAATGTCCGATTCGTTCTTTTGACAGATGTATATGTAAATACGGGTAGACTCGTACACTTGTTAAAAATAACCGTATGGCGCGTAATATAAAATCTTGTTGTTAATATAATGTATAGGTCTCGTTTTACTATATAGTCAAAAACAAACATACTTATCCATTTCCGAATCACAATCCAGAAGCAAAGTAAAAACTTTGGAACTGACAAGTTAGGTTAGACACGTGAACCTCCACCAGGGAAGTGAGGCCGGGTGCTCCGGAAGGGTAAGCACCTCCTGTTTAGCTAGCTACACCCGTCACGTGTGTAATCAAAATTGTGTGAAAGGAACATGGAACTATGAGACGTCAAATATATCCAAGGCAATCTTGGACACAGAGACATCAAACTTATCAACAATACTGTGATGACGGCCATAAAACTTTTTGAGGGCCTTGATAAGCCTAGGCTTGCAATATCCCTGAGTCAACAATTTATTTGCAAGCAGCCTACTTCGTTGTACAAAGTCCCAGTAGTGGGAACAAGCTCTACCATAGTTTATGAAAATGGTTGTTTGTAAAATGTTTTCTCTTATATTAGAATAACAGGTAATTATCAAGACCTATATGGCGCGTAATATAAAAGCAAAATTAATTGGCTTACCTGAATCCATTCGACAGTTTTTAAATTTTTCAGCAATTCGTACAATTGGTCATATTCTGTTTCAAAATTTCCTTCGTCTAAATCGTCCATTAAATAGTTTCTGCTATACGACAGAACATTAGCAAGAATTGCGCTTAAAGTGACGAGATATTGCTTACACAATATTATATTAAAGCGAACAGATCCAATGCGTTCATCGCTGATTAGACCATTTATACCAGACCGCGTATTATGAATTAATTCTCATATTGTGGCACGACTATGCAGGTTTTCTTTTGTTCTCGGGTGTTCTATAAATCTCCATACAAGTGAATAACTTGTAGGGGCGGGGCCTAATTTTCATTGTCCTAAACCCAAAACTGTGCTGTAATTAAGTTACAGCACAGTTTTGCCGTGCTGTAAGTGAATTACACCAAGTGGTTACGGTGACCTGGGTCAAATTAAGGACAAGATCATTTAAATAAAACCAAAGCAAACATTACACACAATTAAGACAAATCCATTTTAATCCAAAAGACTAGTATGGCATGAAATTTGAACAAAGTTGTCACATATTTCCATTTGAATTTAATTAGCATAAAAATATAGTGGTAAATCCGTCACTGTAATTGTTTGTAATCCTAAGAATCAACTACTACACAACATATAATTTCCTTAAGTTTTCAATGTTTTGAGATAAAAACAAGTAGTACAATTTTTATTTCTGTAAGTTGCACTATAACATATTCTAGACACTCCTAAAATACAAAAAAAAATCATTTTTTTTTAATTTCAAAATATTGAAACAAATTGAATACAGTAAACCAATTTAAAAATGTTAAATCATTGTTATAAACAGCTTTAATATTTTAATGTAAGCAGGGGTTCAAAATTCCACGGGTCAGGGATTTGGAACTTATATATTGATTTTGCAATGGTACCTTTATATTTTATAATTTTAACTATAAAAAATTGTATATGGACATTTCAATGTTGATATTGGACTTTCAAAAGCAAAAGGTGCTGGACCTTGAATGACAAAACATATTTTTACCCCTAGTAATCATGCTTTATCTCTAATTTTGAGACTCTTAACTTTGACATTGGCAACTCATTGCATATTGATATTGGTTATATAATCACTTTTTGTATAATATACAGATTCAATTTTTGCAATATACAGATTTTTCTAAATGGTTTTCTAAATTAAATTTTTAACGTATTCAATTTTACTTTTCCTCTCAAAACTATTATTTAAGCGATATTTTTAGTATAAAATAGTACTCTACTTACCCATTTTCGTCCATCCTCTTCTACAAAATGTGACAAACTAACACACTTTCTAACCTGATGAGATGTTGGGTACAACTGACCACTGATTAATGAGTTATTAATTTGGTCATGTTTACTCTTAGATTGTTAGATGACCATGCTTGCCATCTGTCATACATGTGGATTTTTCAAGGGGTTTAATAATTTGCATATTTTGAATTTTATTTTATTTCTAACACAGCAAATCCATGTCAATAATGTGTCGTGCCACAAATCATTTATTGAAACTCGAAAGTGTGCTGTATTGACTGTATTAGGAATGACAGTCGAGGGGTGGGACACTCGTTTGCTTCGCAAACTCGTGACCACCCCTCGACTGTAATTCCCAATACAGTCAATACAGCACCCTTTCTCGTTCAATAAATAATACATAGAGTGATGCATTAGGTCCATATAAGGAAATCAATATTTAAATGAATAAGAATTAAAGAAATCAAATTGGCCGCACAATGAGCAGATGTCCAATAAAAGCAGATGTGCCGTATTTTTAGATAGAGCGGTGCAGTTACTAGGGGCGATGCAGCTACTAGTGCGGTGCAGTTACTTAGTGGCGGTGCAATTTTGCTCCACCCCCCCCCCTAATAAAGCCCCGTCTACACTACTCCTATGTATCGATTTTTTAAATACCGATCTATTGGGGCTTTGTAACAACTCCTAATGAAGTCCGACGCCTAATGAAGTCCGGACTTCATTAGGCGTCGGACTTCATTGGGAGTAGTTACAAGGCTTTTAATTATTCTTCATTTGAAGATTTACTTTGCTTATTCATAGGCGTATATACGTTGCTTGGCATAATATATTTAACCGATATGAACGAGATATTTAATTCTAGTTTTATTCATATGTAGGGACTTTTTAGGAAAAAATCAGTGTGGTTTAATAGCTTTAAAAGATGGGGATTTTCCTTTTCTGTGCTAACATATGGGAGACCGTCCGACCGTAACGTTATCGGGTATTAAGCTTTAATATTTCAGTTCAGTACATAATATTTTATGTGGTATTTTTAAACCAATATTATATAATTATTGCATTTGCAGTGTTGTAACGCAAGTGGATTTCAGGTTTTCAATGAGATACGGATATGTCTACATTTGCTTTCAAATCAACAAATATTTAAAGAAAATAAAAAATAAATAAGCTTTATGTATAACCATACATGTTTAGGCATAAATGAACACGTCTATTTTAAAAGGTTTTTTAAAGCTATTTTAAAAATTACAGTTTAAATTGTAAACATGCACTCAAATTTGTCATAGCGTTTCAAAGGGAAATAATTTCTTCTTAGATTCATTGTGTCTTGTGGTAAGCATCACTTGGGGTTATGATCTAATAATATATGTAAAGCTTAAAAGGCCGTCTATAAGCCACCTCTAAGCCATCTATAATCTGGCTTATAGACAGTGAATGCTATTATTTTTCTCTATATAAACAACACATTATAAAACAATAACCATAACCTCATGGAGATACATATACATATATATTTTATTATAGTCTAACCTACATATAAAACACAATCATTTACACCTATAAAACATTAAAAATATATTATATGTACCCACTCTAAAAGAACTACAAGAGACTTTAAAAGAATAAATAAATGAAGTATAAAGATACTTTTAAAATTTACACAATTTGAGCAATTATATGTTACGTTATATTTACAAGGGTTAAAAACTTATATAAAACTATAAAAATAAAATATTTCTTATTTTCTGGAGATATGATCATGCAAAGTGGCCGATTATTACAAAAACACAACTTTTGACTTGCAGTCGGCAGAGCCTGAATTCTGTCATACCAAAGACGCTAAAAGTTGTTGAACTCATTGAAAGATTGCAAATAAAATATAAGCAATTATACTTCGCACTTTATTAAAGTTGCGCCTTTTTATGCTCTCAATAACCTTATGACATGAGGAAAAAGAACGTAAAATTATATTTTTATTCCAAACATAACATTTCACTATGGACAATCATTTCTTTTTATATATGCAGTACAAATCTTACACCTGTGTAATTGTAGGTCCTTCATTTGATACCCATACATATGTTTATGTAATCTATCTACTTTTGCTTTGAAGTCTTGATGCCGTTCTGTGATGACATGAAACGGCTCTGGTAAGTTAAACGGCGTCTTCAGTAAATTGGTGGCATAAAATTGTCCCGTTTTTACATTAGTGTTGTTTAAACTGTTTGGATAAGTTCCAATTAAAACATATTTAACATTGTCTCCAAGGTTGATTAAATTGTCTATAGCTAAACAGCTATCTTTAAGTGACAAGTGCTGAAGCGTATCACGCGTGAAAACAAAATCTGCATTTATACGAGGTAATGGGGACGCTAAGTCGGCTAACCTTATAGTAACCCTGTCGTTGCCTTTCCACTTTTCCTGTAGCTGATTAACAACAGTTTGCGTAATATCCATACCGGTGTATTTAAAAAACGGTCTCTCCAGCCACACTGATTTTAGAAACGCTTCTGTCCATACCATGCCACCACAGGGAATATCAATCATACTAGACAAGTTGTATTTGGAGACGAATTCCAGCAAATGTTTACGGAGTACTATTGTATAACCAAGTGATGACCCTTCTCCAGACCCATTGCCGGCATTCCCCCAAACTTTGCGACTGTATATATTCTGGAAAACGGATTGCCTTGACGGGTCCACGATAAGTCTAGATGTCGTGCTTGCAGTAGGATTCAGATTGTTACCTAAAATGTAAGAGAAAATTTCGTTTACAAATTAAATAATAAATGATGAAATAGTCTTATAAAAGTGACTAGTCATTGGATAAACACAAAAGTGGCTATGTGTATCTATCTGAACAGAATTCGTTTACTTACCTTTCCGAATTTAAAGTCAATGTACAGAATGGGTTTTAAACAGGACACGCCGGCCGTGACATAGGGCATTGGTGTTTAAGGTCTCTTCAAAAGGACCCATTGATTTTCATTTCTAAATTTTGAGTGCTTGGCGAAATAAGAGTTGCTGCCTATATTTAAGTCTTGGTCAGACCCGGCCGGGATTCGAACTCACGACATCCCACTGGGCTACCTTAGTTGTTTTGCTTTATGGTGTATGCTTTGTCACTGAATAAGGATTTTTGTAATTCTGTTTACTGGTAGTTTTATGGGCGTCATCACGAATATCATCAAAATCCATTCATAGACATGATAAGATATAGAATAGAAAAGGCATCGAGATGGCCGGCAGACATCTAGAAAGAGAGACGGAGTTGAGTTGAGTTAAGTAATGGTGTTTAACGTCTAAGTCAATAATATTTCACTTACATTTGTATATCTAGACTACCCCAGCTATAGGCGAAATTTTGCCTTTGCGTTGCACTGATGGCATTATACAGCAGGGTTCTTTAGCGTCACATGGTACCTCGTTTATTTTAAGTTTCCATCCGAAAGAACCGTGACTTTTATTTCGTAATGCCGAGTGCTTGGCGAAAGAACAGTCACTTCCCACTTTCAAGTTTTGAGTCAGACCCGGTCGGGGTTTGAACCCACGACCTCCCACTTACGAAGCGAGCATTCTACCAACTGTGCTACCGCAATGGTTACAACCCTATAAGACGTTATGATAAAGTAAAACTTTCCAATGACACAACAAAAACAGTTATAACTTTATTGGCGATATAGACCTGTCAAAAATTTATCAGTTTTAACGGGGAAAAAAACAGCCGAAAATCGGCTTCGGAATGGCTGTGATAAAGAAATCCGAAAGTGGCCAAAATCTGTCAAAATATCGATTAATGAATAGGAAATGAGAGTTCAGCCCCAGATCTCTTATAATGGGAGATCCTCAATCGATGAGGGTCAGTGAGGATCCTATAGCTATATACACCTATGGGGGATCTCTCGGTCATATAGTTATCGAGTATAAGGTTGAAGTTATCGAGTATAAGCATACGTATTATCGACTTTTTAAATACCGCTTTATTTTTTCACCTGTATTTTCTTCAGCTGTATATATTTGCACCTGTGATTTTTTTCGACTGTAAATTGTTTTACACGATAACTCTTTTGTTTTCTTCGGGTCCGTAACCAACTTGAATACTCGATTGTCTATTGTTTACTAGCACGTGCCCAGGTGTTTCAAGTTGAACCACCGGGTAGTTCAACTTGAAACACCTAGGCACGTGCTAGTAAACAATAGACAATCGAGATATCCAAAATGAAACAACAAATACAAAAATCATGATATTGAAAATTTATTAAGTCTAATTCTCATAACAAAAATTTTGCTTTTGGGATCGTAATTTGAACACTGATCGGTATGTTCTTGCTCGATGTATTAAACATGTTTAAGCATAACAATGTTGACGGGGATCTTTTTAGCCAAGTATAATGCTAGCCTACAACGTAAAATTGCGGACACTTTTACAAATTCTCCATTTCCATAAGTGAAAGCACCCATTTGAGATGGACCGCCGTCATCAAGCATTGGGCGTACATTTACGGCTTTTTGTAAAATTTTGAAAATGCCTGTTCTTCGTAACAGTCTTCTATGGTTTTATATGTATTTTGGGTAATAAAAACCTGTTCATTTTGAAATCTAATGCTTGACTCAGTATTTCGTCTGAATTGTAGTCAGACATCTTGAACAGTGTGTATGGAATTAAAAAACTCCGTGCGTTTGTTTTTCAACTTTCGCTCATGCGTGAAATGACATTGCATTATTTCTAAAATTTAAAAAGAGAAAAAGAGGACTTCAGTCGGGATTCGAACTCACAACCTCTTCATTGCCAAGCAGGCCTGCTATCCATTGGGCCAGAGTAGGACTTACGACTAACAGGTGTTAAAAGGGAGACATATATTCAGTATTTGCTTGATAATTTTCTGCCTTCATGGTTTTCTTTGTCGAAAATGATACTAGATTTTGATCGTGTATTTTTAAGAAAATAATCAATTGCAATATTTTTAAACTGCTGTATGAATGTTTACTGGCTATAGTATTTTTTTAATGAATGAATTTTCTTTAATTTACCTGACAAGGTCTTGATTTATTCATTTATTTATTTATTTATTATACAATATGAAATTATTTTTATTGTTATACTCTAGTATATTTTAAACAATTAATTTCCTTTTTTTTAATCATTTGTACACATTATTTTGAACTGTATTATCACTGTGGTACAGCGTACACGGGATATTACAGCATAAAATGAGCCAAACAGCCCATGTAAACAACACCAGCGTTAGTCGAAGGCCGAATTTTGACTTATCTGTTCATTTTAACATCTGATGGTGTATTGGGCCATCAATCGGACACATAAATGATTCTACTGAAATAGCTAACTGCATGTGATACACTGTTTAAACACTGAAACAAATTGATGAAGCACAAGTGCTCACCTGTGATTTTGACGTCGCCGGGAGTTTCTTTCCAATATTTCAATTTTCACTTGATAATTAAAAATTCTGAAGCGTACAATTCCTCAAGGATGTTCAGAACTAAATGTCCACCAAATATAAGCTTAATGTATTGCGATATAAAGGAGCAGGAGACGTTGGGGGATAACACGCGGTGTACTGGGAATTGCAAAAAGGTGTACTGGGAATTGGCATTACAGGAGCAAATAGGTGTACTGGGAATTGAGAGTCAAATATCTTGTCAGCTGTGCGATTTTCATGTTTTAATGCATTTATATAGAAATTTATACGGCTTTTTCATTGAGAAGCAAAACAATTAATTATCTAGTGAAAAACTTCAACATCTGTAATTATTAATCATGCATTACAGACAATATGAAGATGAAACACATAGCCATATCATAAACAAATTTTTCCTATATATGTAGACTGAGGGAGATGTATAAGTGTTAACTAATCCATTACAAAGGCCCGTGTGTAATGTCAAAATATAATTCATTCTTAAATAGTTTAAGTTTGACAGTAACATAGCAAATGCAACTAGTGAAGTGAAAGCAAAGAAAAAACTTTGTAGTTTGGCACTGAGCAGAAAAATGAAGATTGCAATTTGAGAAAACTTTTAAAATATTTAACTTAATGTCAATAGATCGAATTGACCAGCTACAATTAATGCAAGATGGCTTATTTACATCACAGGTCAAAATGAGACAGTCGTCGGAAGGGAGTGTCTGGTGTAAAACAGTTCCACAAATGTGGCGAGATTAAAATCAAAAGTCTTGAAACGGATAAGAAATAAATAGTTTTAACAATATAACACATTTTTCTGTTTTAAAATGTTAACCATAGTTCATTGTCATGTGCTATGTTTGAGTTTCTATTTACGAGGGCGAATCAATAAGAAACCAGCTTAACTTATTTACAGATTAGATCCACCCCTTATTTTTTAATGTAATTCAGTGCCCTCTAGTGTGATACACTTATACCAACGATGTTCATCACCCAAGAACTGAAAAAGACAGGGTGATTTCCATTGACCCAATCCTCAACTGTCAAACCTGAAATGACGTCCTCTAATATCTCTGTGCTTTATTGTCTGGCTCATATTAATGAATCTAAATCTCATATACATGCTTTAGACGCATTTTGACATAAAACGCTTCAATAGGGCGCTGTATGTTGATGCTTTGGTTGCCATTTGCACATTGCTAAGAGATTTTGGGACCCAACTGGTGCCTATTTTGAAGTCATTTTCCTTATTTTTGTCACAAAAAAATCCACTCTATAGATTTGTTTTTAATTCGTGTGTTCAAAAAGCAAATATATTTTATCAAATAATATAGAAAAAATTCTAATATCAACTGATTCGTTTTTCTGCAAATCCCCGATGAAGGTTTGCAAGGTCAAATTTTGTGTATTTAAAGTTTCCAGTTTTTAGACATTACCATTTTAGACTTGTTAGTTTATCACATTACTACGCGAATAACCGTAGCATTTCAGAAATATTTTAATTGCTAAAATATTATATTCGACTTTTTTCATTCCTTTATAATATTAGATGTGCAACTATTCGGGTTTTTTTTTATCAAAAACTTGTTCTGTTACGCTGCCCTGTGCCTAAAACCATACTGACATCTCGATACGCGTGCAATTTTGTATCCGGGTATAACCATGTACAGTGTCGGACAATCGGAAATGAGATGGCTAGTTACTTATTGAGTCGCCCTCGTAAAATGAGATAGAAAAAAGCCTCCACACATTCTATACGTCATAACGCTATATTGTCTAGTGATATTAACATAAACACCACCTCTAAATAAGAACAGCTTATATATATATATATATATATATATATATATATATATATATATATATATATATATATATATATATATATATATATATATAATGACCACTCATCCGTGATGCTGTTTGAAACGTGTTTTGCTTTACCTTGATTCGGCAATTATAATCATTCCATAGACAAGAACAAGTTCTAATCATAATGATAAAGTATTATTACACTTTACACGACTATCCCTCATTCTAAATAATAGTGAAAGAACGTCTTACAGAAATTATTCACTTGTCTTTCTTTTACAAAAACGGTAAGCCAAGATACAAATATCTGGTGCTGAATTGGGATTCTGGTTATTTTGTCAAGCATTATACATTAGAAACAAAAATATACTGAAGATACCATCAACAAAATCTTGGAGTTTTTGATAGATAACATATTTGTTGTGTTTGGTAATATAGTTTTTCAGCAAACAATCGGTATACCAATGGTTACAAACTGTGCACCATTGCATGCTGATTTGTTTCTTTATTCTTATGAAGCAGACTTTATGCAGAACCTTGTTAAATCTGGAAAGAAGACTATCGCCAAATCATTCAACTCAACATACAGATATATAGATGACGTTCTGTCTCTTAACAATCCTAAATTTGGAGACTAGAAAGACACGGCTGATTCCTCAAGTTCTGCTTCATAATTAGACTTATACCTGGATTATGACGCACACAAAAGGCTACATTTGAAACTTAATGACAAACGTGATGACTTCAATTTTTCTATTATCAACTTTCCATTTTTATGCAGCAGTATACCTGCTTCTCCTGCTTATGGTGTATCATATTCGTTTCTCAATTAATACGCTATGGTACGGAGCTTGTTCCCACCACGGGGACTTTGTACAACGAAGTAGGCTGCTTGCAAATAATTAAATTGTTGACTCAGGGATATTGCAAGCCTAGGCTTTTCAAGGCCTTCAAATAGTTTTATGGCCGTGATCACAGTATTGTTGACAAGTTTGATGTCTCTGTGTCCAGGATTGCCCTGGATATATTTGACGTCTCATAGTTCCATGTTCCTTTCACACAATTTTAATTACACGCGTGGCGGGTGTAGCTAGCTAAACAGGAGGTGCTTACCCTTCCGGAGCACCCGGTCTCACTTCCCTGGTGGAAGTTCACGCGTATAACCTAACTTGTCAGTTCCAAAGTTTATACTTTGCTTCTGGATTGTGATTCGGATATGGATTAGTATGTTTGTTTTTGATACATATACCAAGCACTAACTGGCTGCAGAATGCCATTTGCCTTGGTAAGTTAGTACCCAACTGAAAGCATTTCTCATTGGAAGATCTTTTGTCAGAATTAAATGTAATACATATATTTCCTGTGAAATGACAACTGGCTACATAGTATGTTTCCATTCCTGGTAGCCAAAATCGCCATTGGCTACTAATTTCTGAGGAATTATTTCAAAAAGTAATATATTTTAGCAAATTTGTGGAAAAATACTTTAAAAAGGACTATATTTTCACAAATTTTGGAAATTTGGCTACTAATTATTTCAAATTTGTGGAAACTTGGTATAATACCATTATGTAACTTGTCTGTTAGTCGTAACGATATCATTGACTTTATTGACTTTTCCGAGTGGGGTTGCATCAATGGCAGGTCTTCTAGAACAAGGGTCTTTCTGTTGAGTTTAAATCCCACCACCCACACTTTTACTTTAGAGTTGGAAGGTCATATGTTCCTAGTTCGGATACCATATAAGTTTGGATATCCTTAAGTGTTAAACATTTCTTATGAAAATATTGGATCACTATATGCCTCTTAATATTGGCGATCTACCTAATTAAATTTTGAAATCGAGGTTAGAGCCTTTTCTATGAACACCTAATATTAACTTGCACCATAAAACTTATTTATTATTGTATGCACCATGCATACAAACTGTATCATACATTCGCAATTTCAAATTTCTTTAAAAATTAAGACTTGAAAATAATGTTATACACGATTCTCTGTAACCGTAACCTCGCAATTCCCGGTACACTAAAACGATGGCGAGAATCAATTCCCAGTACACCGCGTCGATCTTTAAACGTCTCCTGCTCCTTTATTTCGCAATACATTGAGTTAAAAATTGGTGGACATGTAGTTCTGAACATCTTTGAGGAATTGTACGCTTCGGAATTTTTAATTATCAAGTGAAAGTTGAAATATTGGAAAGAAACTCCCAGCGACGTCAAAATCACAGGTGAGCACTAACGCTTCATCAATTTGTTTCAGTGTTTAAACAGTGTATCACATGCAGTTAGCTATTTCAGTAGAATCATTTATGTGTCCGATTGATGACCCAATACACCATCAGATGTTAAAATGGACAGATAAGTCAAAAATCGGCTTTCGACTAACGCTGGTGTTGTTTACATGGGCTGTTTGGCTCATTTTATGCTGTAATATCCCGTGTACGCTGTACCACAGTGATTATTGTCATCGTGTAAGTCAGTTACGAACCTCGTCGTCGGGGTCCATCAATTTGAAACACCTGGGCACGTGCTCGTAATCCCTCACCGCTTCGCGGTTCGGGATCACTAAACGCACGTGCCCAGGTGTTTCAAATTGATGAACCCCGCTGACTCGGTTAGTAACTATTACGTAAACGCTCACTGATTGCTCCGCTATATTGTAGAACGGCTGTTAAATATTCGACAAAGATAAAGTTGCACACCCGGGCAATTACAAATACAATTCATAAACACGGGTGTGACTGCGTAAGTTGATATATTCGATTTTACACCGGCTCTTCTATATCACTGAGGTAGCTCAGCGGAACAACAGATAGGTCTTGATTTACTACATAGAGTTGATGGTTCGGATCCTCACAACTGTTAATTTTTATTCATTTTTAATCTTAGTATTTTCCGTATTTTTCTCAGCAGAAACATGAATTGCTTGCTTAATTAATCAAATGACCAATAACTTTAAATTCATTATTTTTTGGAAAATGTATTAAATACTACGACTACCGCCATAGCTATAATCACTTCCACCCAAATCTAAGCAGAGACATTATTAAACATTAAATGATTCACACAAGAAATATTAAATTCAATAAGCCTTTATTGGCTCTAAACATATAGACATAGCTTTTTGTAACACACATATAAAATTATATGAAATTTATCTTTAATTTTTTTTATAGAAATATTTTAAACGGCTCCGTTGTTTATGTGTTTTTACAGAGAAAATTAATTTTTTTGTGAAAATGAAAGTCTTGGAAATAAAAAGAAAGAAAAACAAAAAATTAAAGATAAAGTAGTATACACTTTCGGGGATTCGAACTTGCGCTCTGTTATTTACACAATCCATGATAACACAACAACTAAAGACCACTGAGCCAATTCCGTAGATATATTCCTGCTTAATAATTTTATGTCATGAAGGTCTTTTTAATAACACCCGTGTTTACAAAATGTGTTTATAAAAACTATACTCCCCGGATGTGCCACTTTATCTTTGTCGACCTATATATTATAAGAGTTTGCACATTGTCATAGTGATTAGTCTTCACTGAATAGCGATAGAAGTCACATCGTTATATTATTTAAAGCTCAAAGAGCAGCTGTAAAAAAAATTACCTGAGCGGATTCTTTAAAGTCGTCACAGGTAGACAGTCAGTAGGATAGCCAACCCGGCCAGCGCATTGATTCATCAAACAAAATTTCACGCGCAGACAAAGTGAAAAAAATTGTCAAAAATTTGAATTTACTCGAGGCGGCAAAATTACATAATATTTATTTCACTGCGAGTTCTTAATACTATTTGTAGTATTTTAAGGACAAAAGTAAGTCATTAAAGACGTCAGTGAGAATTTAACAATTTAAATCGTGATTGAATGTTAGGCACCGGCGAAATATTGAAAATTGAAACTTTAAAAAATATAATTCTGTGCACGCAGCTCCTCATGCAACAAAGATGTTTTTACATGAACGGAAAGAACTTTTTCTCATGGTTATTTTGATGTATAATTTGTCAAATAATTTTCTTTACACAAAAAACGTACCAGTTTTAAATGTCGAAAAAATCGATGACATTGCCGAATTCTCGATCACGGGCCGCCCCTTTCCGGCTAATTTGACACAGAAATGCTAAGACAGCTTCATAAGTTTGATAATCGAGAGACGCTGTGGAGGTATTTTTTGTTGAAATAAAGTAAGTTTTTCCTTAAAAATATTGTATTTTCTGTCCATTTCTTGTCTAATCTGCCGATTTTTTGGAACTACTTCCAGTCGGACATATTTGATTAGCATTCGTCCCGCTTCGATCACAATTTTAGCATGCAGAAAATGTCGTCGTGTATTTTGGACAAAATAGTCAAGCTTTTTAGCCTTATTTGTCATGTATGATTGATCTGCATGGCTGTCGAACAAATTAGATACACATGTGTTCTAATTTTACCCATATGGACTCGGGATCTGTACCAATATAGTGTACAGTTCAACCTGCTGATGTAAGGCTAGTTAGGGACTCAGAATTACTTAAAATGACCAACTGATTTTGCTTTGCTGGCAAAATATAAATAGGACCTGTCTGTCATATCAGTACATATCATTGGATAAATCACCTAACATCATTAAAGAGGGTTAGACTGGAGTTTTCTTTATGAAATATTCCCCAAAAATGAGGGAACCTCTCCCATATTAGTTTAGCCAGAGTCAACACAGCACTGGTCTTTATTATTTAAGTTTTAGTTTCTGTTCTAATGCCAATAACCCCGGCATTATTATTTTAGTACAATTTAGACATGAAATATTGATTATTTTGCTTCATTAAAAGTTTTAAATCAACTTGACATAACACAAATAACATTTAAAATAGTCTATGTGGAAGTAGGAAATAGGAAAGGTTAATACCAATCATGTGGATTTCACTTGATTTGGTTGAAAATTTAGGTCCATATTATAATGATTAAATACAGATCTGTAAAATATTTAGAAAGTTCAGTAATTTCTGTAAAATTGTAAAATTCTGATAAATAAAAATCACCTTCTTTCAGGAAAATTCATGGAAACTGGTTTGATAATAACATTAAGAAATAAGTTGATGCAAATGCAATGAAATCAATGACACAATCTATCAAAATGCCCATTATTAGTTTGAAAGAATAATAATTGTAACACACTAGGCCTATTCCAGATTTATTGATTTATCAGTTAAATTTAGAATTGATTGGTTGGTATACACACTCCATTCAAGATTATTTCACTTATAACCAGGTAAATGAGATTAAGAAAGAAACTAGGTACAGGGATGAAGATAAGCAAGGGCCCAGTAGACAATGGCTTCTAAAATCCAGTCTGGGTCCCTTAATGTTTACACATTTAAGCTATTTATTACTGTTACAAATTCTTTAATGAAGTGAGCTGGCCCCGGTTTCACAATCATTCCTTAACTTAAGAATTTCCTTATCCTAATTTCTATATTTTCGTCCTTAGCTAAGAATTTCCTTAAATCGCGTTTCACAATGTTTCCTTAAATTTTCCTTAAATATTTAAGGAAAATCTTAACTAAGGAAATTTTTTCAAGCATACGAGCGGACTCTTTGGAAATCTTTTGCGTTTAAAACATAAAAAGTATTATAAAAACCTGCTTCTTCATCTTCGATTCGGATTTTCCTCGATTATTTTTAGCACCACTGTTAAGTGTTAGGAATACGTTTTCGAGGTATACAATCTTGAATAATAAAAGTCTACAATTATGTTTACACAAACAGTCCTATATGTAATAAAATAAAGGTTCAGGGAGAATGATTATAAATAATATTATTTGTATAAAAATATATTATATAAATAAATAAAATATTTTTAAAAAAAAGGCTAACTGGGCGAAATACCTTGTAGAATAAAATACAGAATGAGGGAGATTTTTTCGGTAATTGTAAAGGTCCGGTAGAAATAAAAGAGGAAGGCCGAAATTACCATGCAATGAACAATCTGTGAATAGTGTAAGCTGCATACTCAGTATTTTTTATCATTTATTTTTATGATCTGTTATTGCTTTTTAGATCATACAGACGTATAACAAATTAACTGCGATTGTTTTTTTTTTAGCTCAGGTGAGCTATTGCGGTCACTCCCGTCCGACATGCGTTGTTTGCCATGTGTCGTGCATTTTCCGTCGTGTGTAAACTTTACATTTTAATCTTCTCCAAAACTACTGGACCAATTTGATGATATAAGTCAGCTATCATGCTTTCGAAATTGCACAGATGAGAAGGTGTATGCCCTCCTGGGGCCCTGCACAAGTCTCAGCTGTAGGACCCAAAAATGGAAAATGACAAGGCACTTGAGGGGGAAATTGCTGAAATTAGTGATATCAGTCAGTCAATATATCTGAAAAACTTCATGTTAACATTTTGTATAGGCAAGTATATTGAGGGTCTTACATGAGGTTATGTAATATAAAATACATTAAATGAGTTAAATAATTTTTATGCAACGAGACTAATGAATTCTTGATATTACATAAACTCGAGTGTAAGAATCTATTTAAGATATAATAGGAAACAGGGTTTTTTTCTCGTGAAAATACAATCCGTTTCCTCTATAAGAAAATGACCAATTGACCGCAATTCAGAGAAGTCACGTAAACATGTCACATACGCCCGAAGAGTACAGCTAACATTTTATGATATGATATGTCACAAAATAAGTTGACTTATCCATAATAAATAAAAATAATAAATAAATAAAAAATCGACGTATTGGAATGTTACCAAGGTTGCGTAAACGATATCGCACTTTTTTAAATTAGATTAATTAATTAATTTATTTATTTATTTATTTATTTATTTATTTATTTTTGCTGTTTATAAATATACTGCATGTAGACTTTAGATATATTATATAAAGCATTCTCAAGACATAATTAATTTGCAAATATTCTTATAATTGGTCCCAACTCCTGAAAATTTAGATTTTTTCTGTAATTAATTGGCCGTGATAAGGGCAATACCTGCTCAGGTGAGCGTTTAAGGCCCATTGACCTCCTTTTTTCACTTAGATATAAAGAGATCTACAGGTGAAAGCCGGTGAAAAAAACGTTTGTTTAATTCATCTAGTAATGAAAGCCGGCGAAAAACTTTCTCTTTTCTCCTCCTCGGCGTTTAAAGGCAATGTGATCAGTAATATATAATAAATATTTGTCCCAGGCGTCTAAAAAACACGCCATTTTTTTTCCTACGGAGATTTCCTTAAATATTTAAGGAAATGATTTTGCATCCTTAAATATTTAAGGAAAAAAATCTTAAGTTAAGGAAACATTTAAGTAAGGAAAATATTGTGAAACGCTTTTTTCCTTAACTTTAGGAAAAATCTTAAATTTAAGGAAAAAACATAAGTTAAGGAAATTCTTAAGTTAAGGAATGATTGTGAAACCGGGGCCTGGGCTCCTAACTCAAAATAGTTAAGCTTCATCCCTTAGGCAAAACTCAGCCCTCACCAAGAGAACTGACAAACTTTATGACATAGTAAGATTTTAACATATGTTGTTACCTGTATGCTACTTCAGACATGGGTGCATGAAAAAGCATTGCATGTGGTGAAGAAAAGGGGTATATTCAGTATCAAGAGAAGCATTCGATTCATAAATGTGTAATGGTATATAATTCCCAGTATGTTACGGATATTGATATGTGTTGATTTTTTTATATAAAATGAAACATTCACAAATGTCTGATGATATTTAATTCCTAGTGTATTACAGATATTGTTATGTTTTAATTTTACATGAAATGAGACATTCAACATTATTACAATTTACAAAGTTGGTTTAGTCACACATAATGCATTTTTCTTTGAAAAATGTTCCACTATGTGTAAACAGTAATAACCATGGGTGTTCATCTAGGATTTTTTCAGATGGGTTCATTTCTAATAAAATTTCTCTAATAACCAATAACATCAATAATGTTGCATACATCCAATGTTTGATGTGACTGTAAGTCTTTTAGGCTGGATGTAAAAGCTTTTGTTAATGAAGTATGTAATAGTTTTATATATTGTGGCTTTTATATATGACAATGTTATAAAATATTTTGAACTTGCATTTGAAATCTAATTTCAAATGTGGCCCACTACGACCTTTACAATGGTGCCATTTGGCAAAATAAAGAATCAACAGTCCCTTTCTAGAATGAACACTGCCATATGATCCTGTACAGAATATACCGGTACACATAGTTTTTATTTATTTGTGAATGATTTATCTATTTATCACAGCCAGAACAACTAGAAAGTACCTGTCCCCCAAAAAAAATCACCTGTTTGTGTAGTTTTTTAAATTAATTGATAATTTAGACAGTTTTTAGTCCTTTTAAATGCTATTATGACCCATTTGTCATTCATTAAACAAACAACAGTATGACAAAATGTTTAACTATCTGCCTGTTCATAAAAGTTTTTAACTTTTTAGTATTCAATATCTTTTATATTCTAATTGTTAATTTTGTTCATATCAAAATATTTATTTTATTTATTTTTACAAAAAAATATCTGAGGTTACTTTGATGGTACCCATACCACATCCATTTCATGTTAGTACCTTGAGGAAAGACAAAATGCAACTTATTTTGATCTCTTTTTATTTATTTACTCTATTTATCATCACTAACCAGCTCAACCTATTGTGTCCCAGCTCTAACTTATTTCTCTGTACAATTTCTAATTTATTTATTTATTTATTTAAACTGCTGATATATTGTGTACCAGTTCTAACTTAATTTTCTGTAAAATTTCTTATTTTATTACTTATTTATCAAGTTATTTATTTATTTATTATCATCTCTAACCTGCTAGACATTTTGTATCCTAGCTCCTTATGTCTCTGTACATATTTATTTATTTAATTTATTTAATGTAGGCCCTATTTATTTATTTGGGGTCCTAAATCATGTCCTGCAAACCTTCCAGGTGAGGATGCCTCTTGCAAAAAAAAAAAATTAAAAAATTAAAAAATCGCTAAATACAGTACAGACTGTCCAAAGTTTAGCACCCAGCTAACGAATTGGTGCCGAATTGACAGCCCATATTGGTCCCTCGTTTGGTGTTTATATCGACAGCAGTTGCCATCTATCTCTTGGCAGCTTTTCGACCGCTACCTTTCCATACCTAAGGCACTCGGCAGTCGAGCTTTGACTTCTTTTGGTTAGCTTAGTGTTAAACTTTCGACAGGTCTGTACTGTACATTCCGTGTACTGTGTATGCAGTAGACAGTTGACCTATATATTTGAAACGGGGAACGTTGTTTACGTCATTACGTTGGAACAATGCTTATCAAGGTCGCGGTCATATTAGTTTTCATTGATAATAAGGCGTACTGAAATCATGCTGTTGGATTTTTGCGATTTTCGCATATTTTACCCTCATGCACCAGGGTACGATAATTTACTGGCGTATACTATAATAATTTTCTGACATTGTATTAAAATTTCTAGGAAAACTATTCTTTACACAAAAAAACGTACCAGTTTCAAAAATGGAGAAGAAATTTCTGTTGATTTTTAAGAGAAATCGGTTATCGTCAGGATATCAGTTATTTTAAGCAAATGTGGCGTTTTATCTCGGACTTTTTAGTTTAGTTAATCCCTCACACGATTGCATCATATTCGTAGCTAGAAATGTTAATTTGATGGTATAAAAACGATTCTGAAAATGGCGAATTTTTTTCGGGTTCAGACACTCGCCAAAAAGTAATCCCTTTTTATTTACCGCGGAAGGTCTCAAAAATTAAAACCAACGCACAATTTGGACTTGGCTATCCTACTGAGTAGTATTTAAAGGGATACTGAAGTCTAGGGGATTATGACCAAAATCGATAGTTATAAGTATAATATTAATAAAAAATTCAAAAAAATAAAAAATTATTTCATTAAGATAAATATTCGCTATTTGGAAATTGCCGAAAATCATCGCTGCAGCTCTTTTGTGTTGGAGGTGAGAAGAACACACGCTGTGACGTCATGTGTGAACAAACCTCGCCATGCTATCAATAGTGTGGTTACAGTATAGTGTAAAAAAATTTAAAAATATTGCTTATATATGGTTTTGTGTGCGACCGTGATTGTAAAAATAATTAAAAAATAATAATAACTTAGACTTGTCTCTATTTAGACTTATTTTAAATTGAATAATGACCAATATCGGCTAAATCATGTGCACAGTGATCTATGCATCAACTGGCCTAAAATGATAAAATATTCTTTTATTTTTTCACGTTAAATCGATAAGATCTCAATTTTCTCGGTTCCGGACATCCGGGCATTTCAGGTAAAGATGTTATCGGTGGCCTTAGATACGGTGACAACATACCGTTATATAGCATAGTAAATGATAGAAATGTACTATCATTTACCACGGATATTATACTTTATTTGAGTCTTTAAGCGATTTTCATGAAATTTGTAGTCAAGTCTATTTGATAACATTGTCATATCAGTGGCGGATTTAGGGGGGGGGGAGTTGCGGGGGTTGCAACCCCCCCCTTTGAAAAAATTAAAGAGAGGGAGAGAGAAAGTCAGATATTGACTTATTAAAATTATTTTCTGGCCCCCATCGGGGCTCTGCCCTAGACCCATCGTCTCTGGACGCGGCTCGCGCCTTCGGCGCTCGCATCTAGCATTGATATAATTCTCATCCCCCTTTCAAAAAATCCTGTATAGTTATCAATCCCCCCCCCCCTTTTACAAAATCCTGGATAGTACTAGTTCTCAACCCCCCCCCCCCCCCCTTTAAAAAAACTCCTGGATCCGTCCCTGCATATGGATGGAATGATTTTAAAAAATAATTTATAGGTAAATTTATATTTATTTTTTAAAAGGACTGATCTGTCCGTCGGCGTTCATAATGGTCATGAACTTGGTAATACTTTCACTTTTTTGCGTAAAAGACACGAGAAACTTAAAAAGTAAAATAATCATTTTTGATATTTAAAATGATTTAAACTGAATTACAAATAGCAACATTTCGTAAATTTAAATAAGTTTAATTTACAACCGTCGATTACTCGGGCCATCTTCTTAAAGAAACACGTCACTTATTTTCCAAACTATACACAGGATGAAATAACTCTTCTGTTTATTGTGTAACCACTACGGTAGGTGATCTGATGACGAAACGCATTGAAAATAAAAATTAAAAAGTGAAATTAAATTCTTGGCTCAGAACAATTGTGTGCCGGAAAGGGCTCGATAGGTGGTCAGGTGGCCCAATCGGTAGAGCGTCTTGTTAGTATTGTGAAGGTCCCGGGTTCGAGTTCCGGTTACGCCGCTGATTTTTTTTTTTCTTTTCCTGTTACATTTAGGGAATCATCCGACCCTGGGCATTGGCTGACCAACAAGTTGGTCCCAGGTGTGGAACCCGCTGGTTTCGATTCAAGGGAGTTGAATAGAAAAAAAGATGGGAGGAATGTGGCGGACCGTGTAGCTCAATCGGTAGAACGTCTCGCTAGTATCAGAATGCTCCCGGGCTCGTGTCCCAGCTGCATTTTTCCCCTTTTCCCTTTCCTGTTAGTACATTAAAAGTAGCTATCCCCTCTTCTGATTTATAAATGCTTGTTATTCTGTTTTTCATATATAATTATTATTATCATTAATATTATTTTAATGCATATTAACATCATTTTCTAAAAGGACCTATTTATTTATTTTATATACGTATTTATTATAAATAAATATAAGTAAAAGTCTGAAATAATTATTGTGAAAAATGATGTTTTTAAAAATGCTCTAAAATTATAGATATTTATGAATTACGAGATTATCAACATCTTAAAATAGGGTGTGTAAATACACAACTACTGAAGCAGTTAAAGGGTTGGTAAATATACAGGAAGTGTCAGTATACCTGTCTCGTTAGTTAAGTGGATTGGGTACACTCCGATATACAACTAGGTAGTCGCTCAATATTAAGGGTTTAATTACAGGTGACTATAATAATAATAATAATAATAATAATAATAATAATAATAACTTTATTCTCATAAACCGTAAATGTTATTTTTATTTTTTATTTTCATGACTGGCCATGGATTGGTTAATGTCTCCTCGTCTTATGTTGTTTTTTACGATCTTGCTAATCGCAAAACTTCTTGATTGAAATGCACGATCTCAAGGTCAAAGCTGTCGATTATACATTTTTAAATAAATTGATCTGTACGATTTCTGTGCAGCAAATGCATTCCCTCTCAGTGTTCATTGCTCGACAGTTTTATTATATGTCCCAAACCTACAAACGATGATCATTATCTATAACTTCGTATGAATCCAATTTGAATAAATTCTCTGGTTCACTTTTAGTTCCCTAATATTCTGACTCAAAATCGAAAAGATAATACGCCATTTCTAATAATATGGATACATCACAACTTGTAAGTTGTATTTTGGTCAAATTGGCTAGACTTCAGAATTATAATTCCTTAGATATACAATTAAAACAATAGGATTAAGAATATAGTCTGTTTTAAAATAAGGTACCAACTTTATCAACTCAACTCCATCTAGTTTTCAACCAAAAACCTTAAAACTTCACAGAATGTTCCCCATTTTCCAGACTTTGAAACTTAGTCATTTTTAGCAAGTTTTTAAACTGGGAGTACAGGTCTACTTTGTGAACTCAACTCCTCTTACAGTTTTCAACCAAAAGCCTTGAAACTTCACAGAATCTTTTTTATATATATTGAAGACGTGCACCTGAATTTATGGAAATATTTCAAGATTTTCCCCCCATTTTTCCAGACTTTGAAACTTAGTCACTTTTTAGCAAGTTTTTTTAACTGGGGGTACCTACTTTGTGAACTCAACTCCTCTTACAGTTTTCAATCAAAAACCTTTAAACTTCACAGAATGTTTCTGTAAATATTGAAGATGTGCAACTGACTTTTTGAAAAAAATTTAAGGAGTTTTTTCCCCCATTTGCCCAGACTTTGAAACTTAGTTACTTTGTACTGTATTATATCAAAAGATTATCAAAGATGTGCACCTGACTTAATGGCATTGTTCTCCAGAGTTTGAAAAAAGGGTCTCGTCCAGTCCATTCCAATGTAAAGTTTCTGGTGCACATTTTTTCAATTTACTGTAGCTTTAGAAATGTTAAATGATTGAGATTTTTCTAATACATATATATACTTGTTGCATTACTCTTTCATAGATATATATATATATATATATATATATATATTATATATATATATATATATATATATATATATATATATATATATTGTCATTGTTGGACATATTCTCCATTTTTCATGACTTTCTGTGCAGTATTAAAAAAAAACAAACGTGCACCTTGCTTTGTGTAATTATTTAAAATTTCTTCCACACTTTACACCCATATTAATTAATTATTTAAAATTTCTTCCACACTTTACACCCATTAAATAAATAGAAATTTAAAAAAAAAACCATTGAGCCTTGACCCATTTTTAATATTTTTACACTTAACTTTAATGATAAAAATTACGGCTGATCAGTGTTATTTGGCTGGCTCCAATTATAATCATGATTCATAAGTTAGTGCTATAATAATAATAATAATAATAATAATAATAATAATAATAATAATAATTATAATAATAAATAATAAACAGATATTTTTTTAAAACTCATTTTCATTTATTTTTATTTTTACATTAAAAAATACAAATACAAATGATATAACACAAAATCCAGGTAAATGAAGCAAAAGGAAATAGACTATAATTACTAAAATAACATTTAAGACCAATGTTTCTATTTACCAGTAATTAAAAGTGGTAGAATCGGGAAGACCCCGCCGGGTGTGCCCCGGTCTGGATCTGCGCCTTGGGTTCTTCTGACCAGGTAGTTTCGCTCGCCACGTGTACAATAAAAATTGGGAATGAAAGTGACATAATCAATTGTACGTTAAATATATATCAGGGATTTATTTTGATACAGAGACGTCATGCATATAAAAATTGTGATAACAGTCAAAAATAGTTTTTTTCAATTCATTACTCTGTAGAGTAACGGAATCTTGTCTGTTTAAAAAAAAAAACAGATAATGATATATTTACGTTAAGAATTATAATCTAGTAGGTGGCTGGGTGGTTTAAGGCCCCTACGGATCACTGTCTCTCAACGCTTAGGTTCGATTCCCACTAGGGACAGATCCTAGTGAGGAGAAAATTTGTTACTTCACTTGCTGCAGTAGATGCTCTTTCTCGGACATTCCTCCACCGCCCCTGAACCGACGGTTTAGTCTCACTTAGCATACATTTTAAATAACCATAGTCTCACTTAGAAATACATTTTAAAATCGCCAAATTTACCCGAGACATGTACACTTGGCATAGTCCATTTCCTAAATATGTATAATTATCATCATAGTCAAATTTTAGGGTTTTAAAAAGCAACAAAAAATAACAATTGAAGAATATCAATAAAAAATAATAATCAGGTAATTAATGATAAATAAATAAATAAATAAATAAATAAATTCAAAGGTAAAAATAATAATAAAAAAACAGGAAAAGAATGAATGAAATTAAAAAAATAAATATATCAATAATGAACATGTATTCAGTGAAAAAAAAAACATGTTTTGATTTGGGTGTGATTCAAACTTGGATATCTTACTTCAACAGATTTGAAATTTCACTTGTTTCATAAGAAGCTGAATGTATTTTTTCATGTTTTCAATATTTAAAAAAAATATTTTCAGCTTTTTCAATGAAGAAATTCATTCATTCATTAATTCATTCATTCGTTCATAATAAATAAAAACCAGTAAAAGAATAAATAAATAAAAAAATAATAATAATTTAATCAGTTCATTAATAAAAACTAGTAAATAAAATAAATAAAAACTTGTAAATAAATAAATAAAAATAGATTAATAAATTTGTTTTTTGAACGGAAATATGGTTAAGTTTTAGAAAACTAAATTTTAATAAACTACACCAGGATTTCTAGCAATTTCTAAGAGAAATGTAATAACTATAACAATATCAACTTTTGTTCTTTATTTATAAAAAATCTTTTAGTTTTGCTGTTCTGCCATTAAAATTTCCCTTATGTAGTGAGATTTATGGATTTTGTGAAAAATTATTCTTATTGTCTGTTTAAAGTATTCCGTACTTTTTTATTTATTGGTAAATGAATTTAGCTCTTTTTAATTAATAACCTGCTAATTATAGTGAAAATTCTGTCTTTTTCACAATTTGAAAATGTAAATGTAAAAAAAATTTTGAATATATTATTATTATAAAATTTCTAAACAGATATTGGCTAACATTTTCAACAGTTTTCAGTATTCAGATCAAATGTTTTAATTTATATGATCAAATGTTTATTTTTTATGAGTAAATTTTTGTTGTATTTTTTACATGTATTTTAATTATTTCAATTTCAATTTAGTTTATTAGCATTAAACATATTACAGTCATGTTTATAGCCATACAACAACAATCATTATGCACATGAAACAACTAAATACATTATTTTACAAAACAATTTATCTTAATTTAAATGCATTAAATATAAATTTTGCAACGTTTGTTATATTTTTTTTCCTTTTATCCCCCATAAAACAATAAAACTTTTGTAGATTTGGTTTTTTACATTTATGTGAACATTGAATTTTTATATGTGACACTTAATGAAATAAATTATTATTATTATTATTATTATTATTATTATTATTATTATTATTATTATTATTATAGAATTGAACACATTTAATTCTTGTTAAATTGGTTGTATGGTTCTTTTTTTATTTGCATTAATGTCATTTTATTAGTTTACCTGTAATTAATTTCTATTGTTCTCTCCATGGTCCACAACCATGTTCCAGTCTCACTTAGCATACATAAAAATCCTACCTTTTTACCTTTAAATTCAAAATGTATGCTAAGTGAGACTACAAGAAACCGACAGCCTCGACTTACTTTAAAAATTCTTAACTAGGGCGTAAAACACCATTAAAATTAATAAAAAAAATTAATAGAATAATAAAACAAAGAGAATAAAAAAAATAAATAAAAATAATATAAAATCTTACCTGTTTTAAACTTAAAAAAGCCGTATAATACAAAATAAACTGCGACGCAAATTATAACTTTCCATATAAAACTCCCTCTCGTGCCACAACAGCTTGTTGCGTACATTCTGTCGTTTGATGAAATTTTGGAGTATCTCCCGTGTAATAAATAGTAGGTCAGAGTCCATTGGACGTTAAGGTCAACGAAAGTAAAGTTTCAATGTGACAATATTAAAGTTCCGTCAGATTTTTAAGGAACATATTGTAGAGAAGTAACTAACACACAGCAATGTCCTCATATAGCAGACCTATATTGATTGCATTCAAAACCGGTTTTCTGCACTACAGTGTAGTTATTGTCATGGTCTATCATGGTTACGCAACGTCACACATATGCATGTTGCCATTGTTATTGAATTCTTATGACATAAACGTTTTAAATTTGAAATTTGAGAAGCACAAAAACGATTAGAAGATTAATTCATTGTTCTATTTGAAAGTTGCTATGGAGTTTATCTTTAAAATGTTATTTGAGTAATTAACTGGTTTTTTTTAAAAAAGATACCAGTTAGTTTAAAGTATGCTAAAGTACGGAGCCCCTGAAGGAACACACTTGAGAAAATATTAAATCGTTATAACGATATACTAAATCGTTACCACGATATACTAAATCGTAATAACGATATAATAAATCGTTATAACGATATACTAAATCGTAATAACGATATATTAAATCGTTATAACGATCGATATACTAAATCGTTACCACGATATACTAAATCGTTATAACGATATACTAAATTCGTTATAACGATTTACCAAATCGTTATAACGATAAACTAAATCGTTATAACGATATATTTCAACTAACGTAGAAATGGCGGTCGAAGGAGAATACGGAGCCCCTAAAGGGACACACTTGCAAAAAATATTAAATCGTTATAACGATATACTAAATCGTTACTACGATATACTAAATCGTTACCACGATATAATAAATCGTTATAACGATATACTAAATCGTTATAATGATAAACTAAATCGTTAAAACGATATACTAAATCGTTATAACGATAAACTAAATCGTTATAACGATATGCTAAATCGTTACCACGATAAACTAAATCGTAATAACGATATACTAAATCGTTATAACGATATACTAAATCGTAATAACGATATATTAAATCGTTATAACGATATATTAAATCGTTATAACGATATACTAAATCGTCACCACGATATACTAAATCGTTATAACGATATACCAAATTGGTTATATACAACGCGAGTATGGTGGTGGATGTAGTGTACGGGTCTGTAGTATGTTATATACAACACTAGTATGGTGGTGGGTGTAGTGTACGGGTCTGTAGTATGTTATATACAACATGAGTATGGTGGTGGATGTAGTGTACGGGTCTGTAGTATGTTATATACAACACGAGTATGGTGGTGGATGTAGTGTACGGGTCTGTAGTATGTTATATACAACACGAGTATGGTGGTTGATGTAGTGTACGGGTCTGTAGTATGTTATACACAACACGAGTATGGTGGTGGGTGTAACGGGTCTGTAGTATGTTATATACAACATGAGTATGGTGGTGGATGTAGTGTACGGGTCTGTAGTATGTTATATACAACACGGGTATGGTGGTGGATGTAGTGTACGGGTCTGTAGTATGTTATATACAACATGAGTATGGTGGTTGATGTAGTGTACGGGTCTGTAGTATGTTATATACAACATGAGTGTGGTGGTGGATGTAGTGTACGGGTCTGTAGTATGTTATATACAACAGGAGTATGGTGGTAGATGTAATGTACGGGTCTGTAGTATGTTATATACAACAGGAGTATAGTGGTGGATGTAGTGTACGGGTCTGTAGTATGTTATACACAACAGGAGTATAGTGGTGGATGTAGTGTACGGGTCTGTAGTATGTTATATACAACATGAGTATGGTGTTGGATGTAATGTACGGGTCTGTAGTATGTTATATACAACACGAATATGGTGGTGTATGTAGTGTACGGGTCTGTAGTATGTTATATACAACATGAGTATGGTGGTGGATGTAGTGTACGGGTCTGTAGTATGTTATATTCAACACGAGTATGGTGGTGGATGTAGTGTACGGGTCTGTAGTATGTTATACACAACACGAGTATGGTGGTGGGTGTAGTGTACGGGTCTGTAGTATGTTATATACAACATGAGTATGGTGTTGGATGTAATGTACGGGTCTGTAGTATGTTATATACAACACGAATATGGTGGTGTATGTAGTGTACGGGTCTGTAGTATGTTATATACAACATGAGTATGGTGGTGGATGTAGTGTACGGGTCTGTAGTATGTTATATTCAACACGAGTATGGTGGTGGATGTAGTGTACGGGTCTGTTGTATGTTATATGCAACATGAGTATGATGGTGGATGTAGTGTACGGGTATGTTGTATGTTATATACACACGAGTATGGTGGTGGATGTATGTACGGGTCTGTAGTATGTTATATACAACACGAGTATGGTGGTGGATGTAGTGTACGTGTGTGTATGTTATATACAACATGAGTATGGTGGTGGATGTAATGTACGGGTCTGTAGTATGTTATATACAACACGAATATGTGGTGGATGTGTGTACGGGTCTGTAGTATGTTATATACAAAACGAATATGGTGGTGGATGTAGTGTACGGGTCTGTAGTATGTTTATACAACACGAGTATGGTGGTGGATGTAGTGTACGGGTCTGTAGTATGTTATATACAACACGAATATGGTGGTGGATGTAGTGTACGGGTCTGTAGTATGTTAGATACAAAACGAATATGGTGGTGGATGTAGTGTACGGGTCTGTAGTATGTTATATACAACACGAGTATGGTGGTGGATGTAGTGTACGGGTCTGTAGTATGTTATATACAACACGAGTATGGTGGTGGATGTAGTGTACGGGTCTGTAGTATGTTATATACAACACGGTATGGTGGTGGATGTAGTGTACGGGTCTGTAATATGTTATATACAGCACGAGTATGGTGGTGGATGTAATGTACGGGTCTGTAGTATGTTATATACAACACGAGTATGGTGGTGGTTGGAGTGTACGGGTCTGTAGTATGTTATATACAACATGAGTATGTGGTGGATGTAGTGTACGGGTCTGTATGTTATATACAACACGAGTATGGTGGTGGTTGGAGTGTACGGGTCTGTAGTATGTTATATACAACATGAGTGTGGTGTGGATGTAGTGTACGCGTCTGTTGTATGTTGTATGCAACATAAGTATGAGGTGGATGTAGTGTAACTGGTCTGTTGTATGTTATATACAACACGAGTATGGTGGTGGATGTAGTGTACGGGTGTGTAGTATATTATATACAACACGAGTATGGTGGTGGATGTAGTGTACGGTCTGTAGTATGTTATATTACAACGAGTATGGTGGTGGATGTAGTGTACGGTCTGTAGTATGTTATATACAACACGAGTATGGTGGTGGATGTAGTGTACGGGTCTGTAGTATGTTATATACAACACGAGTATGGTGGTGGATGTAATGTTCGGGTCTGTAGTATGTTATATACAACACGTGTATGGTGGTGGATGTAGTGTACGGGTCTGTAGTATGTTATATACAACACGAGTATGGTGGTGGATGTAGTGTACGGGTCTGTAGTATGTTATATACAACACGAGTATGGTGGTGGATAGTGTACGGGTCTGTAGTATGTTATATACAACACGAGTATGGTGGTGGATGTAGTGTACGGGTCTGTAATATGTTATATACAGCACGAGTATGGTGGTGGATGTAATGTACGGGTCTGTAGTATGTTATATACAACACGAGTATGGTGGTGGTTGGAGTGTACAGGTCTGTAGTATGTTATATACAACACGAGTATGGTGGTGGATGTAGTGTACGGGTCTGTAGTATGTTATATACAACACGAGTATGGTGGTGGATGTAGTGTACGGATCTGTAGTATGCTATATACAACACGAGTATGTTGGTGGATGTAGTGTACGGGTCTGTAGTATGTTATATACAACACGAGTATGGTGGTGGATGTAGTGTACGGGTCTGTAGTATGTTATATACAACACGAGTATGGTGGTGGATGTAGTGTACGGATATGTAGTATGTTATATACAACACGAGTATGGTGGTGGATGTAGTGTACGGGTCTGTAGTATGTTATATACAACACGAGTATGGTGGTGGGTGTAGTGTACGGGTCTGTAGTATGTTATATACAACATGAGTATGGTGTTGGATGTAGTGTACGGGTCTGTAGTATGTTATATACAACACAAGTATGGTGGTGGATGTAGTGTACGGGTCTGTAGTATGTTATACACAACACGAGTATGGTGGTGGGTGTAGTGTACGGGTCTGTAGTATGTTATATACAACATGAGTATGGTGTTGGATGTAATGTACGGGTCTGTAGTATGTTATATACAACACGAATATGGTGGTGGATGTAGTGTACGGGTCTGTAGTATGTTATATACAACATGAGTATGGTGGTGGATGTAGTGTACGGGTCTGTAGTATGTTATATACAACACGAGTATGGTGGTGGATGTAGTGTACGGGTCTGTAGTATGTTATATACAACACGAGTATGGTGGTGGATGTAGTGTACGGGTCTGTAGTATGTTATATACAACACGAGTATGGTGGTGGATGTAGTGTACGGGTCTGTAGTATGTTATATACAACACCATTATGGTGGTGGATGTAGTGTACGGGTCTGTAGTATGTTATATACAACACGAGTATGGTGGTGGATGTAGTGTACGGGGCTGTAGTATGTTATATACAACACGAGTATGGTGGTGGATGTAGTGTACGGGTCTGTAGTATGTTATATACAACACGAGTATTGTGGTGGATGTAGAGTACGGGTCTGTAATATGTTATATACAGCACGAGTATGGTGGTGGATGTAATGTACGGGTCTGTAGTATGTTATATACAACACGAGTATGGTGGTGGTTGGAGTGTACGGGCCTGTAGTATGTTATATACAACATGAGTATGGTGGTGGATGTAGTGTACGGGTCTGTAGTATGTTATATACAACATGAGTTTGGTGGTGGATGTAGTGTACGGGTCTGTAGTATGTTATATACAACACGAGTATGGTGGTGGATGTAGTGTACGGGTCTGTTGTATGTTATATGCAACATGAGTATGATGGTGGATGTAGTGTACGGGTCTGTTGTATGTTATATACAACACGAGTATGGTGGTGGATGTAGTGTACGGGTCTGTAGTATGTTATATAAAACACGAGTATGGTGGTGGATGTAGTGTACGGGTGTGTAGTATGTTATATACAACACGAGTATGGTGGTGGATGTAGTGTACGGGTGTGTAGTATGTTATATACAACACGAGTTAGGTGGTGGATGTAGTGTACGGGTCTGTAGTATGATATATACAACATGAGTGTGGTGGTGGATGTAGTGTACGGGTCTGTAGTATGTTATATACAACATGAGTATGGTGGTGGATGTAATGTACGGGTCTGTAGTATGTTATATACAACACGAATATGGTGGTGGATGTAGTGTACGGGTCTGTAGTATGTTATATACAACACGAGTATGGTGGTGGATGTAGTGTACGGGTCTGTAGTATGTTATATACACACGAGTATGGTGGTGGATGTAGTGTACGGGTCTGTAGTATGTTATATACAACACGAGTATGGTGGTGGATGTAGTGTACGGGTCTGTAGTATGTTATACAACACGAGTATGGTGGTGGATGTAGTGTACGGGTCTGTAGTATGTTATATTCAACACGAGTATGGTGGTGGATGTAGTGTACGGGGCTGTAGTATGTTATATACAACACGAGTATGGTGGTGGATGTAGTGTACGGGTCCGTAGTATGTCATATACAACACGAGTATGGTGGTGGATGTAGTGTACGGGTCTGTAATATGTTATATACAGCACGAGTATGGTGGTGGATGTAATGTACGGGTCTGTAGTATGTTATATACAACACGAGTATGGTGGTGGTTGGAGTGTACAGGTCTGTAGTATGTTATATACAACACGAGTATGGTGGTGGATGTAGTGTACGGGTCTGTAGTATGTTATATACAACACGAGTATGGTGGTGGATGTAGTGTACGGATCTGTAGTATGTTATATACAACACGAGTATGGTGGTGGATGTAGTGTACGGATCTGTAGTATGTTATATACAACACGAGTATGGTGGTGGATGTAGTGTACGGGTCTGTAGTATGTTATATACAACACGAGTATTGTGGTGGATGTAGAGTACGGATCTGTAGTATGTTATATACAACACGAGTATGGTGGTGGATGTAGTGTACGGGTCTGTAGTATGTTATATACAACATGAGTATGGTGGTGGATGTAGTGTACGGGTCTGTAGTATGTTATATACAACATGAGTATGGTGGTGGATGTAGTGTACGGGTCTGTAGTATGTTATATACAACATGAGTATGGTGGTGGATGTAATGTACGGGTCTGTAGTATGTTATATACAACACGAATATGGTGGTGGATGTAGTGTACGGGTGTGTAGTATGTTATATACAACACGAGTATGGTGGTGGATGTAGTGTACGGGTCTGTAGTATGTTATATACAACACGAGTATGGTGGTGGATGTAGTGTACGGGTCTGTAGTATGTTATATACAACACGAGTATGGTGGTGGATGTAGTATAGGGGTCTGTAGTATGTTATATACAACACGAGTATGGTGGTGGATGTAGTGTACGGGTCTGTAATATGTTACTAGTATATACAGCACGAGTATGGTGGTGGATGTAATGTACGGGTCTGTAGTATGTTATAAACAACACGAGTATGGTGGTGGTTGGAGTGTACAGGTCTGTAGTATGTTATATACAACACGAGTATGGTGGTGGATGTAGTGTACGGGTCTGTAGTATGTTATATACAACACGAGTATGGTGGTGGATGTAGTGTACGGGTCTGTAGTATGTTATACAACACGAGTATGGTGGTGGATGTAGTGTACGGGTCTGTAGTATGTTATATACAACACGAGTATGGTGGTGGATGTAGTATACGGGTCTGTAGTATGTTATATACAACATGGTATGGTGGTGGATGTAGTGTACGGGTCTGTAATATGTTATATACAACACGAGTATGGTAGTGGATGTAGTGTACGGGTCTGTAGTATGTTATATACAACATGAGTATGGTGGTGGATGTAGTGTACGGGTGTGTAGTATGTTATATACAACACGAGTATGGTGGTGGATGTAGTGTACGGGTCTGTAGTATGTTATATACAACACGAGTATGGTGGTGGATGTAGTGTACGGGTCTGTAGTATGTTATATACAACACGAGTATGGTGGTGGATGTAGTATACGGGTCTGTAGTATGTTATATACAACATGAGTATGGTGGTGGATGTAGTGTACGGGTCTGTAGTATGTTATATACAACACGAGTATGGTGGTGGATGTAGTATACGGGTCTGTAGTATGTTATATACAACACGAGTATGGTGGTGGATGTAGTGTACGGGTCTGTAGTATGTTATATACAACATGAGTATGGTGGTGGATGTAGTGTACGGGTCTGTAGTATGTTTTATTATATAATCTACTCAATAATCCATGTAATACGGTCATACAATAAAAATCGTATTGAATGAGTGTGACGTCATAAAAGCATAAAAGTCATTCCAGACTGACGTCACACAATTGACCTAGTTCACAGTTGTTTGTTTCATTTGACACTGTTTGTTGATTCTAATTTGAGTTGATACTTTTGTACTTTTCTTCTAAAAAGAAGATACATTGTGTTTAAATTGAAAATGTTTGTTTTGTTTTTGTATCCTGCGGACTATTGTTTACTTTTAATATTTCAGCAGTTTTACTTTTGTCGCTTGTACACATTTACGTGAACTTGTGTTTCGGTCAATCAGCTGTTTTCTTTTAATGAGAAGACACGTTTTAAATCTACGAAAAACCCGTTTTTTATGGGAATATATAATAAATAGAATCTCGCATTCGTGTTTATGCAATATTGAATTTATTAAACTCGTTGAATAATGTTTTATGCAACTCGCCAAGGCTCGTTGCATAAAATATTATTCAACTCGTTTAATAAATTCAATATTACATAAACCTCATGCAAGATCCTCTATATATATCATGACACGAAAGTCGTTTGAGTATATATCAAACCCCTTCAAAATTAAATGTGTTTTAATCGTGACAACTTGGCGTCCAAAATGGCGGACACTGAGTTGATTCGAAATTCGTTTTAAAGCAAACTTTATAAATTAAAATTGACCGAGTCAATTTTGTGTTCAGAATTCACGTGGGTGAAAAATCCACATTTAAATTTTGTAAAACTCAACATTTAAACATGATAATATTTGAAAACTAAATTTTAAATCTATTTGTTCAGTTTAAAACTGATTAACATTAAAATACATATTTAAAGTAAAATAATTAATTTAAATCATTTTTACTGTTTGCGGTTTACATAAAATTCTAGTTTTTCCTTCCAATTGAAATTCAAATTCAAAACAAATAAAAATAGACTAAGTGCCAATTCAGACGCCATCGCAAGATGAAATAAATGTGAAAATAATTACAAAAAGTATTTAGGCAAAATAAGTTAAAATGAAATAATGTAGAAACTGATTTATAGGAAAATTCCAAAAATAAAATAAATTATTATTACTTTTCTTAACTTTGTTAAATTCCAAAATATCAAATAAAATAATGGTAAACGTGACTTACCTAATAATTAAATAGAAGAAGTACTTGTTGGTTCTTTTCTTTTTATTTTCCGATGTTCCGGCACAAAATACCCTCCTTGTTTGTCGCTTTTTATCGGCTGATCGGGCCTGCCGGCCCCTGACAGCTCTGCTTAGGTTTTGTGGGCATATTATGCTTTTTCGGTGGTTTTTGTTATTAATGGCTAGCGTTACTTCTCTTTTTTTTTTTTTTTTTTTGACAAGACATTACACCACCGGACATACATTCACATTTACAACACTTATGACAAGACATAGACAATGGACGTTACTGATACATTTAACAAAAATCACAAAAATTTAACAAAAAAGTTTGGATGTTATGTGGCAGTGACTTTGTTAGCCGCTCTGAAAATGTTTAGCAATAGCAGTTTTGACCCCTCATCGTTTAAATGTACCTGATCTGCCTTGTAGTGTCTTGGGAACTGCAGTGCGTTCTCAAGACAGTACTTGGCTAGATGAAGCTTTAATTTGCGTTTGACAGCTTTGCGAATTGCGTCAAACTTGGCTTTGGTAAGATAGGGGTCTCGGAAATATCCCCTAGTGGGGATCTCAATGATAAAAATATGCTGCATTCCAGCATTTTTTAGTTTCCCATAAATTTCCATGAGTGTTGGCCAAATCGGTTGGTTTTGTTTTTGCGGTAATGTCATTGCCATCTAACATTACAAAGGCTACCATGGGTTTACTACTGATTAGATTATTTAGTAGGGTTGTGTTGGGCATGTTGGCAGTCATTACCCCTTGGCCAAAAAATCGGGTCTTAGCGCTAGGATGTTTTTGAGTTTGATGAAATTTAGAGAGGTGTTTGATATAGCTAGACCCGAAGATTTCTAAATGGAGACAATTTGGGGGTTCCTGAACCAGGGGAGGCGGTGCGTGACAGTCCCTAAGTTGCATAAGTAGATTGCCAAAAACATTCTGTCCGCAGTGATTTTGTCCACCTTCGTCCCCTGTGCCCCAATATGTGTCTCGAACATTGTGGTATAAATTTTGATTGCCAGTGATTAAAAGGAGCTCCTTAAATACCCTACAAGTTTTAATATTAATGTTCAGGAGCTCCTTGAGAAATTTTAATTTTGAAAAGTGCCAGTCCGAAGATGTCCGAGTTTGTTTTGATAGGAATTTGGATTTTGAAGCGTTCCTAATTTGATATGCCAGATGATTTAGCCCATGATAGCTAGCTTTGCCATGGTAGTCAGTGTAAAAAATAAAAAAATAAAATTAAGGATTTATGGAGACAAATAAAAATAAAGATAAACTACTTTGAAAGAGTGAAAAAAAGGAAAAAAATAAAATAATTATATCATAGGTTTTGTTATATTTAACTAGAAGATTTTTTTAAAAAATAAAAGCTAAAAATTAAAAATTAAAAAAAAATCAAAAATAAAAGTTATAAATAATTTACAGAGTGTAAACAGGTTTTTGTAACAAGCCGATCAAGCCGAAAAGCGAGTTATGGTGGGTTTTGATTTGATCGTTATTTAACGTTATAACGGGCTATGAGCCCCTGTATAACAATACCCATTGTTTTATTACAAGCAAAGGGTTTGGAGAAGGAATCTGTTTTTTTTTTTTTTTTTTTTTTTTTTTTTTTTTTTTTTTTACAAGACTAGACATACCAGACATACGTTACTTGTTAAATACAGTTAAGGACATAGGACAGGACATTTAAAACGAGTACAAGTAACATTTAACATAGAACATTTAACATTTAACATGGTAGTTACCACCCCTAGTAGTCTGGTGGAAAAAAATTGAAATTTCACAATAGGGGGACATGAGTGTTCAAAGCTGGCAACATAGCTGTCTTTTATCATCATAGGTTAGGGGTCAAGAATCAACCTGTTGCCAAGCTGATCGACCCTTGGTTTAGTAGATAAAAGGTCAAAGGTCAGTGTTTTTTTCTAAAAATTAATCTTTATTAGTGTATAGCTGTCTAAATACATGTATATACTTTTTGAGATTTAAATAAATCAAATAAATCTGTTTTCATGCAATCATAGCATATTCATGTATTTTAACGTTGACTAGGAAGCTAATTGAGACTGTTTAGGCTAAAATTTAAATATTTCAATGTTGTTTTTCAAAATTCTGACACAAGCTTCAAGATAGAATAAAATAAAAGTATACATTTAACATCAAAGCATGAATCAAAATGTTTAAAATATAAATCTATTGTAAATACACGACTGTGATTAAAACAAATATATTGTTTAAACCCAGCTGATAATTTGAAATTTATTAAAAGTTTAAAATCAAAGTACTGCAAGTTCTGTAATCGGCAAGCCATAGTCACGAGAATCTCTGGAATATCAGTCACATCTAACGATTTCTTTTCATTCATCAATATCACTATCTGTGGCATTATCATTCAAAGGATTCCACAAATCAACGGTTCAACGGCCCCATTGCAAGTGCATACAGCCACCCACTTGTAGTGCAACATGATTTATTTACATTTCAGCAATGCATGACATGGTTTTGGTAAAGGTTATTTTTTCTCATTAAAACCCCCTACTGTAGCTCAATTGGTATAGCGCTCACTCCCCGTATGTGGCCAGTCCTGGGTTCGAACCCTAGTGGGTCTGATCAAGACTTGAAATAAGGTAGTGACTTTTCTTTTGCCAAACACTCGGTATTTAGAAACGAAAGTCATGAGATCCTTTGAGAGAGATCTTAAAAACCGATTCCCCCGTGCCAAGGCGGGTATAACATGTTAAGGAACTTTTCCTGCACATTTTCCTAAGTTACTGCAAAGGTAAAAATTTCTGCCACTTCACATATAGCTGGTGACGTCTTGATATGACTGAAATACGTAAAAGCCCGTAAAACCCCATGCAATCAACCAATTTGTAATTTTCTCATTAAAACTGTTTTAAGTCACATTCAGACTCGCACTAACTTAACTGTCCGAGAATAATCGTGAACATCAGGAAAATACTTAACCTAAGTCCAAAAAGTTAAGTTTTGTTCATGATCTTTGACCTGTAATTGTCTTAGAAAAGTTAATGTTCAAAGTAAGATTTAAGCAAAAATAAAAATAATAATAAGTTTAATTTGTGAAAAAACTCAGATTTAAGTATAAAAACTAGTATTGTTCGTGGTCTTGTTGCCAGATGCAAGACAAAATTAGTAACGAAAAGTTTATGGTGGATCACAAAACAAGGTCGCTTTGAAATACAAACACAAAAGCGACATTGGGGATGGATAGGTCACACCATCAAGACACCTGCCAACAACATCACAAAACTTTGAAATGGAACACACAAGAATCAAAGACACCTTGAGACAAGTTTCTGGAATTGAAACAGAGGGGGTAAAATTGCGCAGAACAGAGCCAGTTTGAGGGATTTTGTCGATGGACTAACCTCCACTGGAAGTTAAATGCACACAGTACGCAAGTTAGTGAGACTAGCACCATCCGTGTCCTATAGGTGATGGGAGATCCGGAACAAATACCAGTATAACTAAATGCAGCCAAACAGCAGTTTAATAGTATCCACGTTGAATATGTAGGTCGGTTGCATATGATGTTGGAAGCAAATTTTCAATTGTACTTTTCCCCTGAGAGGAACAGTTTACATCGTAGATGAGAAATCCTCGCTAGGTACATTCAATGAAGGCATCTGCACTCACAATTTAGAAAAGTTCCCTCTTGGAAACACGGAATGCTGTATTTAGAAAGTTAATTGACAGTCTTGCAGTCTGCAATTGCATGGAATACTGGGAGCTTATTCCTCTCCAGAGGTGATAATTTTATGCTATGAACAGGGACGAACTTTAGATGTCCCGGTCTGGAATCATACTTCCGCATTTAAAAGCAACAGAAGAATAAGGTCATCAGTATCACGACAGACAACAACTGTTCTTTTATAGCCTTGCATCAACACCATGGGGGACAATTCTAGTATCGGCTTCCTTGTGTAAAGCTTTAAAAACGGTTACTCTCCTTCTTCTGTATGAAGTAAACATGCTGTCTGTTGGACCCCCTGATACCCTCAGCTAAGCTAAGAAGTGTCTTGGATTACTTCGAGATCCTATTTGTTTTCTTGATGACTGATAAAATCTTACCAATTTGATGGCAGAGGGACATTTTAATTATCAATAATTTTCTAACAGAACGGGGGCCTGATCCTCTTTATCTAGATGGTTTCACCTTTTATGGATTAGTTGTCATATCTTATCATAATGACATCAATTTTGATACATTTATCTTTCGCGTGGATAAAAACAGTTTGTACGTTTCCTAACTCGCCGAATGTATTGATGCCTTTCCGTTTTCCCAGTGCTACAACTAAAGTTTGACCATTAATTATTTTGGTAGTAATGTCTCCATGCAAACTTCTTCCTCAGGGATATTTTGAAGATCCGACTCGTCGGCTGCAGATAACAAGGGTCCTGGTGTATCAGGTATAGAAAGCGGCACTAGGAATAGTTCGTGTTTCAACAGTTCACTAATATTTCCACCAGAAAAAGAGAACACACTTGATAGTATTATACAGATACAGTCATTATAGCTAACAAATCTTTCAGTACCACCAGTACTTTGATTTCTTTTTTTTAAGTGGATACTTATATAAATGCGGGCAATATGATTCAGTAAAATTATTTTAACAGAAGTCTAAAGTTTTGTGAAACAATTTCAAATGCACAAATGTGTTTATACTAGTATTTATTTGCCACAATTAATCATATTTGTAAAGGTCAAATTTGTGCAAGCGTCTAATCTTATTTTTCATGGAAAACTTTGAAAATAAGTGACTGAATTAGTTGGATATGACTTTCTATTAATTTGAAGATACCATTTACATATTTAGAAGACAAAATGTATAAAGAAAAACTTCTGTAAGTCACCTTGAACTTGTGTATAGGTCAATATGGGCATTTTCACTTGAACTTTGCACCCATTGATCTTTAGCTACCCACAATGGCCCCTGGGTGAAATCTTGCTTGGCAACAAGCCGATTCTACCAAAGTAAGTTCAAAGAAGGTTATGACATAACTTGCCACCTTTGAACACGTTGTCCTCCCTACATCGAAAAATAAGCGGATTTTTCAAAATCCTCTACCAGACTATAGTTGGCAATGGCTTTATTTGCTGAACGTACAATGTTCAGCAGAACGGATTTTGACCCTTCAGCATTAAAGTGGACTTTGTCGCCGATGTAAAACCTTGGGTACTTAGTGCAGTGCTCAAGGAAGTACTTAGGCAATATGGCCTTTAATTGTTTTTTGATAGTTCGCCGAATACTATCAAATGTGGCCTTGTCCAGCTGAGGGTCTCTTATGAGGTAAGAGAGGGTCTCTTATGGTCTCTTATGGAATTCAGCACGTATTTATCATTGAGGACCGGGGACCTCGAGCTCAATGAAATACGTGCTGAATTCCAGCCGTTTTTAGGGTCTCATGAATTCCCATGAGACCATGAGTTATAGCCAAAGGATTTGTTTTTGATGTGATGTCATTGCCGCTAGGAGGATGAACGCTACCATGGGTTTAAACTCTATTAATTGGTTTAATAGTGATTTATTAAAGGAGAGAGCAGTCATGCCACCTTGGCCGAAAAAACGGGTCCTTAAGTTGGATAATTTTGATTTTGATAGAAGTTTTGTAGATGTTTGATATAACTTGACCCGTATAAGCCTAAAGTTATTTGCCTAGAGGGAGTGACTGAACGGGGAGGCGATAGGTGGACGTCGCGAAGTTGCATGAGAAGTTTGCCGAAAATGTTTTGTCTACCGAGCTTTTGACTTGCGATGGTTCAGCTATGCGCAGTGTAGCTGTGTCATGGACCCTGGTATTTCTGTATCTGGTTGAGTATGTCTGGTCTTGAGCTGTTATGTGCTACATAGTATGCTGAGGCTGTTTTATTTTGTGTTTTTGATCCGTCTGTGTATATTTTTGTGTGTTGACTATAGTGTGTGTGTATGTGATCTAGTGCTAGAGCTTTGGCTTGAGCCGGGTTTTGGTGTTTATCTGTTATCCTATGGAGATGTGCAGATATGTTTGGTGGTATGTGCATCCACTGGGGGATGGAGGGTGTTTTGTATAGGGTTATTTTTTGTCATGTAGCTTTGCAGCGACGATAGATTTTCTTATTTTAAAGCCGTAAGGTGCTGAGTGTTAATCCCATTTGTGTGATTTGTGTGTGTATGTTCCACAGTTGGCAGTGATTTTGTTTGCAGGAAAAGTGATAGGTTTTGTCTGTGTTCTAGCCCAGTATTTGAGAGATAGTTGCTCTCTGCGGAGCTCGAGTGGTATAGTGTTGGCTTCAATATGTAGACTATCAATTGGGGTGTTTTTTATGGTTCCTGTGTTATTCGAAGTGCTTGATGTTGAATTCTGTCCAAAATAGATTTATTAGTTTTGCAGGCCGAATTATATGCTTGACAGCCGTAGTCAAGTTTTGATTGTATGAGACTATTGTACATAAGTTTTAATGTGTTTTTATCAGCGCCGAAATCGGTACCGGCTACACAGCGCATGGCGTTGAGTGCTGATTGGCAGTTTTTAGCTAGCTCTTTAATGTGTGCTTTCCATGTGAGGCGACTGTCGAAAGTTAGACCTAAAAATTTTGCTATATCTTCAAATTTGATGTATTGATTGTTAATTTTAAGTTGCATAGTTTTTTCTGGTCTGTGGCCGAAAATGACACCTATTGTTTTTTGTTTGGATAATTTAAATCCCCAGTTGGTAGACCACTCATGAACAGAGTTAAGTGTTTTCTGCATGTTTTTTTGTATATGTTGCAGGTTGTGTGAACTTTGCCAGATGGCGCCGTCGTCGGCATATTGAGAGATATCTTGAGTGTTGGATGTGAGAGTTTTTGATAGATCGTTGATTATGAATTGAAAAGAGTGGGAGAAAGTACACTTTTCTGAGGCGTACCGTTTTCTAGGTTATGCAGTTCTGAGGTCTGATCATTGATTTTTACTTGGATTTTTCTGTCTTGTAAGAAATCTTTTATGAATGAATAAATGTTGCCGGTAATTCCATGGGTTTTTAATTTATAAAGGAGGCCTTTATGCCATACTAGGTCGAAAGCTTTTTCTATGTCTAGAAAGACGGCTACTAAATATTCTTTTTTTTACTATTGCGTTTTTGATCTCAGTTTCTAAGCGGACTAAATGGCCAATGGTGGAATGCCCTTTTCGGAAACCACTCTGCTTATTATTTATTATGTTTTTTGAGTCCAAATGGTGTGTTAGCCTGTTATTAATGATTGTTTTCATGAGTTTGCAAAGATGTGATGTAAGTGATATTGGACGGTATGATTTTACGTCCATTTTATCTTTTCCAGGTTTTAGTAGTGGAATAACTAGGGCATTTTTCCAGGTGAGCGGCATGGCTTCTGTTTTCCAAATTTGATTGAATAGTTCTAAAATTAGTTTGATACAATTCTCAGGGAGGTGTTTAATTAGAGTGTATGTGATTTTATCTATGCCGGGCGATGAGTTAGGTTTAGAGGCTAGGGCAATTTTGAGTTTCGAAAGTGTTAGGGGGACATTTAAGGTGGTGTTGTTGTCCCCAGGGTCTAGTATATTATCTTTTTGTTGAGTTTCGAAATTTTGTTTATTAATTTTGAATTTAGGATCCAGGTTTGAGTTGCTGCTGTTATTGGAGAAAGTTTGCGCTAAGGATTCGGCCTTTTCCTTATTTGTGATGTTAATTTTATTTAAGTCCGGTATCTGCTGATGTTTTGACCCTGGATTGATTTAATTTTTTTAGTGTTCTAATGTTTGTTCTGTTGTTAAAGGATGAGACGAAAGTTTGCCAGTTTTTTGTTTCTTTTCTTGTATGATTTTTTTGAGTTTTTTGGTTTCTTCTTTATATATGATATGATCTTGAGGTTCTTTGGTTTTCCTAAATTTATTGAGCGCCTTGCGTTTTTTTTTTTTTTTTTGCATCTTGGCATTCCGTGTCCCACCAGGATTTGATGGCCGAAAGGTGGTTTTCCCTGATGTTTTTGGGATTGACATATTAGCTTCGTTTATAATTGCCCGGCATAGGTTGTCTGAGAAAGTTTGTGTGTTTTGGTGTTGTATGTCTGTGTCCTGTATTTGGGAACATATGTACTTGAATCTATTCCAGTCGGCTTTTTCATATATGTATTTTTGCGGCAATTGAATTTTTAATTTTAATGGAGCTTGTTGGATTGTGGTGAGAGTGGGATAATGATCTGACCCGAGCGTGTCCGGGAGGACATCCAAATTACTTTTGGCCGATATTTCAGAGTTGACTAAAGTGAGATCTAAGTGAGTCAGTTTGCCTGTATCGGGACAAATTCTGGTGGGATCTCCGTTATTAATTAATTAAAACTAAGTTATCATTATAATTTAACCATTCCACAATCTGTTTCCCGTTTTGATCTGTTTGGTCACTTCCCCAAAGAGGGTGCTTAGCGTTGAAGTCACCTGTAATAATGTTATCCTTACAGGTAATGTAGTTTTTGAGTTTATTGAGGTTTTGAAGATCAAATTTTTTGCATGGATTGTAAACGTTGATGATTTGTATGTTGCCTATAGGGGTGACCAGCTTGATTCCGATGGCCTCGAAAGGGTCGGCGTCAAGGTGGTCTGCCGAAGTCACTGCCAAATTATTTTGAACATAGATTGAGATCCCACCGCGGTCCTTAGATCCAGGCCTACTTTGTTTTATGATTTCTTGGTATTCGGTTAATTTGATAGATTTTTGTTTATCAGTTATAAAAGTTTCCTGAAGGCATAGAACATGAGGGAGCTCATCTAGCTCATTTAACATTTGTTTGAATTGATTGAAACGGGTTTTAAGTCCTTGGCAGTTCCACTGGAATATATTCAGAGACATTGTTGTGTTGGTGGAGTGTTATTTACGGATTTTGTTTATTAACGGAATTATTGTGTTTAATTATTGTATTTTTGATGATGTGGAAGTTGTACTTCTGCCGTAAGGGAGGTTGAATTTAGGGGGATGTTATAATCTGTTTTATCTGTTTTAGGTTCAGAGCTTTGGCGGGGAAATTTGTCTTTAAATTTATCCCCCAATTTTGTTCGGCAGCTTTTTGCTTTTGCTTTGTGCCTAATTGGTGTTTCGGGAAGAGCCTGGGTATTTTGAATCGGTGTGTCTGGTATAATTTGTATTTCTTCATCAATGTTTTCTGGGGTTTCCATTACTGTTTCGGGTTCGTTCCCATTTGTTTTAAAAACTTTGTTAAAAATTGCCCCGGGGTCTACATTTATTTTAAGTTGATCCTTGGCAGCTTTTGACACTTGCCGGGTGATGCTACTGAAATGGTCATTTTTTACTTTGTCCTCAAGGTTTGGGTCTATTCAAGAAGCCAAAATTTGTGTAATGAATGATGCTAGCTCTAGTTTGTTGATGCTGACCATATCTGTATCTTTAGGTTGACGATTATTAACTAAGGGTGCGGTTTTTTGGTTAAGTACAGCGTCTCTATATGTTTCCTTTCTTGGGATTCTACTTTACTTTGAATGTTTTTTGGATTTCAATGAATTTGGGACATTTTTTAAAGGCTGCTGAGTGGTCCCCACCACAGTTATGGCATTTCTTGGTTTTCGGGTTGTTACAGTCCGTAGTTTTGTGGTTTTTATTGCATTTGGCACATACTGATTTCCGTTTACAATTTTGCGCGGTGTGTCCGAAAAGTTGACAATTATAACACCTAATTGGGTTAGGTATATAATTGTGTACATTATATAGAGTATTTTGGAATGTGATATTTGTGCGTAGTATTTTGCCAAAGAAGTTAATAACGACTGTTTTTGTCTCTCTCTTCCTTTCTTTTGTCTACTTGCCGAATGTATTTCTTTGTTTTGTTTGAGTTGCGTCAAATCCGCATCCAGGGGGACATTTTTAATGACTCCCTTGATGAGGTTTGCCGAAACTCTGACCCAGATATCTACCCCACTGATGGTTGTGAATTTTTTAATTTGGTCTACTAAAGTTTGTTGGGTGGTCCGTATCTGGTACCCATTGTTAGTCCTGATGATGTTGTAATTACTGGGGTTGTGGTTGACAGTATTTAGAAGCTTGTTACGAAGGTCTGCTTCTTGTATAGTGCCATTTTTCTTTCTATCTTTTGGATATATGTTGACAATAAAGGCCAGAACTGTGGTGGCTACGACTTGTGGTATGGGGCTGCCTCCCTTAGCCCTTATGTTAGGCCTTTTAGCCGGCGAATCCTGTGGGGAGCTCCCCGCCAAAGTTCTTTTGTTGGTCATCTTATTCTGAATAGTAGTTATATTTATTTGTATGGTTATTTACTGGTTGTAATTTAGACTTGTTCTAGTCAGACTGTGCACAGTAGTCTTGCCCTGGGCCCAACTTGAACAAGTATTTTATCTGTGCTAAAAGTAGGGGTTATGAGAGGTTAAAGTAATATTTATTTAGTTATTTAAATTAATTTGGACTTGATCTAGTCAGACTGTGCACAGTACAGTCTTGCCCTGGGCCCAACTTAATCAAGTGTTTTATCTGTGCCGAAAGGTGAGATTTAAATTTTGGGTTTTAGTGGTTTTTAGGAGTTTATATAAGCAGAGCTGTCAGGGGAAGAAAAAATAAAATAAATAAAAAATACCAATGGTAGTAATCTGACTGCTAAATATTCCATAAGTAATTCACAGAGAGAACACAGAGAGAACAGAGAATAACCTGCGACCTCAAATTTACAGAGCGAGCACTCAACCAATTATGCTGGCTGCTACCGATTCGCGAAGTGGTAGGTCTCCTACCTCTCCTGTACTTTCAAGTGAATGTTATTATATTATTAGTTTTAAAATGACTAATTAGTCAGTTTCAGCATTGTGTATTAAAGGTGTGTCATGCGGATACCATACTACTCGTATACTATTTTTTGAATTTAATATAAAAAAATACATTCAAAAAATGGTATATGACATGGACAATACCATTTTTGAATGTAGTTTTTCATTAAATTTAAAAAAATGGTATATCACAGGTGCGACACACAAGAATCCCGATCAGAAAAGAGCACTGATAATTTTAGATTCATATAGCCGATAAACGGACGAATAGAGACTGGTTTTTGTCATTTAAACCAATTATTTTTTTAATGCATAAAAAGTGGGGCTTTTTTTCGCGCTATAAAAGTATACAAAAATGATAAAAGTGTGTTAAAATGTAATATTCTGAATTAGCGCACTCTCTCTCTCTCTCTCTCTCTCTCTCTCTCTCTCTCCCATGTCCTTTGGTTTGAAAAGTCAAATTAAATAATTCACGTATGATTGATGAAATCACATGCCTTATGGAATCTTTTCTCGAAGAAGAATTACGCTTGGAGTATTGAAAACGATCATGGTTAAAATTCAGTCTTTTTGACAAGACCGAAGTCTCTTAATTAGTATTCCTAATTAACGACATCTACTGATTTCTTTCATGCCTCAGCGCTCAGGTAAATAACATTATCACTTAAGACTGGTTAGTACTACCGGTGTCTTCACATTATCCAACATTTGATATTTTGATATGGGGAAAGGTAAATTTTATGTTGGATAAATGACATCAAAAGGAAAATGGAAACAATAGGTTGGCTTGGGTACTGTGAACATGGAAATTCATACCTTTACCTTATTGAAGATTAAATATACCTGGCTCTAGTTTCACAATAATTCTTTTATTAAGATTTTTTCTTAATTTAAATCTGGCAAAATTGATACACATTAATGATTTTGGTAAATTTCAAACTACCCTGGAGTTTAATTTGTGATTTTGAAGATCACATAAAGCTTTGTCAAAATCGAAAATGTTTATTCTAAGTTCCAACGATTGCCAAAATTCACTAAATATAAGTTTAATAAAATCTTAGAAACGGAATGATTGTGAAACCTGGTCCATGGTAAAATGAAAACTGAAGTTTTATTTTAAATTGTTAATTTACTTATTGATTTATTTTTTATTATTTTTAAGAATTAAAAAAAAACCAATCCAACTTACTTATTTTGGAAAAAATATCAAAAATATAATAGGAAAAAAATTCAAAATAACTTTTATTGAAAAAATATCAAAAATATTCTCCATTTTGAAACAAAACATTGCAAGAATGGAACCTTTTTGGAAAAAAAGATATTCCAAGAACACAACCTTTATTAAGTATAATTTTATTTTTCCATTCGATTAAAGCATTAAACAGGTGTCACATTAAAACAGTAACATCATTTTTAAAACCACTATTACTTTGTATTTTTTTAATATATGCATGAAATTCAAATGATTAAGCAATGTAACCAATTTCTCAATCAATCCAAACTCTAATCACTCCATGATGGAAAATATATGAAAGAATAAATAAATAAATACATTTGAGAGAAATTCATATTTATTTGTCAAAATATTAACGTTATCAAAATTTAGTTAGGTAGGGGAAAAATTTAATTACTAAAAAGTGACATATTTATTTCTTATTTATAGTTATTTTTAATTCTCAATTAAGAATAAATATTATTATTCTTTAAATATAACTTTATTGAAATTTATTAAGGTAGGAAATAAAACTTGAATTTCTAAAATTTAACATATTTATTCAATATTAGTTACAATCTTGGCTATTTTAAACTTTCAGTAAAAATATGACATGTTATTACATACTTTTTAATTAAAGGAACTTTTATTCTGGTAGGGGAAACTAACTGATCACACTACAGGTAAAAAATATCTTAAATCAATGGTGCGTAAACCCAATGTTGGATAAGTGTGAATAGTGATTTTTCAAATGTTGGATAAACGTGAATGAACCGTACTGCCTGACTTCTTTCATGCCTAAGCGAACTGGCACATTACATCATCACCTGATAGCAATTTACTACCTGTTCGCGGATAATTAACCAGTACCACTTATTAACTGGTCCAATGGTTGAGTGACAATTTGCGTTTTGAGAGAAACCCCCAACCCCCGCTGGATCCGCCACTGCATATTTGTTGAAATTAACTTTTTAAGTGATGCATGTCGATATAAATGGTAGGCATATGAATAAATGAAGCAGTTTATTTTATTTTATTCACATACCTGTATCAGTTTATCATAGGTATCATGTCATATAACTCCGTCTATATAAACAGTGAGTTTTTTACGTAAAAACCTGGGGTTTTTTAATAAAAGTTAAGTAGCCCCAAAAACTTATTAAATAATTTTTATATTACCCTCTTTATCTATATTGAAAGCTTAAAAATTTCAAACGTAATAAGTCCCAAAATCTCTAAAATTAATCAAAAATATCAAACTTATACTTTTTTATGATATGAGGAATAAATTAATGTTTTTAATATTTCAAAACATTATTAAGAAATTAAAGTTAATCCTTCATAAATCTTTGTTAGCTTCAGCCAGAGACATATATATGTCTCTGCTTCAGCACGGTATCAACACGATACATCCGCGCATGCGCACATGCGTTCGTACGGAAACCGTCTGTATGAAAGGATGTCGACTGCTGTCGAGCTAAGTGATAGATAGTTTTAAGTATTTTTTTTCCCTTACACAGTTTTCTCGAAAGTGCGACTATTTGCACGTTGGTGAAAAACGACAAAATGGCGCGAATTGAAAATTTATTTTTTTTAAAATACTTTACCGTAATAATTGAACATTTTCCGGAATAATAAGTCAAAATCCGAAATAATTAGGCAAAATCCGAAATAATTAGACAAAATCCGAAATAATCAGACAAAATCCGGAATCTTTAGATTCCGGAAAATTTACCGTAAAAAATATAGCGTTATTATTCCGGATTTAGACCGATTATTCCGGATTTTGTCTGATTATTCCGGATTTTGCCTAATTATTTCGGATTTTGACTTATTATTTCGGATTTTTGTCTTAAGATTCCGGAATTTTCCAAAGATTACGGAAAGTGTCTAACTATTCCGGAATTTCGCAATTATTCCGGTAAAACCCCCTTCTAGTGTATATCTTTAAAATTAAATCCATAAATCAAAACAAAATGTGAGTACAACGGGATAAACAGAACCAAACAATGCCGTCGACATGGGCGGACGTGCACAATTTTGATACAAAAAGCGTAGTTTGAATTTTGTTTCCGCAAAAACATTATACGGCTTTTGACTCCGGGGTCAATTTAAATGTTGATACAAAAGTGTAACTGTTTCTTCTAACTCTGGGATTTCTAGTTGGAGCTAGAGTTGGAGTATACAAGTTTCCAGGGAAAAAGTTGCATATGATTGGCAAGATTTCCAGAAATATCAGGGGGACAAATAATGTTTAATTTAACTTTAACTTGTAAAATGTAAAAGTTTGGAAATTAGCTTATTAGTTACAAGGCAAAATATGTTTTTTACATTGTATATTATACATTTATTGCCTTTGAGTGAGGGAGATATGAACATTTGTTCACCCGCAACAAGTCATATTTCCCGAGGGCAAATGTTCATATGTCCCTCAAACAAAGGCAATAAATTGTTTATTATACCGAAAGATGACCATTGTAATAAGAAAGACTGAAAGAAAGAAAAAATATTTTTGAAATTAGACAGCATGAAAACATAATTTCTTCTCCGATTCATTGCTTTCCTCCTATCGGAACTCATCGGAGGCGAACGCTAGAACGTCGTGACCGATTCTCCATTGTGACGTCATGATGTTCCGAAGAGGTGGGATATGATGTTTTCAGAGGGATACACGATGTTTTCTCCACCCTGATCACATGATCCAATCAAATTACAGATAGTATCGTATTTTTCTAATGAGGTATAATAAATTGTATTATATCACATAACCCTCCTGTTTATTGATGGAATAAAACGGTGTAATATTTTTCGTATTACACAGGTACCCATGTCATATCACTTGATTGTGACGTAATCAGTTATCACGCTTCTGATTTACGTAGTGGTCGTGCCTAATGACGTCATATTAAATTGGAGGTGATTTGTCTGACCTAGATAGAAATCGTCTGTTTCTATATGACATCAAATAATATGTACATGTCATTATGCCTCGGTATTTTGAGTTATGTGATATATAGAATCTTAGACTCGTGAGGGTTTAATATGAAATTTATTAAACTCGTTCAATAATTAAATATGCCACTCGCCAAGGCTCGTGGCATATTTAATTATTAAACTCGTTTAATAAATTTCATATTAAACCCCCACTCGTCTAAGATCCTCTATATATCACATAACTCTCCTGTTTATTGATGGAATAAAACGGTGTAATATTTTTCGTATTACACAGGTACCGATGTAATATCACTTGATTGTGACGTAATCAGTTATCACGCTTCTGATTTACGTAGTGGTCGTGCCTAATGACGTCATATGAAAACTGTGTCAGTCTGTTGTTTATTTTTAGACTTTTGAAGCCTTTCCGATTCTTTGAAAAGTAATTTTGATGCATTCGGAAAAATATTATGATTTAAATTTACATACCAGTTGATTATGTCTTTTTTTCTAGGTGATTAATTTATTTTTACTATAACTAAATAGAACTATATTCTTACTTGCGCAGTTAATTTGGATGTGATTTGTCTGACCTAGATAGAAATCGTCTGTTTCTATATGGCATCAAATAATATGTACATGTCATTATGCCTCGGTATTTTGAGTTATGTGATATATAGAATCTTAGACTCGTGAGGGTTTAATATGAAATTTATTAAACTCGTTCCATAATTAAATATGCCACGAGCCTTGGCGCGTGGCATATTTAATTATTAAACTAGTTTAATAAATTTCATATTAAACCCCCACTCGCCTAAGATCCTTTATATATATTTCAATGTTCATCATATAAAAAACAGAAGTGTTTAAGGTTTAACACTGTGCTAACGGAAATAAGTTGGAATTTTGGCTCCAATTGAACGAAATATGAATAGTTATGGCCTAAATGATGTCAAGAGGTAGCAATTGCTGATAAGCTGCCAAGAAGTAGCAGTTGATGATCAGCTGCCAAGATAATAGCTATCGAGGGACCGAGATTAACTACCGATTCGGCGCCAATACGTTAGCTGAGTGTAAAACGTAAAACGTTTAATAGGCATGGCATTATACTTTTAAAACGGAGTAGTAATATACGACTTAGGAAATCAAAAGTATCAATATAGAAACAAATATATGCTTTCTTTTTGACATGGAAGTATGAGAGAATTGGACATTTTCAACACGGAATAATTCGCATGTTACGTGTGGAAATGATCAAAATCTGAATAATTCGCGTATAGTGAATTATGTTACGTGTGGAAATTGTCAAATTCTGGATAAGTCGCGTATAGCGAATTATGTAACGTGTGCAAATTGTCAAATTCTTTCAAAAGAAAAATTAATTTCATTTCTTATAATTTAATTTATAGAATTTTTTCTATCCCAAATCAAAAGGAATTCAAATATCTCGCTGTGAGCTAATCCATTCATGCATTTGGCCAATCAAAATGCTTGTAACAAAGGAAAATTGAATTATTACTTCATGAAATAAGTCGATAAATATATACATAGAAAATATACATGTAGTAGATTAAAAACGATGATTTACTATTACTTCAGAGGCCTAAACGTTGATCCCATCTGCACGACCATACATGAATAAGGAATACATTTAAGAAAAGGAATCGAGGTCCGTATGCCAAAACACCGAGGTATGGAAAAGTTACTGACAGATACAATGTAGATAGCAGCTGTTCCATGAACTAAAATTAGCTGCCGATTTGGCACTTACCCGTTAATTAATTAGTGTAAAACTTTCGACATTTCTTCACTGTACTCTCAGTCTTAGTTCTATCATTTCCCCGGGGAAGCATGTCCCCTTCTGCGCGTGACTTTTTTATATATGTTCGCTACGTCCCTCTAAACTAAAATCCTGGACCTGCCCCTGTTATCAGCTCTGTAGGTATGTCGTTTTGGAATTTGACAAAACTATACTCTATTATAATGTTATTAAAAGATCATATTATTTCTTGTAATAGAAGATTTAATTATCAGAAAACACTGTTTTTACTTTTGTTTGCTTATATTGCTTATCTGAGTTCAACTTTGACCTTCACTCCATCCTTAATCATTTAGTTATCAGAAAACAGTTTTGAATTTTGTTGGCTAATGTCCTTTCTTATCTTAGTTCAACTTTGACCTTAACGCCATCTTTCGGTCGAAGTACATTTGATGACGTAAATTGGATTGGTATCTGAAATGAAATAAAATGATACATATAAATGGTATGCTCATGAACAAACAAATAAAATGTGTGTGAAATTAATTATAGATGTATCTCTCAAGAAATCAAACTAGTCAATGACAAATGCAAATTAAAAACGTTGAACCAAAGAAAAAGGTTTGCCAATTCTATTGACTTAGCGCAAGTTACTTTAACAAGCAAAATACTTAGAGACTTTATGTATGTGTCACAAGTGGTCTTAACTGAAGAAACAAGAAACCCAATGTGGCCTGTGAGCCCCCTCTTGTTGTATACACCTAGTTTAGGCAGTAGGAAGCTAAAACATGCAGTTTGTCGATTTTATTTATACTTACAGTAGTCATCTTTGATGCACCAGAAAGATAATTTTTGCAAACTTTAGTTTGCATCACAAATGGACATTCTACACCACTTTTAGTTCAATATGGTCAAATAGTATTAATAGAGGAGATTTACGAAGAGTCTTCTAAATATAGCACCTTATTTAAATACGGTAGCTCATCGCTTTGTTTTATATGGTTTAGTAGTTCCAAAAGAGAAGACCACAATCCACGCTTGCATGCACGCACCTTTGCCTTGCAATGAAGGTGTATTTTGTTTATTTATTCATATGCCTGCGTGTCTGGTTACAAATAACAAGATGAAGAGGGAACGTATGACAGTAACAAGAAAAAAACTTTACACGTATATCCGACTGATCATATGAATAATAACCGATGTGCAAGAAACATTAAAATGTCGTATAACCCTTCATAACGTTTACCTCGGTTTCCAGTGCTTTTACAAATCTGACATTTTGTAAAAGTGTAGCTAATGCCATACGCATCTCCATCTGAGCCAATCTCTGTCCAATACAGTTTCGAGGTCCAGAGCCAAAAGGAAGGTATGTATAAGGTTTTATTTTGTCCTTGTTCTCTTTTGAAAATCTAAAAAATAACAGAACTGTTGTTTTATAACATGAATAACCTCTTTATAGCTTTATTTACCATTATAGTAGTTAAATGAATAGAGTGCGCGCTCAGTATATAGGGGAGTCATGGGTTCCATACCTGACCAGGGCCAATCAAGAATTACAATAGGTGGTAATTGTTCTTTCGCCAAGCACTGTTGTCACAGCAGGCAAAGCGCGTTAAAAAACACTCCCAGTACAATGATCTAAGCGCACTGCAAAGGTAAAAATTTCTGCCATTCACTTATACCTTGTGGCATCTCAATATATAAATGAAATATTCTTGACTGAAACGGCAACCCTAATTCAATCAATCTTTATATATTTAACTTGATTAGTTGAGCAATTTCATGTGATCATTTATTATCGTATAAGAACATTTACAATTTCTTTTTCTGAAACCAGATGATATCATTAATATGATGTCATACGATGTTACTACATGTACAACCATATGATGAAATCAAATCAATTACCATTGGTATTTTTCTTTAAGTATATTATTTAACATATATTGAATTAGTTATCTCATTTCAAAGGCATCGCACTGATCGCTCTATCCAAGAGCATGAATTAAAGGGCCCAAAACTGTTGTGCTGTTTCAAGGATACGAAATTGATTTCTTTCAAGGGCAGTAAGTTTACCTCTTCATTCAGGTACAAGTTGTTGTGTCCTTTAAACGACACCAAATTTATCCCTCCTTCCTATCAAAAACAAAATCGCTGTATTCTACCATTGGCATCAAGTTGAGCTCTCAAAATTTATGTCTCCATTAAAGCCATCAAGCTGCTCTTTCCAATTAAGGACTTGACATCTTCTTTCATAGGTAGTAGATAGCCAACATTTTCTGTTAGTAACATGGTACAAAATAACCAAGGGCAAGAAATTGCAGGAAATAAATTTAAGCAAACAACATTTTTCAAACAGAAAATATAAACAAATTCTGGTGACTGTTCAACACACCAGAACCTGCATCAAAACCAAAACCTAACCATCTCTAGTTTTATTGGAAACATCTATTCAATAAAAACTTGATTTACAGCTTACCTTGTAGGGTCAAATTTCAAAGGATCAGGCCAAAATTCTGGATCTCTGTGTAATGCAACTAAAGGTATTCCAACTTCTACTCCTTTTGGTATGTGAATTCCCTTTACTGTGGTATCCCTGTCACATCTTCTGCTTGTTCTATAGAAGAAACAAATTGAAATTCTTATCAAATGCATTTTTAAATCGTAGTGGTTATTTGGTCAGAAATAAAGGGACATTTACCTTTTTTATAATTGCTAAGCAAACATGTAGCTGAGAGGATCAGATACCTAAATTAAAGACTTTTTTCCGAAATAATTTTAGTGGCCGCAATGGCCTAATGGATAAGACGTCAGTCAACAGATCCAGGGCCTCTCAGCGCTGTGAATTCGAGTTCCGGCCAGACCACGTTTGGGTAAGTGAATTTTTCTTGTCGTTGGCCTTCATTGGTTCAACCGTATCAGTATAATGTGACTGGGAAGTGGAATGCTCGCCTGCGGTGTTCTGACTCTATGAGCTAGCATGTTAAAGTCGCATTGAGTGCGCGCTCTTACAGATTATACAACAGACTCAAACTTCACATACATACACGAACTTGTTTATAGATTAATCCATAAAGATTAATAAAATAGTTCTGGTCGCGAAAAGCTCAAAAAGTGCTGAAGCAACATTAAGCAACATTCAACCAACCAACCGGAATAGTTGTAACAAAACCAAATTAGTGATACAACTACAAAATGTATACTTCACATGTTATAAATTATGAGAACCATAGTAAACCCCCTCCCCCGTCTATCTCTCTCTCTAGTGTTTTTTCTCTATCTCTTGAATGTCTATATCATTCTCTCTCTCTCTCTCTCTCTCTCTCTCTCTCTCTCTCTCTCTCTCTCTTCATTTTCAACAAATATATCTATCTACTAGTATATACCTGTGTGTGTATGAGAGAGAGAGAGAGAGAGAGAGAGGGGGGGGGTAAATACCTCACTGCTGGACCATAAAGCCTCAGTACTTCTGATAAAAACATGTCTAAATTCGCCAGTTTTGATACGTTGTCATAATCAGGCCTTTCCTAAAAAATATATACATGTATATATATTGGTAATGCTTAACATACAGAAAAAGGCAGAAGAAATACAATTTAGTTCATACAAAAATAAATGGGCTGAACACATATACACTGTAGATCCATCTTAAGAAGACGAAGTTAAACTTTCAAATAAAATGAGTTTTGTTGTGTGTTGTGGACTGTAATGGGAACATTGATTTCCTTTCTTTCATCATCAATTAACAAAGATTGCATAATTCTATACTTGATGTTTCGTTCGTGATTTTGGAATCTGGTAGGCATATACGACATCTCAGTTATGAAAACAGGATTTTTGTTTTAATAGAATATTAAAAAACTATATATATGTTTTAATATTCTATTTGAAATTATTAAATATTTGATCATTTTACACTGCATTTTACTATTCGTTGTACAGAGTAATTGTAATGACGTACAATTCAGGTGTTCAAATATCATATGAGCCGCTCCATGACAAAACGACCCTTACGGCACGAAATATCGATTTTGAGTTTTTAACAGATCCTGAAAGCACATCTATTCGTGATTCCAAAAATGTAAATCTTGTTTTAAAATTCGAACATTTGACGTCGCTATGGTAACTTTTACACGCAGGTGTTCCTTAAGTTGTGACGTTATCGTAACGTCACTGTAAGATAAACGTAAAAAATAAAATTATAGTCTCTGATAACATTTACTGTCAAACATGTATTTATTAATTTTATGTTTCCAACCATTTTATTCTTAGAGCATATTCAAAATTCTGTTTTATTGAAAAGGGAAAAAATATTCCGAATGCATTGATATAAAATAAATTACAATTATTTGGTGATTTTCCAACTATTGGCACAGGGAAAACCTTTTTTTTTATTTTCCTTCTTTATTTTATTTCATTTTATTTCATTATTTTTAAAATCAACAAATTAGAATTACAATTGGATTTTGGTGACCATGTGGTGCAGTGGTTAGCGTTTCTGTTCACCACCAACCTAGTGCATAAACACATTTTTTACGCGAGGACACCTGGTTAGATTAACCCTAATCTCCAATTTTTAAAGAAACTCTGAAATCCCGGTCAATAAATAGATAGATTCTAAGTGGTAGTTTTATCAAATGATGCTAAATTTTATTCTGGCTTTAGTAATTCCTTGGTCGGGATTATGAAATGTTGATCACTTATGATATGTTACTAGGTTTTTCACGTTTTGATTGACAACAGATTTCTGCAAACGAGAATGGCATTTTTTGTTTGGGCAGTGTAATGATTTGCTTCTTTGATTATCCCCCCCGCCCTCAGGGGTGAGGGGATAAAGCATGCTGTTGTGCGCGTTTGCGAGATTGTTCATGAATAATATGGTGTCCATGTATTTGAAAAAAAACCAGTATATCCGATTGAGCTGAAACTTGGTCAGTTGATTTATCTAACATTAGACTAGTTTTTCTATCTGATTTGACGAAATAAAAGTTTTATCGAACACGCATGATACAGAATCTTGTATCACCACAGTGTCGTGATACAACACTGTGGTGATACAACATTGGCAGTAAAGCGCACGTGCACTTTCTCATTGTTACATCATCAGGAAGTCTTGGATTTGTCGGTCAAAACATAGTTCAGTGGTTTTCTGTGGTAAAATGTATTTTTTTTTCACATAAAGTATTGTTTTTTCATTATTTTAAATAACCTAATTGGAAATGTTAGATAAAAATATTATATACACAGCGTGTATGTACAACCCTTTGTATCAGGTCTCGTCCTTTTTTCGTAGCTGTATCACTACTCGTCGCGCAAGCGCGACTCGTAGTGATACGGTTACGAAAAAAGGACTCGACCTGATACTGAGTGTTGTACATACACACTGTGCATATAATATATATTTATTATGTTAGTAAGTGGAATGGGATTGCTCGACAGCCTTATAGCACATCCAAAATGGCCGCCGTTACTATAAATAGCAAAAACCTATATATGGCCATTTCAGTCTTATTTATGTACCGATTTTCTTAAAATTTTTAACATGGAAAAGATAACCCTGGGCATTAAAACTATATGTAACAGGTTTTCCGTTAAATTTTTAGTTTGCGTTGTATTTATGCAAATAAGATGCATATATAGCCTAAGTATTTAATTCTTTGGTGTGGTTTTCAATCTATTCAATGGCCCAACCACCCCACCTTTTTACAACTAGTGGTCAATAAAAACATATTTCACTTTGGAATTCATTGATGTTTACCATTGCATAGGGTGGGTGGGTTAGTGTTCTCTGAACACATTTTTATGCTTCTCAGTATCGTGTGACCTTTTAAGGTAAACATTTGCCCTGGAATTAAAAAAATCTGCTTAACATTTAAAAGTATACCTAACTTTTCCGTCAGACAATATGCAGATAAAACAGCTTTGCTGTATCACAAGACTTGAATTTTGAAATCTGAAGAAGATTTGATTATATAAAACTAGATTTATACCACGTTGACTTAATATTTGTAGGTGTGTAAAAATAGTTCCTGAAGCAATTAATTGCTTAAGATGTTTTAACATACACTATTATTTAAATATTTTGAACGATATATTACACCCCAGACAATATTTTTTTCATATATTGAATGCAATTTTAATCTTTTGGATCATATTTAGTGTTATTTACATACGTATAAGACTTTTACCAGACAGTTTATTCATAGTCATTGGCGCATGAAATCAAATGCTTACTGTTAGTATTATGTACATCGTAACACCTGCACCAGATACATGTCTCTGCCTACACTAATTAGATCATATTTAAAATCAGTCGTGCATGAAAACAAGTTAAGAGTTATCAATACCGGCACTTGTGAAGGCGTTCACAATAAATGTGTTTTCTTTTTCCATCCTTTTATGGGTCTTAATTACCCATTGAGCGTGAAGAGGTTTTATTGTACTTGTTACGCGGACATTTCCCAGGGTCTGGCAAACCTAGTTCAAGATTTTTTTCACTTGCCGTTTTTAACCAACGAAGCATTTTTACAACGTATGTTCACCAAATTTTGTTAGAGCATTATTTACATGGTAGAATGGTCGGGAATGATATTTTATTTGCATGGGTGAACAGTTTTATCTTTATATATATACGTGTAGTGTTGAAAGGAAGACAACTCGCGGTGTCAGTTGCATCGGGAAAAAATGTAATTATACTTTCGGATGTTGCGCTAAAATTACACCCACGCGAAATGTCCGATTTGAAAAATCGCGAAATTTTCACCCCGCGAATATAATCCTCTTTACAGTATAATAAGTGATAGGTCCAGGAACCAGAGGAAAACCCGTATATTTTAAGCAAAAACGTTTGCACCATTGGGTCAGCGTGAGTAGCGGCACCAAGATCCGTAAACTGGTGGTGTAAATAATCCAACAATAATAGGAACTCTATAGCTGACAGGGTTAATCCTCAGGGTATGATGGATAATTGTCCCATATTTCTGAAATAAGTATCACTTAATATGATTCATTACTTTTTTTTTGCAAGTCTTCAAGTGACCGTAAAAATGTGTGTAGCCTATTGGTGAAGATTACAACTAAAGCACCTCTCTCACACATGAAATTATGAAGTTAGGGAGCTACACCAGATATGCTTCTACAGACTTATAACATATGACACAGTATACCCAATATTTTAGTATATTATCAAGGTTTTAATTATGATGCAATATAGCGACACGCCCAATGCAATAACTCTGCGGGTGTATTATGAACAGAATTTGCTATTGGTCCCTGAAAAATCTTTTAATCACGACTGTCGTACCAATTTTGAAGCCCATGAAGAAATAATTATGTTTTTGTACATATCAAGATGCTGCTATTTTAAGCGAAATTTCACGAGAGGGGAGAGGGATTTTTGTTGTAATGTTGTTTAACCTCACATCAAAATTAACAAATTTATAAATGTCTAACGATAACATGTAATCTAAGAACAAGTTCATGTATGCATGAGATGTGCAAGTGTGTGGTGTGTTTTGTTCTAGTATGAACTCACGCGTTGCCACTTAATGATGAAACCTCACTAAGTGAGTATGCCAATCTAAGTCATGTAATTCTGAGCTCATTTGAATTAATGAATAATCTGTCATCCAAATACTGAAAGCCAGGTGAGAAAGCAAAGTCTAAAATGTTAACAATCTTGGGTATGGACCCGGCATGGGTTCGAACCTACAACCTCCCGCTCTCAAGGCGAATGCCCCAAGAGAGAGAGAGAGAGAGAGAGAAAGAGAGAGAGAGAGAGATATTTCACCTACAATTTCTTGTCTCCACAGTTAGTTTATTGATGACAAGATAGAATGTTTTAAGTGTAATAAGGTTGGGTTATATAAAGGTATTTTACATGCCCTTACCTAAAAATTTGATCTAAAAATGTGCTCAAATTGCGCCAGATTTTACTGGTAAGAGTTAATGTCCTCATATACTAGTAACCGAGTGTTATGCCCCCCCCGTCAAGATTCATCCAGTTAAATAGAGTCAGGGATGGGGAAATCGGAGTTATGGGGAAAAGCAACAGACTTTATTCAAATGAACTGACAAAGTAACTTACAGTGTCCCATGTCGTTCAAATCTAGGCAGTGAGAGGCACAACAATAGCAAGTGACACTCTTCCATCATATTCAATGTATGGACATTTAATGGACAATCTCTACTGAGTATTGTAATGACTGTCTAGGGTGATAAATTTTAGTACAGGATACATACGATTTTTTAATCGGATTTTCGCAAAAAAAAAAAAAAAAAAAAAAAAAAAAAAAAAAAAACAGTTACACGTCCCTATCTTGACACAATACGAATAAACCTTGAAACCTTGTGTATGGTTTCTAATTTTCATTTTCAACCAACGGACGTGAATAAAATGTCCTTCTGAAATAAAAATTCAATATATCATGGCAATAAAACATGGTCTCTGGATTAGCAAGAGAAATAAATATCATTTAAAAATAGCGATTAAGGTCTGAAATCCAGCACACTTTAATTTCAGTACACATAATTTGTTTTTGAATTTAAGGACACCACCTTATTTGTATGTATTTAAGAATTATGTGGAATTGTCCGTCGTTATTGTTTGCATATTATCAAAATAAAAATTTGTGCAATTTTTGTGTGATTAAAAATGAATGTTGTGTTTTGTGTGAATGTCACAATTAAATACAGATATTACCAAATATTTTCAGTTCACTAATTGACGGTGAAAAGGTTAAGGGAAAGTTAAAACATAATAATGCCGGATTTAAAAAAAAAAACTCTTCCACAGTTTTTTTCAGTGACGTTAAAATTTAATATGGATTTTTTATAATGTATAAAACTGCGATTATTTTTACATTTAATAGTGAAAAATTCATAAAAATCCGTCCACAAATAATCCGTGTAATTCGTTTTAAAAATGAATGTTTTCTAGTAAGATTAATGTAAAATCTAGCGACGTAATCGATTGTGTCGAGAAACAAAAGAAAACCTTGACGTCATTTTCTAATACTATGACGTAATTGTCATAAGGGTCGTTTTGTCATGGAGCGGCTCATATTATATTGCTGATGGGTACCAATAACAATTCAAATATTTTCCAAATTTCCAATACTTGGATTGCTTGGGACTAGTACTTTTTCCATAGATATAAATTAAACATGTTTAGGAATATTCTGATACGAAAATAAATTCTGTTGCATTTAGTTCCGGGTTTGGTAATTTTTCGGCTAGAATCACTAGACTTGTGTACAATAATCAAGCTTGGGTTGTTGATTGATTAAATTCATTTCAAATCATAATAAAAAATAATTCACTTATATCGAGACATCACTATCTATAATTAATACGGCAGAAAGTTTGACTTTTATAGTGCAAGGCAATGTGGAGAACAGCTGACATCCATTCCTAAATGTCAAGTGTTTGGCAAAAGAGTAATCACTTCCCAATTTAAAGTCTTGGTCAGACCTTGGTCGGGACTTAAACCCATGACCTCCCATATACCAACTTCGCTTCCGAATGCGCTACCAAGTTTTGGCCAGGCTAAACCTGTTGCAGCGGAGCTTCGATTCTGTTTCGTTAGCTCAGTATTAAACTTTCGACAATTCTGCACTGTAGTGGTATCAAGCTTGGGAATAAATAAGGCCATACCTTTCCAATAACTGTGTCAATTTCCTCAATGATTTTTTCCTGCCAATCTAGATTCGTGACCAGAGAATACACGGCAAATGATAATGTGTTTGCCGTAGTATCGTACCCAGCAACAAAGAAAATAGTCGAATTGGAAAGGATTTCCTCATTATTGAGCCCTGTAAAACAAAACAAATGACTAAATATATAAAAAAAACAAATAAATAAGTAAATCAGATATAAAGAAAATAGTAAAATTGATAATAAATTACTGATTATTTAGCCCTCTAAGATAAAAGAATACATAAATTAATTAGTTTTCATATTCATAAACACGTGAAAAATCAATAAATAAATCAATCAATTGAAATAAATAATTTTTGGAAATATATAAATTGAATATAATAAAAGAATAAATAAAATTTAAAAGCTAAAATACCAGTTTAGAAATGTCTGAAGAAAATAATTGTCCTTCGGAAAGCTAACTGACACACTTTCTTACACTAGGATTCGTCCCCAGTGTATTGCAAATTTAGCAGTAAGCGCGCTTTACATCACTCAGCCACCGAGACTTCGAATTTGAAAATGAAAATGACCAAAAATGATAAACATCCTCATGTATATGCATTATTTTACAAACAGAGAACCAGTCATTAAATTTGCATCATTTAGATACATAAAGTATATCTCATAATTACTGTGAAATCATTAATTTTCGTTGGGGATCAATTTTCGTGGTTTTAGTGGACAGTCTGAACCACGAATTTACGACTACCACGAAATATTAACCTCAAGTAAAAAGACAAGATATATGATAACTAATGGACATGCATATATGTACCATATTTGTTTTTGCTCTAGCGTAACTCGCACATAAACACAAACGTTTCACGAGGTAAAGATGCGTGGATGTTTGATTTAATTATGAAAATTATTTAAGTACATATATTATGTTTAATAAATTCTTCATTAATTTTTTTTAAATGTTTGTTTTCAATTAGGAACTGGTCGGGACGATAGGGACAGACAGGTTTCTAGCCGTAACTTTCATCATCAATTATGGCCCGTCTCATTTAATCCAATCCGATTACATATTAATTAAATAAGCATTTTAACAATCTCTATAAACCTGTTTTATATTTATGATTACTAAGTCAGTTGTTTGATTTCTAAAAAACGAAACTTCATTCGAATCGGTAAGAGCCGCCATTGTTACTCTCGTAAACAGCTGATTAGGTCATCAGAGGTCAATAATTAGAATTTTTATAAAGTTGCCGATGTCACAGAAAAACATTCAGTTTCGTGTAAAGTGATTATAAAACATGTTGTGATTGATGTTCTATGCATAAACATTTAAATCTAAATTAATTACCGCTTATTTGTACAACGTAACAGGTAGATCTACTCAGGCCAGGTGTCACATCGCTTGTGTAGTTAATTGTTACTGATATAATGATTACAGGTAATTAGCGCCTACCCGAGACTTAGTCATTAATCCCCGTCTCTGTCACGGTTTATTGCTTTCTTATTTCAACAAATATCTTTTTCTATAGGTGCCGATAAACAAACAAATGATGACTTCCTACCCGTTATCAAGGCTCAAAGGACAAACTACATTTTTGACATAACAGTAAAACCACGAATTTACGTCCCAACGAAATGTTATTTTTTACCGATTCCACGAAAATTGGACCCAACGAAAATTAATGATTTCACAGTATTTAATAATATTTTTACAATTATTCATTAATTAAAAGATATTGTCTAAAATCTTGTGCAACAATCAAAGAGAAATTGGTCTTTCAACTAAAAGACAATGTTTCTGTAATGAGTTACTTTCCCTTAAAATAACACATCCGACCGACTACTAGCCAGGAAATTCGGTGGGTTTGTTCAAACTAAACCCTAGAGGGCGCGGTGGCCTAATGGATAAGACGTCAGTCTTCAAATCCAGGGTCTCTCACCGCTGTGAGTTCGAGTTCCGCTCGGACCACCTGTGGGAAAGTGAATTTTCCTTACCGTTGGCCTTTACTGTTTCACCTGGTATCAGTATAATGGACTGGGGGAGTGGTACGCTTGTCTTCGGCGTACTGACTCTGTGAGCTAGCACGGTAAAGTCGCCCTAAATGCGCGCTAGTACAAGGCAGACCATACAACCCACTTGCACTTCACATGCATACACAAACATTGTTCTTGGATTAATCCATAGAGATTCATTAAATAGTTCTCGTCGCGAATAGCTGAAAAATTGCTGATGCGACGTTAAGCAACATTCATCCAACCAGCCAACCAATCAAACTAAGCCCCTTTTTGAAGTCTTAAATAAAACAATACGTTAACCGTATATCACTACTAAACATCTGGCTATATCTCTTTCAACTGTATAATTGGTTGCATGGGATAGTGAGAGTTATTGTAATTCAATATTAGAAAAGCCCCTACAAACTTTTTTAAATGAGGCCTAGCTTGGATATCTGACCAGTACAAGTTAAAATTGGAGGTAGAAAAATAAAAAAAATGTGACATTCAGATGTAGAGTTAATTTGTTAGTAATTACTTGAAATGCTAGATTTTTCATAGGAATAATGACCGAAGTTGTCATGCATGTACAACATTTATCCATTTTTATCCATGTGAAACAGGTATGGGTATAGTATGTTCAATTTTTGAAATGAAGACATAGCACTTGGACTCCTAGGCTTTTTTTAAGACATCGAACCCCTGTTAGATTGAGATCCCATTTCTAAAACCAAGAAGAGAATACAGTATCAATTATTTAATATTTCATTAATTTAAACCACTCCCATGTTAATAGAAATATGATTGTTATGAAAAAGTTCAAATTAGTAAAGGTTTATCATACATGTGTAATATGAAATTCTCAATATTTATAATATATACTATACATGAATAACTCATACACGTATGTACACAGCTCATTCCACAAATAAAACGTCATCCCATAATTTCTACAAATATACCTCACCCCTTACACAATAAAAGTAAGTACAACAAAATGCAATTCATCTTAAAGTGGTTTACTAGGAATCAATGATATTTCTTAATATTAGTATACACAAGCTTATTTACAGTCTCTTGATTGAATAACAGCTCTAACACGATGTGGATGTGTGCGAAAAAAAATTAATTCTGATTTCTTGATACCAGTGCTGCCAAAGCTATCTGGTGACGTTCATTTTTTTCTTTTTCTTTTTTGAGACGAATCAATTTTCAAATGCTAGAATAATAGAAAATTATTTAGGGTTAATGTCTAAAATACACTCCAGGTTCCTACCAGTTCTGGAGTCTATAAATAGGAATATAATGTCAAAATTATAGGAGTTTTATTAGAAATTATAAAAGTTTACGCTAAAATTATAGGAACATTTTAAATAGTTTACACATAAAATATACATCAATGGCCTTCGTTCCTCCTCTTCAGTCATCTACTTTTTCTCTTTTATTAACAAACATAAAATATTGGCAAATTGCAAACTAAACTTACTGCTTTAGAAATACACAAATGTTAATCTTGCTTCAGATACATGTATGTACTAATTGCGGGAAAATGTCCCCATTCTGAATTCCTTAAGCTACCAGTAACAAAATTATATGTATATGAAAAATATAGTAAATATAGGTTTTTAAAATTATAAAAGAAAATATAGGAAAGGGTAAAACTTTTAGGAATATAGGAATATGGTATGACGCCTACACACTTTCTCAGTTATTCTACGCAATTCATAATTAAACAAGAGGCCCATGGGCCTTAACGCTCACCTGAGGAAGAGTACATATCTTATGCAGAGGTTCAATGGTCAATGACATTAATAAAAGAGAATATTAAAATTTTTAGCAGTAAGGGCCAATAATATGCAAGTATTTTTGCATTAATTATTATAATTATTATATAAGTATGCTATATAAACATATTTAAAGTCTAGCTACAATATATTATTTATAAACAGCTAAAACATCTGTATATTAAAATGTGCATTAGGCCAATACCTACAATATTCCAATATACATGCCAATACAAAAAGTTTATAGTTTTTGAGATAATTAACCATTTAAGTATTCGTTCAATTCTATGACCTTGACCTTTGAACCTATTGGACCTTCATTCATATATCAAAATGATCATTAGGCCAATACCTACAATATTCCAATATACATGCCTATACAAAAAGTTTATAGTTTTTGAGATAATTAACCATTTAAGTATTCGTTCGCGTCTTTGACCTTGACCTTTGAACCTATGACCTTCATTCATATATCAAAATGATCGTTAGGCCAATACTTACAATATTCCAATATACATGCCTATACAAAAAGTTTATAGTTTTTGAGATAATTAACCATTTCAGTACTTGTTTACATCTGTGACCTTGACCTTTGAACCATGACCTTTATTCATATATCAAAATGACCATTGTGCCATTACCTACAATATTCTGATATACATGCTATACAAAAAATTCATAGTTTTGAAGATAATTAACTATTTTGGTATTCTTGGACATCTGTGACCTTGACCTTTGAACCCATGACCTTGATCTATGTATCAAAATGATCGTCATGTCAATACCTACAAATAACTGAAACTCCTACGCCATTATCACAAGAAATGTTAAAAAAATAGCATTTTTTATCAAAGGTCAAAATCTGGGACATGACCTTGACCTTCGACCTTGACATCAATTGGAAGAAAATTGCAAGACAAGATCAACAGTGAAAACTCCATACAATTATCTTCAGCCGTTATGAAGTTATAACAATAAATGTCTCATTTTAAAAATTACGTAACTTTACGCAAAAAACGCGTAACCTATTTTTCGTTCAATTTTCATGAAAAACACAATTTTAATGTTCCCAGGTATGCTGAATCCAAATATCCAATCAAAATTTGCCTGCACCTTTTGGTTTCAGAGAAGAAGATTTTTTTTTTGTCTTTTTGCTATTTTTAGTAACAGCGGCCAACTTGTTGGGCGTGGCCAAACCCCGAACACAATTTTGAAAGGCTGTTACCTAGGCATGATAATCACTAAGTTTCATCAAATATGGCCCAGTAGTTTTGGAGGAGAAGATTAAAATGTAAAGTTTATACACGACGCACGACGGACGACGCACGACGGACGACGGACGGTGATAGATTGCAATAGCTCATCTGAGCCTTTGGCTCAGGTGAGCTAAAAACCTACTGAATTCCTTTTTTTAAAAATTATGCCAGTAAACGGTAAAGATGTACTGAAGAAGGTCAGCGACATCTAAAATTTCAAAACTACCAAACATATAATAAATGGTTTACCAATTTCGTGTGAATGTTCAGTTTACCCCGAACAACAATTCATCTTTCAGCAATATCTTGTACCTGCTAATCCATCTAAATCGACTAAGCATTTTTGAAACAAAGAACATTTCTATCTTTGATTACCAACAAATTATCCTGATATGAGTTCAACTGAAAATATGTAGAACTACCTTAAAATAAATTACCTGAAGACAGCCCAAAAATCGTCAACAAAACTTTAGCAGTCTGTTTAAAACCACTGGTATCAGATCAAGAAATCAGAATGTCACAATTTGTATCGAACACTACCTCATTTGTTGGATCTGTCACTTAAGCAAGAGGTGTTTGTACACAATACTAGCAGTTAAATTGGCTTGTGTTCGTACCAAGCAATGACATTTATTCTCACTAAAATCACTTCTAAAGAAAACACATTTTGTTATATTTTTATTTTGTTCTTACTATTATTGTATTAGGGGTGACGTTTCTTTAGATATTTAGGGGTGGCGTATCTTTGTAGAATGAGATTACGTATTTATCATATTTTTTTTTAAATCTCTTAGTACAAACCTCTCGTCGGCACACCGTCAGAGGAAAATTCATTTGCTTCATGTTTCCTTTCTTTGTGGGCAGTTGTCATCAGTTCAAGGAAGTCTCCTCTTTTCTACAATATAATTGATTAGAAACGGTGATTTTGCCTGACTCAAACTACTTAACAAGACCAGTTTCCCCTGGGAAAATAATAACCTAATTTGGTTGCAACAAAATCCCAGATTTATAAATAAAAACTAAAGATTTGTCACATATACAGTATTACAACAGCAAACTGTTTACACAGGTGAAATGAAGTTGTATTAAACTGTAGACATGTCAAAATGTAATATATAGCCTCAATGCATGTACAGCTCTTTGAAATGAGAACCCGTTGAAAACTGTTCAAAATAGTTTGCTATATATCATATTCCAGTTTTGCAATTTTACCAACATACAAAAAATGTGCAATTTTCGCCAGTCTTAAAGGCAAAAAAGTAGTTGTTCAAAATTAAAAAATATAATGTCAAAGTTACGCGTTGAAATGCAAAAAGGTCACGTTATATGCAAAATAACGAAAGTTATGTTTTTACGCCAATTTGTTTTAAATGTTGTGTATACATGTGCCATTTTTAATAACTGTTATAAGTGATGGTTACTCAAAAGTTTAGTATCATGACGCGCAAGACACGTGTTATTACGCTTAAGTAACGCGTTATTTCGAAGTTTACGCAGGAGTTGCAAAAAAGTAACCTCCCTGCAAATTGCTTCCGAGTGCACTGAAAAGGTGAACATTTTTGCCACTTCAATCAATCAATCAATCAATCAATTAATCAACCAATCGTTTCTTCTTTTTGAGATAACTTACAATATTTTCTGCTTTACGCTCTTCTATAGCACTGGTTGCCGTATCAGCAAAGAAATGCAAGACATCTTGTGGAAGAGGAGATACACCGATATGTTTCAACACAGGCCTCAAGACAGGAAACATCACTAATGGATAATGAAAACATTGGAATAATAAAAAAAAAATGTTGATGGAATGTATAATAAACAATTTCAACTTGAATTGCTTACACGTAAATGCTTGTCTTAAATGAAATACAAGTAATTAAGAAATTAATCTACTTTTTTGTACTAGGTGTGGCTAGTTAGACAGGAAGTTCTTACCATTCCGGAGCACCAAGTGTTTACCATTCCGGAACATCACAGTCTTACTACCCTGATTTAAATTCACGTGTTTAACTTAATTTGTCAGTTTTCAAAGAATTTACTTTAATTATTTCTGTCTTCTGGAATTGTTATTTGGACATAGATAGGCGTGCTTGTGTTCGATTTTAAACACAAACGATACTCATTTTGAAATTGACCCTAACTTAATGAAAAATGTCTAACTGAAAAACAGGCGAGCTCTATGCATCATCCAATGAAATCAAAAATACCATTAAAATGATTGTGGCTCCAAAGCATTAGGGTTCGCCGCTGCATCGGACGGTTTGAAAATCATCACCATAGCAAATTACCGGAATAACGTCGTTTGTTAAGGTAAAATATCATCTTTTGCGAATCATATCTATTTGAGACAAAAGTTCCGCACAAACAAACGAAGTTATCAGTGGTAAAGCGGCGGCGAATCTTATTCAAAATACTTACTTTGTATAAGAATTAATGGCGAGTTCAATGATAATGATGTGAGTTTTCCGCCCATCTTCACAAATTGACTATTTTCATTGTTCTGTGAATCTACTTCTATTCCAAATGCCGTGGACGCAATCACATCCATCGTGAAACCCCCACAAAGTCTGTCAAATAGAGAGTACTGTAGATTACATTTTTGTCGCTAGCGATTTACAAATGCTAATTTCACAAGGACTCTCGATCGCAAATTCGTATGCATAACTCAAGTGAATTGAATATTCCTAGAACCGCAAAAAAAAAAAAAAAAAAAAAAAAAAAAAAGCAATGTATATGACTGTAGAATTCATATATAACACGACAAAACGTTTAAGCAAAGGGAGATAATTATCTATCGATCGCGATTTTAGTATTTCCAGGATCTTAATGGATCTCCACCAATATTTTGTAGGGATTATTTTCTTCTGTTTGTTTGGAATACAGACTCTAACTATTTAACTTCTTTAAGTATAATTTACTACTTCTTACATGATGTTAAATGGCAGATGTTATTGCCCACACGGACAGACTGATCTTATACTCTCTATCTCTGTGTCTGACCATGTTTAAAAATGGACATTACAATATAAAGAAATTGATCGGACCTCGGAGAAGACAATATAAAAATCTGTGGCAAATACAAATGGATGTACATAAATGAGAAGCTACTGTGTTTCTTGCCATTGACCTTTTTACCTATTACTTTTAACTATAAACATTTGATTGATAAAATTTACACAAATAATTCTACTAATATTGATGAATTTAAACATATACAATTCATGATATTTGAAGCATTAGAAGATATTTAAATTACAGTTCAAATGTCCTTCACAGATGTATCTTCTTCTAATATATTATTTAAATCTTATAACTTTTAATTACTTATTATTTCTAAATCATTTAAATATTAATATATTGTCCAGTCTCTTCTGTAAGTGTTCATATGTAAAATCACTATATATATTAAACGATCTAAAGAAATTCATTAATAAAGTTGGCAAGAAAACACTGATAAGTAATGTTTTTGATTGCTGTAAAGTCCTAATGTTAAAACTAACCACAGATCTTATTTAACACAGTTTGTAAATGAAATAGTCTGATATTGAAATTTTCACTATAATAATTTCCCTCGGGCTCTATTAAATTTCGTCCCGAAATTTTCTGAAATTTTAAATTGTCCACAGTGAATGTTTTTTGATTTGAAAATTAAATTTAACATTAATAATAAGCTAATCCAATTTGAATAAAACTATATCACTAAATTAATAACTATACTACTATACTATCTATCCAACTATCAAATCATAATATTATATATTATATCTATCCATCTAACATCCCGGGTTTGTTTTTCAACTTGTGATCACTTCTTTTCTTAACATTTACTATAAATCCAACAGGAATTTATATTTTTCACAATTTTTAACTTGTTTCACATTTAACAAAACTTAAATATATCTATTTGAACACTTATAACTTTTTCATTTAAACACTTAAAATATATCCCATGAAAGCAATAACTATTTCACAGCCGAATTTTCAAATTTACTGCAACACATAGTTCCCTTGAACGATTGATGCCATTAGAAATAAGAATAAAGATGAAAGAAAGAAATAAGCTTGTATAGGAAAGTTAGCATAATCCATTCAAACGAACTTGTGCACAATATATTTTACTTTGGGCAAGTATGCAGAGATATATTCTAATATATTCCAATATTCAAACATGTCGTTTCCTGATTTTTCCTTTCTGTGTCCGGTGAACATGGAATTCTCTGATTATAAACGCTGGGATGTTTCCTTCAGGTTCCCACGTTGTTTGTCTATGATTTTTCCATTTAACTTTATACAGTTTCTGTCCTCTATAATTACTACAACGTAAAAGTTTATCAACAATTCCATATTCCTGTGTTGTGTCTGTATTTTCTTGTTGTCCTTCCTGATCTATAGGTTGTTGATGTGGTTGACTTTGATCTACATTTTGTGGTTGTTGTTCCTCATTGTTTGGTATTTGACATTGTTGTTGAACTTCATCCTCTTGTAAATGGTCTGGTCTTTGTTCAGGATCATTGTATGATTTTAGTCTATTTGCATGAACAAACGATTTCATTTGTTTATGTGTTTTTCCATCCTTTATCTTATACGAATGGTTTGGTCCAATGTCAGTGATATAATACGGTCCAACATATTTCTCCTGAAGTTTCTTACACTGTCCTTGTGGAACATGAGTTTTGTGTAGCCACACTTGTTGACCTAATGTGAATTCTGGATCCTCACTCTTTTTGTTGTGATATGTTGTATATTTTTCTTGGTACTTATCCAGGTTTTCATTAGTCACTTTTTGAATAATATCCAATTGTTTTTGAAGTTTTTCAAAATATTCTGCAGCAGTATGAGAATTGGTCTTAATTTTCTCTAATGTTATGTCAATTGGTAGTCTCATATTTGTTCCAAAAACTAGTTGAAATGGTGAAAAACCAGTAGAGGTTGTTGATACTGATTTCCGAAATGCCATAAGAATACCTGGTAAAATGTCTGCCCAGTCAGTTTGATTTTCACTAATATAACTCGCAAGGATTGAGCTATTGATCTGTTACAACGTTCAACGGTCGCATTTGATTGCGGATGAAAAGCACTTGTGTGATGCCGTTTAATGTTGAATTTCTTGCTTAGTCCTGCAACAATTTGAGATAAAAAATTTTGTCCTCTATCTGACACTAAAATACGGGGGCATCCATAACGACATATAATTTCTCGGAACAAAATGTCAGCTATTTCAGTTGCTTCCTGAGTTCGTATGGGAAACGCTTCAATCCATCGACTAAAACTATCAACAATCACTAAAAGGTATTTGAATTTTTCAGGTGTTTCTGGTAATGGTCCTAATATGTCCATATGCCATCGTTCAAAAGTTGACATATTTTGAATAGGATGTAACGGAGCAGGTTTGGCATGAGAAGATTGTTTTGATTTCTGACAAGTCTCACATGTTGACACATATTTGTATACTTCAGAATACATCTTTGGCCAATAAAACTTTGATGAAATAGAGGCATAAGTTCTGTCAAATCCTTGATGTGCACCTCCAACTTCAGAATCATGATAACTTTTTAGTATATCCAATGTTAAATCACGTGGAATCACTAATTGTCTCTTAATTCTGATATCTTTGGGTATTTTTCTGGCTCTTTGATCCCATAAATGATACAGTAATCCATCAATCAATGTATATTGTTCTGCTTGAGCAACAATTTTCTTACTTAATGTCTTATTAGTAGGCAAATCACCACCTTCTAAATATTGTTTAATAGGTCCAACAATGTCACATTGTGATTGTAAAGTTCCCAAATCATTATGACTGTCCAGGTAGATTTGTAATTGATTTGTATCCTTTTCTTGATCAGTAATGGTGTACACAGTAGCAGCAGGGGGTTTATAGGTATCCTCTCTATCTGTTTCTAAATACACTTGATAAAACTTTTCAGTGTTAACAGAATGACCTTGCTGACCTGAATGTCCTATAAAAATGTCATTGCTATCTAAAATTTCTTTTTCTGTGGCATAATCCCTACGGCTTAATGAGTCTGCATTCTGATGTGATTTTCCTTTTTTGTATTGAATATTGTATTTAAATCCTTGTAACAACAATGACCATCTAGCTAACCGTCCACTGTTTTGCTTAATGTTATGCAAAAATTGTAAAGCATGATGATCAGTTATAACTGTAAATTCTTGATTTTCCAGAAAAAGTCTATATGCACGCACACCTTCAACAATAGCTAAACATTCTCTCTCTGAAATTCCCCATTTTCTTTCAGATTGTCTTAAAGCACGTCCTCCATATTGAATTGGATGAACATTACCATTTTCATCTTTTTGGCTAAGGATGAAACTTATAGCTTCTGAAGATGCATCGGTAGATAAAATAAATGGTTTATTAACATCCGGAAACGCTAACACAGGTGAATTTATCAATGCAGTTTTTAAGTTGTTAAAAGTATTTTCACACAATTCAGTCCAAATAAAATTTGCATCCTTTTGAAGTAACTTTGTTAATGGAGCAGATATATCCGAATAGTTCTTGATAAATTTCCTGTAATAATTACATAACCCTAGAAAACTTCGTAGTTTTGTAACATTGTCTGGTCTAGGAAATTCACTCACAGCTTTTAATTTGTCTTTATCTGTTTCTACACCATTTTGAGAAATAACATGTCCTAAATATTTGACTCTATGAAGAGCAAATTTGCATTTTTGTGGTTTTAGTTTCAAATTTGCAGATCTCAGTCTGTCAAACACTTCATTTAAATGTCTAAAATGTTCATCTAGATTTTTACTAAACACCAGAAGATCGTCAATATAAACAAGTACATTTTTCCAATTAATACCTTGAAGCACTTGTGTTAAAACCATTTGAAACGCCATTCCGGAATTCATAAGTCCAAACGGAATTCTCTTGAACTGAAATAATCCATTATGTGTTATAAATGCAGTTTTGTGTTTAGTTTCTGGATCTAACGGAATTTGCCAATAACCTGATGTCATATCCAAAACAGAGAAATATTTTGATTTTGATTCTCCAACCGTATCCAAAATATCATCCAGTCGTGGTAATGGGAATATTTCGGGTTTGGTTACACGATTTACACGTCTATAGTCAATAACAAATCTAAAGTCACCGTTTTTCTTTTTAACGAGCAGAACTGGACTGTGCCATTCAGAATTTGAAGGTTCTATAATGTCATTTTCAAGCATTTCCTGAATTTGTTTTTCAATTTCTTCCTTTTGTTTTGGTGTTGTTCGATAAAATCTTTGACGCACTGGCTGTGCATCACCAGTCTCTATTCGATGTTGGTATGCATTTGTACACCCAAGTTGAGATAAATTTGTTGCAAAAACATCACTATTTTCACCAAGAAATGTCAAAAATCGCATCTTTTCACTTTCAGTTAAACTTGAATCCTTAAATATTTCTTTGTGAAATCCAAGATCTTCAGCTGCTTTAATAGAATCTGTTGTTGTTGTATTCTCCAATATAGAATTCTCTAGAACATCTTCAGGATTAATTGTGTCCACACTTGCTATAACTTTTCCCTTTTTAATTGTGATGTCAGAATTTGATGGATTTAAAATTTGATAATTAACATGTCCATCCTTGACCTTATCTAAACATCTTGCACCAATTACATTTAAAGTAGAGGCTAAATGATCTACTGGTTGTAATATAGCTAGTTCCAATGATTTATTTTGATCAACTTTCAATGGTAACACACATTCTGACCTAGCTGGTATTGTCACATTTGCTATTGTAGTGGCTAATGCTGAATGATTAGTTGAACACTGCATGGGTTGTATTGTAAGTCCTTCATAAATCGAAATATTTTTGTTCACAATGTCAATCATGACTCTTTTATCTTGTAAAAAGTCCATCCCAAAAATAACTTGACAATGAAGGTTAGAAAACACATGGAATGTCTGTACAACTTTGAGTCTATTTATCAACATTTCTAAGTCAATAGTTCCAATAGCTTGTTGCATTTCACCACTAACTCCAATAATATAAGGAATTGTCACAGATTTCAATTTATTTTTATAAGAGTTTCCAAATATTTTGTGTAGTATGTTTTCTGAAACAAGTGAAATTGATGCACCAGTGTCTATTAATCCTTGAATGTTTTTATTGTTTATTTTCACTTCTAGCATATTGCAATTAGTTGGTACAGTTGTAGATGCAATGTTCTTCGTTTCAGCTGAATTCTTGGTTTCCTTATGTCAAATTCTTCCAGGTTGTTGTGATGTTTTATTCGCTGAGCGGCAAACTTTGGCAAAATGATTTAATTTGCCACACTTTTTGCATATCTTTTCATAAGCTGGACATCTATTCCATTTATGAAATTGTCCACATTTCCGGCAGTCTATCCTTTGGTATGGTGGATTTCTATTCCTTGATGGTCTTTCTCTATTTGCTGTGACTGAATTAATTGTTGAAGTCATTTGCTGTAGTTTGTCTTCTATTCTCTCAATTGCTGACATCACAGTTGTGTTTTGATTTCCGAAACCCACTTCTTCGGCCATTTTTGCATACTTTTGAATATTTGAAAAGTTCGGATTTTCTTCTTTTTGCAAAATGAATTGTCTTATCTCTGGTTTTATTCCTTGAAGTATAATTTCCTTTAGTTGTACTTCAGGTATGTCGAGTCCCATTGTACTTGCGATAATTTTGCTTATAAAGTCCAAAACTTTTTCATTGTTCTTGTTTGATTTTATAAAGTTCCGAAACCATGAACCAGCGCGTAGATTTGTTTTCCATATCTATCTAAAAATGCTGCCTTTAAATCAATAAAATTCTCTTTGACATTGTCCGGTAAGGATATAAACCAATTTAAAGCATTGTCATTTAACAATAAAGGCAGGGTAGAACATGCAGATTCATCTGTAATATTTTTGTTTTTCAATAAAAATTCCAATTTTTGAAACCACAATTGAGCATTTTCAGTTCCATCACCATTAAAACTTTTGATAATACTAAAATCAAGTCCAGAATTTATACACTGTTTTTTGTTTGCCATGATGTTAAGTCCAAATATTTAAGTCCAAAAGAGAATAATGTCCAAAATTTTTTTTTGTTTAAATTCACACATCCAGGATCTTAATGGATCTCCACCAATATTTTGTAGGGATTATTTTCTTCTGTTTGTTGGAATACAGACTCTAACTATTTAACTTCTTTAAGTATAATTTATTACTACTTCTTCACATGATGTTAAATGGCAGATGTTATTGCCCACACGGACAGACTGATCTTACACTCTCAATCTCTGTGTCTGACCATGTTTAAAAATGGACATTAGAATATAAAGAAATTGATCGGACCTCGGAGAAGACAATATAAAAATCTGTGGCAAATACAAATGGATGTACATAAATAAGAAGCTACTGTGTTTCTTGCCATTGACCTTTTTACCTATTACTTTTGAACTATAAACATTTGATTGATAAAATTTACACAAATAATTCTACAAATATTGATGAATTTAAACATATACAATTCATGATATCTGAAGCATTAGAAGATATTTAAATTACAGTTCAAATGTCCTTCACAGATGTATCTTCTTCTAATATATTATTTAAATCTTGTATAATTTTTAATTACTTCATTATTTCTAAATCATTTAAATATTAATATATTGTCCAGTCTCTTCTGTAAGTGTTCATATGTAAAATCACTATATATATTAAACCGATCTAAAGAAATTCATTAATAAAGTTGGCAAGAAAACACTGATAAGTAATGTTTTTGATTGCTGTAAAGTCCTAATGTTAAAACTAACCACAGATCTTATTTAACACAGTTTGTAAATGAAATAGTCTGATATTGAAATTTTCACTATAATAGTCCCATGGGTGGTCTAAATAATAATTTCGACTGTTATTTGAAATCAGAAATTCAATCAATAATACACAATGCAGTATATTAAATGTGGTAAAATATGTTCATACTTTCGGTCGTCTTCTGCCATATTTAAATTCCCCGTAAGGATAAAAAACTCTGCATTTGATTACCAGACTGTTGTTTATTATGACTATTCTATATGTTTTACAACAGTATAAGATATGTTACAAAATTTAATGATTTTCAAATTTAAAACTCTGAAAAATAAGTGTTGCATCAGACATGAATTAAACGGTAAAGGTCAACAAATTTGACCTCGCCGCTTGACCTTTAATTTGAATATCTGTTGTGAATGAGTCCATTTATGATCAGGGATCATGCTCGTTTATTTTGCTAAATGATGCGAACACTAATTCTATTAACAGTGAATCCTTCTACTACCAATTTATTGGATGGACTCTTCTATAAGAAAATTCCTTATGAAAGGTCAAGCGGACAGGTGAATGTTGTTTGCCTTCGATAGACCTACATGTGTGTATTTTGCAATAAAGAATGGAACTATAAGATCCGTTCATCATCTGATCAAAAACATGTTAGTGGTTGGATTTTTTTGTCATTATTATTTTGTAATTTATTTAAGAAATATAATTTTATTTTTTTACCGTGAGGTTATGGAGAACGTGAGGAGCATTTTTTTTATGCTCCCAATAATTCCATGGTATATCAAAGTAAAATTAAATTTCTAATAGTTGCAATCTTACAAAAACATGGAATATCGTAACGTTTTGTCAGGATGACATTTCAAATTATTAATTATTATTTTGTTGGAAGAGTTTGGTTTTGACAGACACGAGGCTCCGCCTACTTATCCAATCATCTTCCAGGTTCAACCCACATCCGTTGACACTTCGAAAAATGGTTGCGTTTTGTGACGTCAAACTCGACGATCTCGCATGATTATCTCAATGAGGATAGTAGACTTTTTTTAAAGAGATGTTTCATGTAAGCATTGCAAATATTTTAATGGCTATGACTTACTGCTTCATATCGACTGTTTTTCCTCCTTCGGATTTTCTCTTGACATTGTTAATCAGGGTATCAACACATTTATGAATCATCGGTACCATCTATAAACAAAAATATTTACAATACCTATTGAATTCGTATGGTGAACTCATTGTAGAAAATCTGGGACATTTGGCAATGACACATGCTTTTTCACATACATTTTGCATACGAGTACACCTAAATTTAAGATTCATATGACCTACTTTTATCACCGCCATCTATAGAATCGGGATTTTTAAAGAAATTCAACATTTGACAGTTGTAATTTGACAATTAGTATGAATTTGTAACTTTGTTTGTCAATTCGAATAAAATTTTATGAAATGTTTTTTTTTTTTTGTTTTCAGCGTACTATTTTTAAGTCGCCTATAATGTCTCATCATCAATTATCTTAATTGACATATTGGCTGTTCCCAGAATGTTTACATTGCCGACAGATTTGTATGTTGAAGTTTTTAAAAAGAATGTTAGGAAAGATATTGTGAACATAAGAATTGACTTTCTTTTGTCCCAGAATAAAAAAGAAAGCCAATTCTTAAATGTCAGAAAATGTCTGACAAATGAAATTTGCATTGAAAAATCCTAACTTTCTCCATATATAAAATAGAAAGACAATCTTCATCGGTTATATAAGCATGGGGCGTTATTTTTTCCGTCCTAAGTTATGTTCTTTTTCCCATTTTTTGAAATAAAATTATTCGAACTAAATTTCTGATGTAATATGTCATTAATAACTTAACTCCATTAAGTACAATTCGATTAATTAACCGTTCGGTGACTCAATCTTAGTGCGTCCGCCTCGAGAGCGGGGGGGGGGGGGGCTGCGGTTGTTCAGTTGGTAGAGTGCTCGCTCCGAAATTCGAAGGTTGTGGGTTCGAACACTGACCAGGTCTGACCCAAGACTTAAAAGTGGTAGTGGTGACTGTTCTTTCGCCAAGCACTCGGCATTACGAAATGAAAGTCACGGTTCTTTCGGATGGGACCTTAAACGAAATTCCGTGTCACGATAGGCTTGGCACGATAAAAAAAACCCTGCTGTATAATGTCATAAGCGCAACGTACAGGCAAAATTAATTGCTGTTCCTTTCGGTTATAGCTGACGTCTCGATATAAGTGAAATATTCTTGACTGGGACGTTAAACCCCATTACTCAACTCAACTCTAGAGCTTGGGCCATACATAATACTATACTTTAAACTTTTAGAAACTTCTTTCTCGCCTGGTGTTCAATATCAAGAGGACATAGTATCGACTGCTTCCCCCGTGTCAGGATAACTTGATTGGGTAGTGACGCGTACTGATTCTGTGAACTAGCACCTTAAATTCACCCTGAATGTGCACTAGTACAAGGAAGACCAAACTACATTAGCACATCTCACGGTAGCGTATATTTGTTCTTAGATTAATCCTTAGAGAAAAAACTCGCTATTGTCGCAATTGTTAATACGACATTATACAACATTACAACAGAACGATTAATGAAACTATTCTTGGAGTTTTTGGAACATTCTATCATTGCTTCGCATTTTTATCAAACAGTAAATTTGTCAGTTCAAAAGTTGTTTATACCCATTTAGCTTCAACAAATTGAAAGTTGTTTCGAAAATGAAGGAAGATTTTGTTCTTGAAAACCCCGGCATTAACTATGGTCCTTCAATAGGATTTTAACCACATCCTCCTTGAAAATTATCTTTAATTTAATCTGTAGGAATATTTTTGTAAACAGTGGTATCAAAATGTCTTTTTTTTTCTTGTTGGACATCCTTGAACATTATCTCTAATTTTATTCTGTAGGAATTTTTTTGAAAACAGTGGTATCAAAATGTCTTTTTTTTCTTATTGGACTGTTGATCTCTTTAACTTGTATTGCTTTGGGTATGCTTTTTCAAAGCAAGCATTCGGAATTTAGAAATAAAATCCATTGCCCTTAAGAAGATTCCTTAAAAACCTATGTCCCTTGGTAGGCGAGACACCTAAAAACCCTTCAATTGCAAATTACTCTTAGTTATTAGTGCCATGTGCTACTTTTGAATTATTTTATTTTATAAAAATTCAAAAGTAGCACATGACAACTGCAACATTAAAAAATTCTACAACTTCACTCAAATCTGTTGACATACCCGGTGAAGTATTTTGGATTGTTACCTAAATCCCATTCAATCAATCTACCCGTCCATTTACTGCAAATTGCCATGTTTTGACATCAAAATTAAAAACTTCTGCATCTTCAGCTAAATCTGATGACGTCCGTGGTAGAATATTCTTTACTGGCACCTAATCAATCAATCAACCTTGGTGTACTGCAAAGGTAAAACATTCTGTAACTCTTTTTTCTGGTAGCAAACCTGGTGAAATATTCTTGACTGGTACTTAAACACTCATTCAATCAATCAATCAATCAATCAAGCAATCAAGCAATCAATCAATATCGTATAGTGATTCCGGAAAATCATACATACATTTCTCATTTTACCGGAACTAAATGTGGGGGACAATGTTGATCTTAGAAACTTCCAGTGCTCATTTTCCACAACAGACACCGATCCACGAATCAGTTTATCAAGTTCAAACGGTATCTAAGAAGAGAAAGAACACAATTTCAATGAAAAGGCTAAAAAATATATTAACAACAACAAATAACAAACAAGAGCGGCATATACAGATGCATATTTAATCATCAAAAACAAACATACTTCTCCATGTCTGAATCATAAGCCATGCCAGAAGCAAAGTAAAAACTTTGAAATTGAAAAGTTAGGTTAAACACGTGAACTTCCCACTAGGAAAATGAGGCCGAATGTTCCGTATGGGTAAGCAGTTACATGCCTTCAACAAGCACACAGGTCTGCTAAACGTTTAATCGTTATAAACAAGATAAGTCTACTTAGATTTTTTCTATTAAACCCGTAAGTAATAATGATATTCATGGTTAAGTACAAAAGGGGCATATATATGATTGAAGAAGCATCATGTAAAAACGAAGATTCTAGACCTCAGTACAGCAGGAAGCCAGGAAGAATATGACCAAACTTTCAAAGGAACACGACTCTATCTAGAGAAAGAAATAGAATATTCCCTGACAATTCTGGATTTCCTGAATTTTTCTAATTCCTTAGCATTTTTTGTTCAAATTCCCTGACAATTCCGGATTTCCTTAATTTTTCAAATTCTTTAACATTTTTTTCAAATTTCCTGACAATGTCTTGAATTGTGAAAAAAATAAATAAAACATTCTCCGAGTGTTCCCTGGCGCGTGGGAACTACATCGTTAGCCCAGTGTTAAACTTTGGACAGGTCTATTATAATACAGTATGATCTACATGGCCGTCAAATGTTTATTTAAATTACATATAACACCAATATTCAACTTACAAATCTATTGCTAAATCCGCTAAATTCTTTTACCATGACCGACTGGATGACGTCAGGGTCTGTAGTCAGCAGTGCTGGTACGTTACCATGGTAAATCCTGTATAAAAACCAACACAAACTAAATGCTATACATAATGATGGTCAGACGCATGAGGGCCCTAACAATTAAAACTTATAAATCATTACAAATGCAATTCGCAATATCCATAGTTTAGTGTACCGTCAAAACAAAAGGAAAAAGGGCAATAGAAAATATACATAGCGATCAATGACTAAAATTATAATCCTAAAAGCAAAGTAAAAATGGCAAAATAAGTGACTCTTCCAACAGGAAGTAAGACCGGATGCTCCGGTAGGGTAAGCATTTCCTTTTTAGCTGGCTACATGTACACATGCCATATTGGAAATGAAGTGGACATGGAACAGAGGGGCGTCAAATAAACCCAAAAATATTTTGAAAGTGTATCGATTTTTGATTTGGGTAATATTGAGGTATGAATGGAAGAAACAGAACAAATATCTTTTTTTCGGTAATAAGATAGAAAGAAGTTTTCCGAAGAGTTTTGTTTCCAAAGTATTTAACCATGATCCACATCAACATGTACAGCCATAAGTTGATTCCTATATACTCGTCTGCGAGTTTCACCATCCAAATGCAACGCGCTATCTGATTGGTAAATGCAGATTAGTAATGTCTTCACGATACAAAAGTGACAGAGAGCTGAAGAGACATCAGAAAGTCTTTTATCTCTACCGCTATCGATGGATATTGATTAAAAGTTAAGCATAGATCGGTAGAATAATGTTTTAGGAAGTTCAAGTGTTTTGTGTTGTCAGCAAGAGCGAGATAAGAAATACTGGAAGTCATCGACGCGTATTTTCGTTTCTGCCGTTTTTGCCAGAAATTTTAAGAATTCAATAATGGAAGCTGTCAGACCACAAACCCCGAAAAAGTCAAAAACTTAAAATGGAGTTTATTGGGCTGATTAGTCGGAGTAGGTGTGGGGGTGGGTGAACACCGGGGATAAATCTCAATGTAAAGTCTCTTACCCAACATTCCGTCCATGCTTCTTCATTAAATCAACATAAGTGTCGACCATTCCCTGGAATAAAAACCAAGTGGCCAGTTGTTTAAAGCGTGATTAGATTAATTAACTGATTATTCAAAATTTAAAAAAATGCATTATTTAAAATCTAGTGTGAAATTAATTTTGAAAATGTCTTAAGTTAACATAATTTCATCACAGTGAAGCACATGGTTACAAATTTGTGGATTTGATTGTGATATGAGACCAAAACTTTGTTTAATTAATACATATAATTAGTTTCATAAGTTTGTTTGTGATTTAACTCTTTGTTCTATTTGTTACTTTGTAGGATGATAAAATGGCACATACAGTACAGTACTGGCATGTCAAAGGTTTAACACCGAGTTAACAAAAGTTAGTCAATTTCACGGTCAAGATATGTATAGCTAGTGACTAAAAGCTGTCGAAAAAATAATATACAGTTATTTCATGTTTGTTTGGGAAACAGTCAAACTATTGTCCCGAGGTGCTGTGGCAGACCTGATGAACTATTACCCGAGGCCAACCTGTTTTATTACCCAATTGGGCAGTCAAACCTGTCTATAAAGGCCATCCAAGGGAACCAGTAAACATGGCCTTTATGGGCAGGTGGCCTTTATATACAGGTTCAAATAATATGAATAAAGAGCAATTGGGATACAATTCTACCAGCCTTTATAAACAAGTGGCCTTTATATAGAGGTGGCCTTTAAGGCAGGTTGGACTGTACATAATTTTTTGCATATTTACCTATATTTACATATATCCACAATTTTTTTTTTTTTTTTTGCCTGATATTTTGGTACTTTTGTGAAAAACAGATGTCTTATGATAACGCATAATTTTCGAGTTAGTAAAGAGGCGCTTACAGGAAAATTCACGCGCTGCTGTGAAACAGTCTCAAAAATATTGTCGGGTAATAGTTTCAGCGACCTAGGAAAATTGTAAAACATCATAAAATGAGTAATAATATTTTAAATAGAGTATTGGGTAATAATAGCAACTGCTGCAAAGCTGTCCAGATAATGATATCTAGCTAACAAGGGGTTCAAATGATTGTCGATTAGGCATTAATTCGTTGGCTTAATGTTAAACTTCTGACAGACATGTACTGTACTTCAATTAAAAAATTGATTAAATAAAAGCAAATTTATTTAAAAGATTTAAGTCGGGTAATTGACAGTTTGAAAAATATATTGTCAAGTTACATTCAAATAGTATACAGAAAATACCTGTGTCAGTCGAGACTGATATAAATAAGTGCAAGACAAAACAATATGCGACAGAAATGGACACCAACAAAACTTTAAAACAGATTAATATATGCAAAGTGTTGTTTCTCATTTTTAGACACAGACCGAACATATTGGCAAAACACTGGAAGCATTTTGTTGTGAGAACACTAACAATTGTATTTATTTATAAATTAATAATACTTTTGATGGAATAGTCAAGTTATTGCAGTTGGAACTATATTTATCAAGTTACATGAAATTATTATACAAAAAAATCAATGCGAGTCTAGATTGAGACAAAACAAACGAGCATGCAACTGAAAACAGGAATAGGCACCAACGAAACGTTAAGAAAGATTAATTCATATCAAGTGTTATTTCTCATTTTTAGAAAGAAAAAAACGGACATATTGGCAAAAGGCTTGAACCTTCCGGACCCAGTTGTTCGAATCTTGATTACCTTAATCAGTGGTAAACACAGATTTAAAATATCAATTAATATCATTATCAAATCCATAGATTTATAGCAATGTGCTTCAATTTGTTGAAAATATTTATTCACTTACGGCATTTTCAGCATTAATTTCAAATTTGAAATTATGCGGTTTTTTTTTTTTTTTTTTTTTTTATTTTGACTAATCAGTTGATTACACTAACCCGGCTTCGAACAACTCACCCCCGTTGTTGAATAATATACAATTATGGACTTTTTAGTGGTTGTATATGGTGTGATATTCACCGGAAAAATAAATATTGATCGAGGCGACAGCCGAGGTCAATATTTATTTTTCCGGTGAATATCACACCATATACAACCACTAAAAAGTCCATAACTGTTTTATTATATAATTTAGCCACTGTGGCACTCCGGTTGACAATGTTTTCTCAAACCTTGACCAGGCAATCTAACTATTTTACCGATGTTAGATTTCCCTGTCCACCCTGGTTGATCACACTAAAATTATTCCGCATTAGTTAGCTCAATCTGACTTTTTAAGAAAAATAAATGACATTCCGGATGAGACACAATTAATTACACACTACATTGTAAATTGATAATGCCATAACGTCAACGTTCTATGAAAAAAAAAAAAAATAACAAGACACAATCACTTGCGTACACTTAATTGATGACGTTCTAATCATTTTACGGAGAACGTCGACAATAATCGATGACGTACACCGAATTTGATATTCACCGGAAAATCCGTGGTATATGATGTGAGATCCAATGGTCACGTGTTACCGTTTTAGCCAATCATAAAGATGGAATTTATTAATTATATAATAATATATAATATTTTTAGAACAACACAAAATGTTTTTATTTATAAATAATAAGAAAGCAGCTTTTGAAGCATCTTTTATTGGAATAGAATCAAAATGGAAAAAGGAAATAAAATATAAACAAACAACATTGACATGTCCACTTGACCTTTCATTAGGAATATTAATTTACGATGATTAATCCAATATATATATATATATATATATATATATATATATATTATATATTATATATATATATATATATATATATATATATATATATATATATAATAGTTATAATCGCAGTTATTATTTAAATAATTATGCATGGCAGCCATCGTAAAAAAAACCAAAAACCGCATGTTCCCTGTACATTATAAATGAACTGATCAACGATAAATATTTTAATTAAAAGGTCAAACTGACAGGTTAATAGTACGATCTAGTCGATCAAACGTGGGCGGTCGTGGCTTAAACCCCGGTTTCTTCAGAAAAAGACTTGAAAATAGTGAATGTTCTTCCAATAAACACTTTGCATTTAAACTTGAAAGCCGCGGGTCTTTTGGAAGAGAATTTAAAACACGATGCCCCATTTTTTGGAACAGAATTTAAAACACGATGCCCCATGACACTACATCTATATAGTCCCTTCAATATAAAGTGATTCTTCCAAGTAAAATTAAATTCCAAAATATACACGTATTCAGAAAATTTATTCAAAATGTGCATATGTAACCAAATGCATACCCGTCTCGGAATACATACCTCACGATAAAGCAAATATATTCCTTTCACGTTCATTTACCAGGGACACTATTTCCAATGCGTACTCTTTCATACTTTTTCAAAGAAAAACAGCCCGATTTAGGCGGAAAGCTATAGCAATGTACGCTTTCACTGTCGTGAACGCCGTACAAAAATGTATGCGTTGATGCGTTAAAAACAGTTTCATACCTTTTTTGCAATCAGAAGATTAATTCCGAAGTAAGGAATTGGCCGTGGTCCAGGGACTCCCAAGCTTGACCAAACACTTTGGCACCAGTAAGTATACCTTGTTTAAAATAAATTAAAGACAAAAAATATAACACAGGCTATGTTTTATTCTTGCATACTTTGGTTTGTTGGTTGAATTGTGCTTAACGTCGCATCTGCAATTTTTCAGCTATTCGCGGCGAGCGAACTATTTTATTAATCTTCATGGATTAATCTATGATCAATTTCGTGCATACACGTGAAGTTCGAGTGTGTTGTATGATCTACCTTGTACTAGCGCTCACTCAGGGCGACATTAAGGTGCTAGTTCGCCGAGTCAGTATGCCACAGACAAGCATACCACCACGTGCACTCCCCCGGTCCATTATACTGATACCAGGTGAACCAGTAAAGGCCAACGGTAAGGAAAATTCACTTTCCCACATGTGGTTTGAGTGGGACTCGAACTCACAGCGGTGAGAGACCCTGGATTTGTAGACTTAAGTCTGATCCATTAGGCCACCGCGACCTCTCTTGTTAACTTTAGAATAATCTATTTGGATTTATGATGTTTTACACCCGTCAAGGGTTACTTATATCAAAGTAGCTTGGTATTGCATTGTGGGTAAAACGTAAATGCCCAGAGAAAACCACCGATCTTCGGCAAATGAACTGACAAGCATTTTCATAATAGCATCTGTCCCGAGAAGGATTTGAATATTGGTATTGATCTCATCACATCAAGACACGGTGTTGCATAAACCGCTTTAATCTTTTCAGTTACAGGTCGCTAGAGCAGCGATAGCGTTTTAAGTCCTGGTCAAGATTTTTTTTTTTTCATTTTTGCATCAAAAATCTTGGGTTGGTAGAGCGCGATACTAAGAAAAATACTCCACCGACCTTCGGAAATCAAACTCACAAACATTCTTGCACTAGAATATGTTGGAAAGCGTTCGAACTTAATCATTGAATGACCTCTAGGTCACCAATGTTGAACCATTTTAACCTTGATACATGTTCTGAAGTTCTGATTTCACATCTCACACATGTGACAAGTCTATACAATGTAACATCACTCCAGATATTAGACTTAAGTACGTAATTATTGGTTTAAACTCAATTGACAAGCTAAGCATTTGGAGTGTCAAATATTTATTCTCCTACCTGGGTTGTAAAAGCGGTGAATGTCATTACTCAATTCGTCTGGTAATGGTTTTTTACCTCATATTTTTCAACTCTTAATTTTAACGATTATAACAGTTTTATACAGTCAATCCTGTCGAAAGTTTAACACTATGAAAAATATATATGTAGGTACAGTTCAAATGTGATTTTACCCCATAATGGGTAGAAATGGGTTGGTTTTTTTATTATTAATTTTTATAGATTTATCTATATAATTGGTGTATGCATGTGAAGTGCGAGTGTTGTATTGTTTGCCTTGTACTAGTGCGCACTCATGGCGACTTTAGGATGCAAGCTCATAGAGTCAGTTCGCTGCAGACAAGCAAGCCTACCACTCCCCTAGTCACACTATACTGACACAGGGTGAACCAGTATAGGCAAGGAAATTTACTTTCCCACATGTGGTCTGAGCGTGACTCGAACTCGCAGCTGTGAGAGACCCTGGATTTGTAGACTGACGTCTTATCCCTTAGGCGGGTAGAAATTGGAAAATTGTCAAAATTGGGGTATTTCTATATGACCCTAGCGAAAAAAGTAATGCACTACCAGATAATTTTTTCTTCATAAATTATGGTTTAAATGTCATATCATACCAAAAATTAAATAAAGAAAAAAAGCTAAATTGAGTAAATTTTTGACTCCTCGGCAGTTTTCATCCTTAACTTATATCGATGTAATCAGTTCAGGAATGATGAAAGAACCCACAGTGTCCAGAGAAAAACACCTACCTTTGACAAGCGAACTGACAAACTCACGATAGGGTTTGTCCCGAGTGAGATTTGACCTATGAAGTGACCAGAGGCACTATATGATTCGTAACCGCGCGCCCTACAACAATTGTTCACCAAGGTCCGCAATCTATAAAGCTCACACTATAGTGAGTAATTGTGTTTAACCTCCAAGTCAAGAATATTACACTTACATCGAAACAGCTATAGACGAAGATGCAGAAATTTTGCCTGTGCGTTGCTCTAATGGCATTGTATAGCAACACGTGACACGGGACCCTCGCTTATTTAAAGAACCATGATCTTCATTTCATGATGCCGATCGAGTGCTTGGCGAAAGAACAGTCACTACCCACTTTCAAGTCTTATAATTAGGTCAGACCCAGTTGGGGTTCGAACCCACTTATGGAAGGAGCACTCACTACCGATCTATCGCAGTGGTGATAAAGCTCACATAGGATAACAATCTTACGCTAGAGGACTCGAGCCAAACCCTGAAGGGATGGGGGAGGGAGTGAACCGATTGCTACACGTGAAGGCTGCATGATTTTTTATACCAAGCCTGTTACCCAAACAATACTATCCTATCTTATATTTAATAGAAATAGCCTGTTGTATCTATATATATTTATACTCACAAGTAAAGTGTTAATATGACCATGGCTATGGTTAAAAGCCAGCCTGGAACATCAACTACACCTAAAATATCCATTGTGGATGATCCCCACTCTCGTTAACAATCCGTAACAACAGTACGGGATATATACTAACAAGTGACCGAACTGTCATAGGAGGTCAAAATCGAGAGCGCAGTGACAGAAATTTATTTTCGTATTTTATATAAACAAATACTACAGTTGCATGTTCATCAGAGCATAGGTCAATATTTAGAACGCGCCTTGTAATAGAAAGAACTGGAAAGATGTACAGATAGGATAGGAAGTTTCCGGAATTGCCAACATTATTAACCGTAACTAGGATTTCAGATCTCATTTGTGAATTGACACTCAAAATTAGTCAATTTCGGCCATGAAACATTGAGTGTTATATTATGTACCCATATTTCAATAACTTTAAAAAAAAACAAACAATCATGGGTGTTTATACTTTTTTCAATTCATAAAAAGTAAATTATTATTTTTACACCGCATTCATTAGGGCCTAGCAAATGCAAATTATAATAATTTTGGAAAATATTTTGTTTCCATGACCACCAAACAAAACTTTACAAAATAGTACATGTACTTGTAATAGGCCATTTTCATGAAATCAGATCGTCAGCAAACTCCGAACAACATACATGTACACGCGTTTTAAAGAGTCCTTGATTACTTATTATTATTATTATTTTTTTTTTTTTTTTTTTTTTTTTTTTTATTTTATTTTTTTTTTTTTTTTTTTTTTTTTTTTTTTTTTTTTTTTTTGTCAAAGAATACGTACTATTGTCTTTTTTGGATTTAATGTTTCGTAAATTAAAATGCGTCTACCACACAAAAACACATGGCAATGCGGTCATGCAATAAAGTGGAGCAGATCGATAAGAGTCGCGCAAATGATCATACAAACTCGACATCAAAGATGTATGGCGGGTTTGAGAGATGTTTTTTTTTACATTGTCCCCTGCTTCCTGCTTGAACGAATGAATGATATATTTTTAAGCACTGATGATTCCACATTCTATAATTAAACCAGGTCCAGAAACAACAAGCGTTTCGTTTTCGCAAACGTTTTTTCTTTGAAGAGACATCACATTCATTATCTTAATTTTTTGTCTTTATACAATAAGAATAGAAAGACGTCTTATAGATTACAAAGCGTCCTTGCTACGCACTGAGCTAACCATTGCAGGTAATGTCTGCTATGTTAAAATAAAACATTAGCTATATGTGGAGTGATCAGTTTAATTTCCCTATATATTTTTTTTAATTTTCTACTAAGACGATTTTCTTCTAAGAGGTCAATTTTTTTAAACTCGTAAAGATTGCGTTTTGAAAATATTTCAGAAATATTAACGTAAAAGATGGTCTTCCGAGGAGAGCAATTCGAAAATAATTACTAAAGATAAAAACAACTATCATTCTTCATATTTTAGTATAACAGAGCAAAGAGATGGGGTTCCTCAGAAACATATCTGTAAAATTACGTTTGTATGAGCCAAAATCTAAAAATTCACAAAAATACTGCTTTTTTATTCAAAAGCAAGAATATTTAGACTTTTTTCAAAAACCAAAACAGTTTATTTTGGATAAAAACCAACCAAACCCGTCATACCCTTTTGGCACAATAGTGTAAAACGTTCGACAGGTCCGTACTGTACATTTGCTGTTATTAACTTCATCTTGGCTGAATGGACTGCTTTGCATTTACACTATTATAAAGTTTTAATAAATGAATAACGTCATGGTGCTATTTAAGAGGTCTGGTATTGTATAACATATAATTTTTGTCACGTACATTGAACAAAACGTGTTTATAAGCCGTCGGGTAATCACCTTAATGAGCTACCAAAACAATTCATTAGTAGAGGAAGAGCAGAAACAAGTCGGAAGTATTGCATCAAGCTACATAAAGCTTATAGCACAAACATAAAAATACAATAATACAGATAGCGGCAGAATAAACTAGAAAAGCTCACAAAAAATACCCCCCGCTCCCAAGAATCCATCGGATCAAATTTTAAATAGGAGGTGCACATCTACATTATATCACAAAGATTGTGTGAAAGTTTCGGAGGTTTAGGAGGAGTTGCGGATAAGAGATAGGTACCCTAAGGTGTAACGGAAGGACGGTCGGACGGAAACCCCTATCACTATATACCCCCCCCCCCCCACACACACTTTTTAAGCGGGAGGTATAATAACATATACAGATACAGATAAACAACAACATTATATATTACACATGAATTGTTAGAACATTAAGTAACATATATTACTAATAATTTGTTTTCTTAATTTAAATGCGTTGAAAACATATTTAGCTAATTTCAGCAACAATGGTGTTGAGCTGGGAGCTGGAACTTAACATATAATAAAGTTTATGTATGTTAGGCCAGTGGTTGTAATATAATGGCAAGCACTGCACTTAGTGTAAAACACCGAGATAACGAAAAGGAGTGGAAGATCGACTGCCGAGTCTCCGAGATTAAAAAGCCCGTGATCAAAAAGCTACCAAGAGATGAAGATAGCATCTGCGTAATGTAAACGTATTTAATTTCGTATGTATTTATTTCCGTGGTATAGGAAATTTAGACATATCGGCGTAGTTAAATTCTCGCGGTTTTTAAATATGCACTATACCATAATTTTCGTACGGTATTATTTTCGCGCAAAAGAAACGACCACGAAATAAGCTAAAGTTTGTACACCGCGAATATTAATGCGTATATACGTAGCTAACTAGGGGCGGAGTTGAACTGCCGATTCCACAATTATGCGTTAGCTTGTGTTAAATTTTCGACGGACCTGTAATGTACCCTTTGACCAAAACTTGAATTTTTTGTAGGGTAATTTACCTTGGGTCTGATGAATAAAATTAATTCATAAGTAAAAGTAACTTGATATCAACATCGTGTTTTACTTTCTTATATATCATGCTAGTTTCAGTATTATTTTATAATTCTTTGACGTTGATCTCAGTAATACTTATTCATTATTACCGTATTTATTTTACAGTGCAGACTTGTCGAAAGTTTAACACTAAGCTAACCAACTATTGCCGAATCGTCAGCTTATCTCAGACCTTTGCTTGCTACATATACCGACTGCTAACTACACTACAGGCTTGTCGAAAGTTTAACAATAAGCTAACCAACTATTGCCGAATCGTCAGCTTATCTCAGACCTTTGCTGGCTATATATATACCGACTGCTAACTACACTACAGACCTGTCGAAAGTTTAACAATAAGGCAACTTACCATTGCCGAATCGTCAGCTTATCCCGTCCCCTTGCTGGCTATATATACCGACTGCTAACTACACTACAGACCTGTCGAAAGTTTAACATTAAGGTAACTTACTATTGCCGAATCGTCAGCTTATCCCGTCCCCTTGCTGGCTATATATACCAACTGCTAACTACACTACAGACCTGTCGAAAGTTTAACACTAAGGCAACTTACCATTGCCGAATCGTCAGCTTATCCCGTCCCCTTGCTGGCTACATGTATATATATCGACTGCTAACTACAGTATATACCTGTCGGAAGTTTAACACTAAGAAAACGAACTAGCGCCGAATCTGAATCTCATCTCGGCCTGTCGTAAGCTCTCTTTTCCGCGACTGTTATGTATCTCCTGGGAGCTTTTTGGTCAATAGGTATCCATATTTTGACCACTTGGGACTAGAGTTCGGCTCCATTCCGCAAGCCAATGTTAAACTTTCGACAGGTCTGTACTGTATATTTTGACAGCCTACGACCACTACCTATCTGTATCTCGCCCACTCTACAGCCGACCTACGTATCTTTTTTCGTCAGCTCATTGTTAAACTTTCGACAGGCCTGTACTGTATATTTTGACAGCTTTACGACCACTACCTATCTGTACCTCGTCCCATCTACAGCCGATCTACGACTCATTGTTCGTCAGCTCATTGTTAAACTTTCGACAGGTCTGTACTGTATATTTTGACAGCTTTACGACCACTACCTATCTGTACCTCGTCCCCTTTACAGCCGATCTACGACTCATTGTTCGTCAGCTCATTGTTAAACTTTCGACAGACCTGTACTGTATATATTGGCAGCTTTACGACCACTACCTATCTGTACCTCGTCCCCTTTACAGCCGATCTACGACTCTTTTTTCGTCAGCTCATTGTTAAACTTTCGACAGGTCTGTACTGTATATTTTGACAGCTTTACGACCACTACCTATCTGTACCTCGTCAAATCTACAGCCGACCTACGAATCTATTTTCGTCAGCTTATTGTTAAACTTTCGACAGGTCTGTACTGTATATTTTGACAGCTTTACGACCACTACCTATCTGTACCTCGTCAAATCTACAGCCGACCTACGAATCTATTTTCGTCAGCTCATTGTTAAACTTTCGACAGGTCTGTACTGTATATTTTGACAGCTTTAAGACCACTACCTATCTGTACCTCGTCCCCTCTAAAGCCGACCTACGACTCTTTTTTCGTCAGCTTTTTGGTAAACTTTCGACAGGTCTGTACTGTATATTTTGACGGCTTTACGACCACTACCTATCTGTACCTCGTCCCATCTACAGTCGACCTACGACTCTTTTTTCGTCAGCTCATTGTTAAACTTTCGACAGGTCTGTACTGCTTTACGACCACTACCTATCTGTACCTCGTCCCCTCTAAAGCCGACATACGACTCTTTTTTCGTCAGCTCATTGTTAAACTTTCGACAGGTCTGTACTGCTTTACGACCACTACCTATCTGTACCTCGTCCCATCTAAAGCCGACATACGACTCTTTTTTCGTCAGCTCATTGTTAAACTTTCGACAGGTCTGTACTTCTTTACGACCACTACCTATCTGTACCTCTTCCCATATACAGTCGACCTACGACTCTTTTTTCGTCAGCTCATTGTTAAACTTTCGACAGGTCTGTACTGCTTTACGACCACTACCTATCTGTACCTCGTCCCCTCTAAAGCCGACATACGACTCTTTTTTCGTCAGCTCATTGTTAAACTTTCGACAGGTCTGTACTGCTTTACGACCACTACCTATCTGTACCTCGTCCCATCTAAAGCCGACATACGACTCTTTTTTCGTCAGCTCATTGTTAAACTTTCGACAGGTCTGTACTGCTTTACGACCACTACCTATCTGTACCTCTTCCCATATACAGTCGACCTACGACTTTTTTTTCGTCAGCTCATTGTTAAACTTTCGACAGGTCTGTACTGCTTTACGACTACTACCTTTCTGTACCTCGTCCTATCTACAGTCGACCTACGACTCTTTTTTCGTCAGCTCATTGTTAAACTTTCGACAGGTCTGTACTGCTTACGACCACTACCTATCTGTACCTCTTCCCATATACAGTCGACCTACGACTCTTTTTTCGTCAGCTCATTGTTAAACTTTCGACAGGTCTGTACTGCTTTACGACCACTACCTTTCTGTACCTCGTCCTATCTACAGTCGACCTACGACTCTTTTTTCGTCAGCTCATTGTTAAACTTTCGACAGGTCTGTACTGTATATTTTGACAGCTTTACGACCACTACCTATCTGTACCTCGTCCCCTTTACAGCCGATCTACGACTCTTTTTTCGTCAGCTCATTGTTAAACTTTCGACAGGTCTGTACTGTATATTTTTGACAGCTTTAACGACCACTACCTATCTGTACCTCGTCCCCTTTACAGCCGATCTACGACTCTTTTTTCGTCAGCTCATTGTTTAAACTTTCGACAGGTCTGTACTGTATATTTTGACAGCTTTACGACCACTACCTATCTGTACCTCGTCCCCTTACAGCCGATCTACGACTCTTTTTCGTCAGCTCATTGTTAAAACTTTCGACAGGTCTGTACTTCTTACGACCACTACCTATCTGTACCTCGTCCCCTCTAAAGCCGACATACGACTCTTTTGTTCGCCACTCATTGTTAACTTTCCGACAGGTCTGTACTGTATATTTTGGCAGCTTTACGACCACTACCTATCTGTACCTCGTCCCATCTACAGCCGACCTACGACTCTTTTTTCGTCAGCTGATTGTTAAACTTTCGACAGGTCTGTACTGCTTTACGACCACTACCTATCTGTACCTCGTCCCCTCTAAAGCCGACATACGACTCTTTTTTCGTCAGCTCATTGTTAAACTTTCGACAGGTCTGTACTGCTTTACGACCACTACCTATCTGTACCTCGTCCCCTCTAAAGCCGACATACGACTCTTTTTTCGTCAGCTCATTGTTAAACTTTCGACAGGTCTGTACTGTATATTTTGACAGCTTTACGACCACTACCTATCTGTACCTCGTCCCCTCTAAAGCCGACATACGACTCTTTTTTCGTCAGCTCATTGTTAAACTTTCGACAGGTCTGTACTGTATATTTTGACAGCTTTACGACCACTACCTATCTGTACCTCGTCCCTCTAAAGCCGACATACGACTCTTTTTTGCCAGCTCATTGTTAAACTTTCGACAGGTCTGTACTGTATATTTTGGCAGCTTTACGATCACTACCTATCTGTACCTCGCCCCCTGTACAGCCGACCTACGACAGGTTCATTCTTTACAAGTGATTTATTACGACGATCTCTGCATGGCATGTTCCTAATTCAACATTTTTGACTTCCAAATTATTTATTACGAAGATCACTGCATGGCGCATTCCTAATTCATTTTTTTTCAACTTCTGACTCTTAGAAATTATTCATTACGAAGATCCCTGTATGGTATATTTCCTAATTCATTATTTTTTAAACTTCTGACTCTTAGAAATTATTCATTACGAAGATCACTGCATGGTATATTTCCTAATCCAGTATCTTTTAAACTTTTGACTCTTAGAAATTATTTATTACGAAGATCCTTGTATGGCATAATCCTAATTGTATACTTTTTTGACGCGTGATTCTTTGATAATTATTTTGTGACAACGATCTATATTATTTATAATTAATGTGATTATTTGTTGATAATCAAATTATCATTGATACAGAAATCACAGTATGTAAACTCCGGTGTACGTCTTCCGGAAGCTTGGATCGTCGAAGCGAAAAAAAGCCAACAGTACTGGTTCCACTGTCGTCCTGTGACAGTATATTGGCTGCTAGTAAGTTTTCTTGTATACTTTCACTGCAACAATTACACACCAACTGATCGCGGATAACAGCGGAGTTAGTTTTGAATACAGTCGGTGACATTTATTGTTTCAGTTTGAAGAAAATGATTGTTAATCATACAACTTATCAATGATATTTTCAAAGAAGTCAAATAAATTATATTTCCCGAGCATAAAGATATGATAAATACCACATTTAATGCATTTGATTTAAGAAACCAAGTGTTTAGATTAAAGGTGACGTATTCCTTTATCCCAAAACGCGACAGTTTAGAAGAAATTCTGATTTAATTTCACGCTGGTGATTCCAGATAGTGTACGCCTAACTGATGAAGACATAAATGCCTAGCTGGGATTTCAGTGGAAAAAATGTGTACGCCTAGCTGTACAGAAAATTGTACAATTTATTGTTATTTTTCACATTTTTCTTAGATAATCGGTTGAGAAAACCCCTTCACAACTTTATGCTTATCTCAAGGATATAGTGTCATTTTAATATATATTTTATTTATGTATAGATTGATTGATTGGATGCGGTTTTACGTCAAAGGTAATAATATTTCACTTATATGGAGACGTCGCCAGCTATATGTGAAGCCATAGACAATTTGACCTTTGCAGTGCGCTAAGGACAATGTGTAGGTAAAGTTCATTACGGTGACACACCTGCTATGAGATGAAGGAACGGATTTTAAGGTCTTTTTCGAAGGAATCGGCGACTTCCATTTCTACATGCCGAGTACATGGAGTATTTACTAACCTATTTTTAAGACTTGGCCAGACCCAGGCCGGATCCCGAACCCACGACCTCCTACACCAAGCGCATTACCAACTGAACTATCGTATATATTGAAAAGAGCGTGTTGTTGGTAGTAGCAGAACCTATAAATCATTCCTTTCTTTTTTAATCAATCGATAAAAATCAAATAAAATAACCGATTAGATAAATAAACAGGGGACCAAGGACCTTAACCCTCACCTCAGGATATGTTATATCTCGTGTAGAATCACATACATTACAGGGACTGTTTTAATTTTCAAGAGTTAGGACCTAATGTATTGGATATTTCCAAATTTATTATTATTTATCCTAAAATGCTACTGTTTGCTTCTAAATATTTAAGGTCTTATTCAATAGACAGCTAGTAAAAAGTACAAAGGCAAAAAAAAACTAAGCCCTTTCAGTATTCTTACACATCCATGACCTTGACCTTTGATCCAATGAACTTCATCTACAGATCAAAATGATTGTAACCCCAATGCCATACTTATACAAAAAGTTTAGAGTTTTCCAGACAGATATTTTGTGACGTCGTAGCAGACATTCCTAATCGCGGAGGCCCTGATTATCTGTAATGAAAATTACCCCCCCCCCCCATTTTTTTAAATGACGTTAATTACGGTGTAACAAAAAATGCTCTCTAAACAAAGAAACTACCACGAACTTTTTAAGGGGAATATTTAAATATTATAATTTTAAAAATAAGTTCAAGTCCCCTTTGTGAAATATACTGAAAATACGAGATTTTAAAATTATCTGGGAACCAAGCATATAAATGTTACATAAACAAATACTCCATATCTTGAACAGTTGAAAATCATTGAATCGAATGCACCCTCGGCACTTTTGGTTTTCCGATTGCGTATTTAGAATGACGAGATTAAAACTTATGAACTTTTTGGCTTAGTAAGAGAAAATATAGAGGACAACCACACTTTACGCTTCGAAATTTAAACACGCCGAGGAACCTGTATTTTAATATGAAACTAACAAATAAACATTACGGGTATACTGTAGTGAAAGTAACACCCTCGGGAAATTTGTTCCGAGTTATCGACTTTTTTAAACAGAACTTTTGTTTTCTTTCGCTTTTATTTCCCTTCATGTAAGACATTCATAGCGGACTGTCATGGCTGATATGCAAATGAGACCATTGCCGTTCATTCCCAATATGTATCAAAATGACCTTAAGGCTCAGTAATACCTACAATATTCTAATAAAAAGTTGACAGTTTTCCAGATCATGCACTGACAAATATAGTAGTTTAGCAATTTTGCCTTCAAGAACCTTGCCATTTCTCGATTTTGAGCCCTACAGCTACGATTACTACATGTCCTAAGTATGCTACACATAGAATACCTAAGTTATATTTCTTGTATCTTTAGAGGAAAATATTTTTTCTATTTCCCCTTATAGCACCTAAAGGGGACATAACTCCCTCATTTGTGCAAACTAGAAAGCCCTTCACCAAGGCATGATTGTCATTAAGTTTCATCAAATTTGGCCCGGTATTTTTGGAGGAGATGACTTAAATACATATTGTTCTGTCCTTGTTAAGTCTATTTATGAAAGTTTTATTCACTAAATAGTTGATTCACAAGATTTTGACTCCGATAATGTACACGATAATCGACTGATATCCATAAGATGGCCAGGTTGTTGAATAATTGTGAATCTACAGATGGTGATCCAAGTTGGATTTGTATTTTGAAGTAAATTTGCATATTCCGCAAGAAAAATACTGAGATTCCTAAAAATAACTTTAATCTTGCCCTTCAAGTTGAAAACCCTGTCCATGTCTGCAACGAAAAATCAATTCTTTAACCAAGTTAACACGAATCAACGTGTTGACATCGAACACAATTAATTTTACAATGTTTTACAACAACACCAAACACAAATATATGTATGAAGAGATGTTCGCATAAATGCAGCTATAGTACACTAAAATCCCAGCTAGGCAGTTGTTATGATTTTGCAAGAGTTGCAGCTAAGCATACACCGGGTAAAAAATAATACTTGTTGTAGGTATATATTTAAACGTATATCTTGTATATGCGATTTGTATTCAAACTCTTTGATGTTTTTTTGTTCGAATTACCTTATAAAACGGTAAGATCGGCTTTAAATGAAGGTAAAATTCAATCTTACGCCAAGGAGGTTGGTGATTTTTCCCAGGTTGTCGATGATCAATTGTGTTTTTGACATTATATGGTGATATATATTTGCGGGCAAGTTGTAATGTCTAAGTGTTACTGACTTACGCAACCAAAATTATAAGTGGTATCCAAAACTTGACAATTTAATTTTGAGCGTTTACATACCTCCAAACTTCAGTCATTGAGACTATCAACATCACACGGTCGCTTCGACGATCCCAGCTTCCGGAGGACGTACACCGGAGTTTACATACTGTGGAAATTACATGAGCGAATTTCCTTTCGATTAATAAATTGTCGTCTGATTAGGCTTATCAATGCTCTGACAACTCTTAACCCTTTAATTGAAAGAGCAATTTAAAAAAACATTGCAAAAACTGTACCCAATTTTGAATGCAGATTTTAGGGTTTTTGCAGTAAAAATGCAAAAAACTACCCATATATATATATGGTATCCCCATATACTGTACTTACCTATTACGTATTTTACACCCATATATCGGTTGTCATGGCAACATAAACACCACATTTACGACGAAAACATGTGAAAATCGCTAACTGAATTTTGTGTTTTTTTTAATAAAATTCTTATATCTTGAGACTAGTACGCTAGAAAAATATCGTTTTGCAGGAAAATCAAAGCTATGTATCAATGAAAGATGTTGCAAAAAGATAACATAAAAATTTGCTTGTTTTCACAAACAAATGAAAAGAAAAAAATTAGTTGTTGTTGGTCCAAAAATACTATTGATGCGAAAAAACCATTTTATTTTGTTAAAGTTGATCATTATTTTGACACAGATATTTACGTTTTCGCTGATATTTTACGACTACTAAACCATACACATAAATGAACTTGTTATTCCATTTTTTATTTAAAAATATTTTCATTAAAATTACGCTTGCCATGGCAACGAAAGCCGTGCAAAAACGAAGATTAAGAGGAAATTTCTGTTAAATTTCACTATATTTTGCTATTTTTTTCTATTGGCGAGTGTAAAATATGGCTATTGATGAATAAGATCAACACAATTTTAAATACATTTGAATACAGAAGATGCTTTCACAATTTCTATGATTTCACCGAAAATACAAATTCTGATTTTCGTTGTATTAATTTAATAAAAACATGCAAAAGTCTTTCACTTTGTTCCATTTTTGAAAAAAGGCGATAAATTTGAGTCCAAAACTCCAATGATATCAACGGTCGGATAAATACTAAATTGTGTATATTAAGGAGACTCATGTTCTTTTCACTTAAATGTTACTTTCAAACAAAAAAAAACTGTTACCATGGTAACCAAAAGTGCGATAACTGCGTCACAAGAGAGATGAATTAATTGTGTAATTTAACTTTATTCTAATAATTCCTTTGAGCTTTCGGTTTTTCAGTGTCTTTTCAACCAAATAGTGTTAGGGAGCGAGTGAGTGAGTGAGTGAGTGAGTGAGTAATGATGTTGAACGTCCCAGTCCAGATTATTTCACTAATATATCGAGACGTCGGTAGGCGAAGGTGCTGATGGCGTTATACAGCAGGGTTCTTTATCGTAGTCTATTTTAAGTTCCCATCCGAAAGAACCGTGACTTTCATTTCGCTGGTGAAAAAACCCGTCAATATCCATTTTTAAGTCTTCTGTCAGACCCGGTCGGGTTTGAACCCACGAACTCCCACTTACATGTATAGAGCGAACACTCTATCAACTGAGCTACCGCAGTGGTCGTACAATTAGAAGTTTTATAATAAGTGGTCTCAATATATTTATGTCTTTTTCTGTATTGATTTCATCACCTTGTGTTGTGTTGTCGGTTGTGTCCTGTTTTTGGTTAAATTGTATGTTGTCAAGTTTGTTTTACTACCCAGTCAAAATTCTTTCATATATATCGAGGCGGTCATATCAAGGATGGTAAAGGAAACCGTATTGTCTCAAAAAACAACCTTCGACAAGGAAAGTGACAACCATTCTTCCATCAGGAAGTGTTCCGAGTGCGGTACAAACGTAAGCGTGTGATCCGTACTTACACACTTCAGCCCACAGTTTTCAGCAAACAATCGGTATACCAATGGGTACAAACTGTGCACCATTGCTTGCTGATTTGTATCTTTTTTCTTATGAAGCAGAAATTATGCAGAACCTTGTTAAAACTCGAGAGAAAACTGTTGCCAAATCATTCAACTTAACATACAGATATATAGATGACGTCTTAACAATCCTAAATTTGGAGACTATGTAAATGCCATCTATCCTAGTTAGCTTGAAATAAAAGACACGACTGATTCCTTAAGTTTTGCTTCATATTTAGACTTATACCTGAATTATGACGCACACGAAAGGCTACATTTGAAACTATGACAAACGTGATGACTTCAATTTTTCTATTGTCAACTTTCCTTTTTTATGCAGCAATATACCTGCTTCTCCTGCCTATAGTGTATTTGTTTCCCAATTAATACGCTATGGTAGAGCTTGTTCCCACCACGGGGACTTTTCACAACGAAGTAGGTTGCTTGCAAATAAATTGTTGACTCGGGGATATTGCAAGCCTAGGCTTATCAAGGCCCGCAAAAAGTTTTATGGCCGTCATCACAGTATTGTTGATAAGTTTGATGTCTCTGTGTCCAGGATTGCCCTGGATATATTTGACGTCTCATAGTTCCATGTTCCTTTCACACAATTTTGATTACACACGTGGCGAGTGTAGCTAGCTAAACGGGAGGTGTTTACCCTTCCGGAACACCCGGCCTCACTTCCCTGGTGGAAGTTCACGTGTCTAACCTAACTTGTCAGTTTCAAAGTTTTTACTTTGCTTCTGGATTGTGATTCGGACATGGATTAGTATGTTTGTCTTTGATTACTATTACTGATTTACTGATGGTGGAAAATAATAATAGTAGTCCATGTTATAAATGGTGTGTAGCCTAGCAAATACAGACTAAATTTTATTAACTTCAGATTGTACTTGCCAAACATACAAAAATGAAAACAAAGTAAAAAATAAAAAATGTGTCGGTTGGTTGGAAGATAACTGAATAAAATATGCACATCATATCTCGCAGATATAATTTTAAAGTTTAGAAATTATGTAATTAAATTCTGCATTAAATTCTCTTTCAATTGGTATAAATATGATACAATCTATTCGAAAACACAACTTTTACGCAGTGTCGATTACAGCTAATGCCCCGAAAGTACTCACAAAGTGCAAAAATGACGGCGTAAAATTAAAGGACTCGTTTACCAAAACACGAATTTTTCGCACGCATGTAATACACATTCAAAGTTGTCAATTTCCGTTATTTCGCGTCATATAAATGATTTTGTAAATTTTTATATGATTTTTTTTCTCTATTTTTCACATATATAATGGCGAATGCATTTTAACATGTAAAAATGCATTACAAATCGGGTTTAAATAATGTAGAATTTTTTTTACAAACATTTAAATTTCAATTGCGTGATTGATTTTCAAGCTAAAAAATATGTAGGACACAGTGGTTCTAAAGAAAAACTGAAAGAACAATGTTGGAAGGAAATTTTCTCTAGTTTATTTTGGTACTAGGGTTTTAAAGATCCGTCCACAACTTAAATTTCCAAGCCAAAAATAGTACACCTGACACGCCGAAAATCAAAATGGCGTAGTTTGGCGTATCTGCCAATTTAAGGGTTAATTTTCAAGCCTAATAAAATATGAAGCCCAGACTTCATTAGGCGTCAAAGTTACAACGCCTTATAATGTCCAAAGATTGAGGTTGCAGACGAGTAGTCTTTTTGGTATTACATAATAAAATTATTATCAAAATTGTATTTGACTTCTCGTCTGGAGCCACAATCTTTGGACTTTATTGGGCGTTGTAACTTTAGGGGTCGAATTTCATTAGGGGCTGCTACAAGCATCCCCTCCTCTCTTGGTGGTAGTCCACTACAGTACCTCAAATTGGTGGCTGGATGTGTCTAGTGACATTTAAAAACGCAGTAATATGGTCTTCATGACATGGTAATCTAATGGCCGCTATTAACAGCGAGAAAACGCTGTGATATGGTCTGCGTAGTTGTGTGATCTAGTGGCGGCTCACTGACGCTTCAGTGACAGGTTCTTGGGGGTTGGTCGTTTAGTCACCATAAGAGTCATATGAACCTAACATGTTTTTTTGTTTTTTTTTTAATTTAAAATATTTATCCGAGTTTGAGATATCTCTGTCTTACAATGTTACTGGTGTAAATTTCTTTGCAACATAAAATATGATTTGTAAACAAAAAATTGCATTAAATGAAACACCCGTGCCTACTGAAAATGACGTAATCATTTTTTTTTTTTTTACGTTCTCACGTAAATGATTATGACGTCATCAATAAAGCGTGTGTAAGTGATTGTGGTGTTTAGCTTATGACGTCACGACGAGCCAAACAGCGCGTGTAGCTTGTCTTACACAGGTGGCTGTAAGCCTACTCGAATCTTACAAAGTTACATTTTAAACATAATTTAGTCATATTCTTGATTCAATGCATTTTATGTAGAATGTGATTTTGAATTTATGTCGTGCTTGATAAAATGAACGTGCTCGGGAGATGAACGAAAGATTACATTAAAACTAAAAACAAATAACGTAAAATAATATATTATTTAACTGTGTTGAAAAAGACGCTTATGGTTATTATGAATACCACACCTGTCCATATATAATGTGTTAATCAGCTTGCCACAAGGGTGCGGCATTCACATTAACTGTAAACATGATTTTAAAGCATTGTGTCTACTACTAATTAAGCTCAACGTCTAATGATATCTTGACTTCGTTAGGCACTGGACGTAATTAGGATTTGCTAGAAAGCGTATGTTGAATCGCATATTTCACACATACACGTATGAATACGTCACAGATGTTAAAAAAAGATCCGTATGACATGGATTGTTCGATCTTAACAAAGAGATGTGATTTAAAACAGACATGCGGAGCTGCAAATGTAATGTGGTCACTGACGCCTTGATATAACTGGAAAAACTACATTCAATCAATCAATTAATTTGTTTGTAACCTATCATCTTTTTTCATAGTGGAAAATAAGGCGCTTGTAGTATAATTATAATAAAAAAAAACATACTAATCCATGTCTGAATCACAACCCAGAAGCAAAGTAAAAAAACTTTGGAACTGACAAGTTATGTTAGACACGTGAACTTCCACTAGGGAAGTAAGGCTTGGTCCTCCGGAAGGGTAAGCACCTCCTATTTAGCTAGTTTCATTCGCCACGTTTGTATTTAACTTGTTTGGTTATGTTTGAACTAACACTCTGGATACAAAATGGATCATTTAGAGCACAAATATTTGTGGTAAAAGCGACAAAAATGAGTCTTGAGAAAAAATCCACCCCGTTGTTTAGAGATTGATTTTTTTAACCTCGTCTAGCGTTGTCTAAACGAGTTTTAAACGCGCTCGGTTCCAGACAAATGCCACTTTAACAAGGGTGAATTCCGTTCAGCCATATGGTTTAATCCAAGGGAGTAACTACCATCTTACGTACTTTAAAGGGGTATCATTCAGGAAGTGTAGACCTGCTCCTGGGATTTATGTTGCGGGTGTATTAGGATAGTAAATTATGCTCTTAATTTAATTTGAAAACGGACACATCTAAATTTGCACTGTCCGACTGTCCGTCCGTGTTAAAAGTCTATGCATCCATCATTTGTAATCTCAGGGCTGTAACTTTCATTTACATGAAATGACAACAGTTTGGTATAAAAAAAAGACCAGAACAACATACACAGCTGTTAAGCTAAAACTTTTCCAACTCCGCTTTTATTTGAGTTTTTTATCTAGTCAGTCGTGGCAAGCTCAGAACAGCGGCCAACATTCGTATTTTTAAATACCTCGCGACATACGGAGCTAGGAGGTGGAAGCTGTTTCAGAGCTTGCAGTCGTGGTAAAGCCTCCAATGAAGAACGTGTATGCAATTTAACACGGATTTAAATTGAAAAATTAGCGGAGTTGTAAGGTAAAAATTAACATAGAATGATAATGTAGTTTTAAAAATTCATATTACATTTTCAAAAAAATATATAATTAGTTTCATTTAGAAATAGAATTACTAAAAGTAAAGCAAAGGAAGTCTTCAAGAAGAAAATGTGACCAGTGAAAATCTTTGTACAGAGACAAGTGTCGGGTAAAACCTATTTAGGGTTAAAAATGAAGGCTGTATTTATTATTATAACTAAATTTAATACGAAATGTTAAATTTTGGTTATAATAAAATGTACAAATGAATGAAAAGAAAAGTGCCAACTGAAATTAACATACTTGAACTGAACCAGAGGCACAAACAAAAATAAGAAACATCAGAAAAAAAAGCACAATGCATGGTGACACATAAAAATATCACTGATTATAAAAATCTTCAGTTCGCCACCTTCGGTTTAATTGTAAGAGTTCATCCAGTCAGACGTAGAGAAATGCTCAATAAAGGATTTGTATGCACTTTACCGCGAAAATATATAGCCGCTAACTAGCATTGTAAACCAGAGTTAAGGTCTTACATACGACAGATTTTCGTTATTCGAAACAATTATCATTAGGATGTTTGAGAGCTTGACATTAGGCCTAATGACCACCTATATATATTAACAATATTTCACTCATATGAAGACGTTATAGGTTTTGACCTTTGAATGCGCTTAGAGCAATGTGCAAGAAGGGTTCTTTTACGTGCAACGATTGTCGTGACACGGGATATCGAATTCTAACGTCTCATTCTCTCGAAGGACCCGTGACCTATATTATTAATCAATTAAACAATTCAGAATCGAGTTCGATCTCGTATTATATTAGTTACTGACTCACTTAAGAGTCATACGAATAAAATGGCAGTCCCCTATGCACTGCTCTATGACGTTGAAAATATTAATATTATTTTAATTTTTTAAATTAATTCGTTACACAAGGTGAAAACTATTTTCCCTAAAACGTGTATTTTTGTACAATTTCTATAAAAAAGATTGCACAAATAATTTAGAATTCTTAAATCATGAATTCCTGGTTTATTTTCATTTATAAATCTTCACACTTAGGAAGGTAATTCATAATTGTACCCCTCTTTTATGTTTTTCAACCAAATTATTTTCACTTGAATTTTCCTACTTAGATGATCCTTAAAGCACGGTACTAGATGAAACATGCAAATGGATCACTATGAATATCTTATTAAAGATTTACTCGATACGCAACTATGTATTCAGGTATAAATCATGTATTGAAACAAGGCACGAAGACCATGCCATTGTTTGTCGATTTTAAATGTGATAGTCTGGTTTTTTTATTGACTCGTCCTCTTAACTTATAGTGTACTAGACCCCGGTTTCACAATCATCCATTAGCTAAGATTTTTCTTAACTTAAATTTTGCAAATTTCAAATCTTTATAATATTGTTAATTTTTAACATATTCAGGAATGTAAGGTGTCATTTTTAAGATTTCTTCTAGATTAAAACAATTGCATTAGTTTTGACAAAAATATTCACCAGTAGTTCTAAAAAGAGATTAACAAAATTTGTTCCATTTAAGTTAAGGGAAATGTTAGCTAAGGAATGATTGTAAAACCGGGTCCAGTTTCATTTTAATTAAAGATGCTGTATTTCTTCAATATACTTATCAAAAACAAACATACTTATCCATGCCCGAATCACAATCCAGAAGCAAAGTAAAAACTTTGGAACTGACAAGTTAGGTAAGACACGTGAACTTGTGAGACCTGTGCTCCTGAAGGGTAACCACCCCTATTTAGCTAGCTACACCCGCCACGTGTGTAATCAAAATTATGTTAAAGGAACATGGAACTATCGGACGTCAAATATATCCAGGACAATCCTGGACACAGAGATAGCAAAATTATCAACAATACTGTGATGACGGCCATAAAACTTTTTGAGGGTCTTGATAAGTCTAAGCTTGCAATATTCCTGAGTCAATAACGCATTTGCAAGCAGCCTGCTTTGTTTTACAAATTAAAAATAATAGTTATATAATTTCATCAAATTTTATTTTAACAATAATTACAGATACAATATAAGAATATTTAATATTAAAATATTTACAATAATGTACATCAATTACACTGTTTGGAAATTTTAATAAATTTCTATTGTAGCTCCAACTGATTTAAGGAACTGACTTAAGCGTTGCCGTAACATTTTCATGGAGCAAGTTTTTTATATACAGTTTTGTTCTATTTCATAATTACATTGGAATTGGTACATTGGAAACAACTTTCATTGAATAAAATGGCAAAAAAACGCTCAAACATATAAACTGAAATTTTGAATTATTTACGAAAATGACACAAAAAACAGGATTGAAAAAAAAACAATCAAATAATGAAATATGTAATACAATAACATAATATAATTAACATATAAACTGAAATTTTGAATTATTTACAAAAATAACACAAAAAACAGGATTGAAAAAAAACAATCAATCGAATAATGAAATATGTAATACAATAACATAATATAATTAACATATAGATTGAAATTTTGAATATTTTCAAAAATGACACAAAAAACAAACTTGAAAGAACAATCAATCAAATAATGAAATGGTAATAAAACTAGAAAATTGTGAGCCACAAGCTCACAAAAAATACCCCCCCCCACATAAAAAAATCCATCGGATCAATTTTTTAAATAGGAGGTGCACATCTACATTATATCAAAAAGATTGTGTGAAAGTTTCATGAAAATCCATTGAAGGGTTGAGAAGGAGTTGCGGATGAGAGATAGATACCCTAAAGTGTAACGGAAGAACGGAAGGACGGACGGACACCCCTTTCACTATATACCCCCCCCCCCCCACTTTTTAAGCGGGGTAAAATAACTTAATTAATAGTGTTTGATTTCATTTCCATTTTATTTCATTTGAAAGCAATATATAAACATGTTTTGTCCACATTGTATCTACATAACACATTGTGACAATATTTCAGATATTTCAAAAATAATTGTACAGTAAAACTTTCTTCAAACATATTGTACGTTTATACATCTATAACAAACAAGCGTTATTCTACCTTTATTCCATGAGAAATTGCAGTCTGGCAAATATTTTGTTTTTGAAAAAAAGAAAATGAAAATATATTAATAAATAAGATAATTATAAAAACGAATAAATAAAAATACTTAGCGTTCTCATAGATATCCATCACTTTTTAAATTTTCTTCAAAAGTGCTTTTATTTTTCACAAGAATCATCAGAAAAAGGAATCAATTGTCTTTAATGAAGTTTACGTATTATTACAAACGTGATAGCGTTGTTTTCTGTCTTCTAATCAAGTAATCTGGGCTCTCAAACACAGTGACTTGCCTCCACTGTTCATGGCGTTAATCGAACTCATATTTACCAAATCGCAGACAAAACCGTGAAACAATTCAGGTAAAGCAACAATTTAATTAATCATTTAAACTAGGTTTTTGTGTGACAACATTGTTGAACATTTATGTAAATTTGCTTAGAATATCCTTGTCTTCATTAGTTTCGATCGAAATAAAGGGACTTGTTCAAAATTGATTACAGAGTATTACAGAATAAGGGGCATTACTGAAAAATGCTTAAATTAGCCCCATTCAAAATTAATTACGGCTTGGTGTATAAAATGTACAATTTAACTTTCACAAAAAATATTTTTATTTGTTTTTGAGAAATTTGCGAAAATCTAGGGACTAA